>CM075995.1:9964612-10005581 GCA_038087875.1 Malacoraja senta | reverse complement strand
TGGTGCAGCAGGAGTCACTGCCTTACCCAGAGACCCAGGTTCCATCCTGACCATGGGTACTGCCTGTACAGAGTCTGTACGTTCTCTCCATGACGTGCATGGGGTGTCCTCCATGTGCTCCAGTTTCCTCCCACATTCCAAAGACGTACAGGTTTGTAGGTTAATTGGCTTCGGTAAAATTGTAAATTGTCCCTATTGTGTGTAGGAGTGTTAGTTTGTGGAGATCGTGGTCGGCGTGGACTCAGTGTGCCGAAGGGCCTGTTTCCCTGCTACATCTCTAACCTAAACTAAAAAACACTAGAACACCAAGAACTTCTTCAAAACTTCACTCACTGCAGTCTCTCTCCTTACAGATAAGATTCTGCCTTTTAATTCTCCCTGCCGAAGTCCGTGACATCTCACTTTCCCACATTGAATCCTTTGTTAGGTTTTCACTCAATCGTTCAACCGACCTATATTATCGAGTCAGAGTGATAGTGTGGAAACAGGCTCTTCGGCCCAACACGCCCACACCGACCAACAATGTCCCAGCGACACCTGTCCAACTTGCCTGCGCTTGGTCCATATCCTTCCAAACCTGTCCTATCCAAGTAACTGTTTCTTAAATGATGGGATAGTCCCCGCCTCAACTACCTCCTCTGGCAGCTTGTTCCATACACCCACCACCCTTTGTATGAAAAGGTTACCCCTCGGATTCCTATTAAATCTTTTCCCCTTCACCTTGAACCTATGTCTTCTGTTCCTCAATCCCCCTACTCTGGGCAAGAGACTGTGCATCTACCCGATCTATTCCTCTCATGATTTTGTACACCTCTATAAGATCACCCTTCATCCTTCTGCGCTCCATGGAATAGAGACCCAGCCTACTCAACCTCTCCCTATAGCTCAAACCCTCTAGTCCTGGCAACATCCTTGTAAATCTTTTCTGAACCCTTTCAAGCTTAACAATATCGTTCCCATAACATGGCGCCCAAAACTGAACACAATATTCTAAATGCAGTCTCACCAACGTCTTATACAACTGCAACATGACCTCCCAACTTCTATACTCAATACTCTGACTGATGAAGGCCAAAGTGCTAAAAGCCTTTTGACCACCTTATCTACCTGCGACTCGACCTTCAAGGAACCATGCACCTGTACTCCTAGATCCCTCTTCTCTACAACACTACCATTCACTGTGTAGGTCCTGCCCTTGTTCGACGTCCCAAAATGTAACACCTCATACTTTTCTGTATTAAATTCCATCAACTATTCCTACGCCCACCTGGCCAATCAATCCAGATCCTGCTGCAATCGTTCACAACCATCTTCACTGTCTGCAAAACCACTAACTTTTGTATCATCAGCAAACGTGCTAATCTTGCCCTGTATGTTCTCATCCAAATCATTAATGTAGCTGACAAACAGTAACGGGCCCAGCACTGAACCCTGACGCACACCACTAGTCACAGGCCTCCAGTCCGAGAAGCAACCTTCCACCATCACCCTCTGCTTCCTTCCATGGAGCAATATTGACTATCCATTCAGCTATCTCTCCTTGGATCCCATGCGATCTAACCTTCCAGAGCAGCCTACCATGCCGAACCTTGTTGAATGCCTTACTGAAGTCCATGTACACAACACCTACAGCTCTGCCCTCATCAACCTTTTTGGTCACGTCTTCAAAAAGATCAATCACACTTGCGAGACACGACCTCCCACGTACAAAACTACGCTGACTATCCCTAATCAGCCATCCAAATGTCTACATAACCTATCCCTCAGAATACTCTCCAGTAACCTACCAACTACAGATGTTAAGCTCACCGGCCTATAGTTCCCAGCATTTTCCCTGCACCTTCTTGAAACGAGGCACATTTGCCACCCTCCGGCAGCTCTCCTGTATTTAAGGACGATTCGTAAACTTCAACCAGGGCTTCCGCAATGTCCTAGGATATATCTGATCAGGATATACCTGGAGATTTGTCTACCTTCAAGCACGGCAGTACCTTCAGTGCTTCTTCGACAGTGACCCTGACTGCTCTCAAGACTTCCAGTGACTGCTACAATTTCCTCCGTTCTATTGTCTTTCTCCTCGGTCTGAGTTGCTCCAGCATTTTGTGTCTACCTGTCCTTATACATCAGTCAATGAAAGTAAGCATGCAGGTACAACAGGCAGTGAAGAAGATAATGGCATGTTGGCCTTCATAACGAGAGGAGAGCAAAGAGCTCCTTCTGCAATTGTACAGTGCCCTGGTGAGAATGCACCTGGAGTACAGTAACTTCGTGCAGTTTTGATCTCCTAATTTAAGGAAGGACATTCTTGCTATTGAGGGAGTGCAGCGTAGGTTCACAAAGTTAATTCCCGGGATCATGGGACAGTCATATGATGAAAGAATGGAGAGACTGGGCTTGTATTCACTAGAATTTAGAAGGATGAGAGGGTATCTTATAGAAACATATACGGTGGATGCAGGAAACATGTTCCCGATGTTGGGGTAGTCCAGAACCAGGGGCCGCAGTTTAAGAATAAGGGGTAGGCCATTTAAAACAGATGAGGAAAAACTTTTTCACACCGAGTTGTGAATTTATGGAATTTTCTGCCTCAGAAGGCAGTGGAGCCAGATTCACTGCATACATTCAAAAGAGAGTTAGATAGAGCTCTTAGGGCCAGCGGAATCAAGGGGGTATGGGGAGCAGGCAGGAATGGGGTACTGATTGTAGATGATCAGCCATGATCACACTGAATGGCGGTGCTGGCTCGAACAGCTGAATGGCCTACTCCTGCACCTATTGTCTATGTATCTATGTAAATACAGAGAAATACTCATTTTGTACCTTGCCCATCTGTGGCTCCACACAGAGGTGACTAGCTTTGATTCCTGAGAGGTCCCACTCTCTCTCTCTTTAGTTACCCTTTCTTCCCCCCCCCCCCCTCTTATCCTTATCTATCTATTATATAAAACTCTCTGGCTGTCGTACGTCTGTACGTATGTACGTCCAACGTTCTGCTTGACCTGTGCCGCCTTTGATACCGACCCGCGGCCGTTTCTAAAGAGGTTACGTTTATCTTTACGAATAGACGATCCTGATTAAATTTGGTCGTGTTTATGTATGCTTTTTAAAATAAAATACCTCTCCCCCCCCCCAAACCAAACATTTCAAAATGTTTAAAAACAGCTCAGCCGTAGAATGTTAGTAAAGATTCCGTTGTGTGATGTCACAATGCACAATGGTCACAGATGTCCAATCGGAATGGATCCATTTACATATGCCTTTGCGGCGGCCCCAGCCCCAGCCCCCTCCCAACCCCCGCAGCGTTGGGCATTGTGACATCACAAAACGGAATCTTTACTAACATTCTACGGCTGAGCTGTTTTTTTAAACATTTTGAAATGTCCCCATTCCCTATCACCCCCACACACGTGGCGACGCCCTGCGACACGTGTGACAAATCGGAATGAATCCGTTTACATATGCCTTTGCAGCAGCCCCAGCCCCTCCCCCCCAAACCCCGCAGCTTGTGTCGAAGGGCGTCGCCACGTGTGTGGGGGTGATAGGGAATGGGGAAATTTCAAAATGTTTTAAAAAAACAGCTCTCAGCAATAGAATGTAAATGAAGGTTCCGTTTTGTGATGTCACAATGCCCAATGCTCAAAGATGTCCAATCGAAATGGACCAATTTACATATGCCTTTGCAGCAGCCCCTGCCCCAGCCCCTCCCCCCCACCCCCGCAGCCCGTGTCGAAGGGCGTCGTCACGTGTGTGGCAATAGAGAAAGAGGATTGGGGGTGATAGGGAATGGGAAACAGATGGACTGTCCCTACCCCTCCTACTTCAACTCTCCCTCCCCACTCTCCTCTACCCCTCCCTCCCCTCCCCCTTCACCACCCCTATTCACCCCCATCTCCCACCCACCCCCTTCACCTCACTTGCACCACTCCCTGCTACCCCTCTGCCCCTCACTCCCCACTGTTCCCACCTCTCTCCCTCCCCCTCCCTCTCTTCCCCCTTCCCCTCCCCCCTTCCTGCCCTCCCCGCTCTCCTCCCACTCCAAACTCTCCTCCCCCTCCCTCTCACCCACCCTGATCTCCTCTCCCTCCCCAATCTCTCCCCTTTCCTCTTCCCCCTCTCCCCTCCCTCCCTCCCCCTGTCCTCTTCTCTCCCCACCCCGTCTCCCTCTCCCCTCTTCTCTCCCCCCTCCCCCCAAGTGTGTGTTGGGGGTGGTTACTGCAGATGCTGGAAAATCGAAGGTACACAAAAAAAACCTGTATATCATCAGCGGGTGCAGCAGCATCTATGGATCGAAGGAAATAGGCAACGTTTCGGTAGAAAACCAGTCTGAGGATGGGCTTCGGCCCAAAGCGTTGCCTATTTCCTTCACTCAATAGATGCTGCTGCACCCGCTGTGTTTCTCAAGCTTTTTTTTTGTGTACCAGTCTCTCCCCTCTCTCCCTCTGCCCTTCTCTCTTCACAGCCCGCGGCTCGACTCATGCACGCACGCTCCAACCCCCCCCCTTCACCTCTCTCCCCCATCATCTCTTTCCTCTCTCCCCCTTCCTGTCCACCCTCCCTCCCCCTCTCCTCTTCTCTCCCCACCCCTTCTTCCTCTCCCCTCTTCTCTCCCCACCCCGTCTTCCTCTACCCCCCTCACCCCATCCCCCCCCCCCCCCCCCGAGTGTGTTTGGGGGTGGTTAGTGTGAGTTTGGGGGGTGGTTAGTGTGAGTGTGATGTCGCAGCCCACAAACATTGCCTATTTCCTTCGCTCCATAGATGCTGCTGCACCCGCTGAATTTCACCACTTTTTTTGGGTGTACCAGTCTCTCTGTCTCTCCCCTCTCTCTCTCTCTGCCCTTCTCTCTTCACAGCCCGCAGCTTAACTCATGAACACCAGCTCAAAACACCCCCCTTCACCTATCTCCAACATCCTCTCCTTACTCTCTCCACACCCTCCTCTCTATCCCCCTTCCTCGCACCCCTTCCTCTCTCCCCCTTCCTCTCCACCCTCCTCCTCCCCCTCTTCAATTTTTTTAAATTCTAACATTAAATTTTCACTCTCTGCCCCCCCCCCTCTAGACGCACCTGAGAGGTGAGGGCTATTGGTCAGTGGATAGGGTGGAGATGGGATAAAAGAAGCAAATTAAAAAATTAAGATAATATCAAGGGTTGTTATGAGTGTGTGTTCGTGGGTGCCAGATTCCCACCCCGCAACCGTGCTTTGGAGCAAAGGGGGTGGTTACTGTGACGCCATAGCACCCCCCCCCCCCACCCGCAAACGCACGTTCGGTGTCCAGACACAACGGGTCTGCACGGTCTAGTATAACTGTAAAACTCTGATTGTGTGTGTGTGTGTGTGTGTATATATTTATTTGTTTGTTTGTGTGTGATCACATCTACTTGAAAAAACGACACGCGGACGGGATTTTTTTTAGATATTCCTGTAGAGTTTTATCCCGTGGAGCCCCAAATTATCTGAAAAATCCATGCTTTATTTCTTGAGTTATTTATGAAAATGTTCACAAATCTGATATGTCTTTGAAAATAGAAACCCAGCAGCTTCGGCTGATGACGTCACAATGGCTCTGCGTGCTGCGTCTGCGCTCCGAGTGACGCCCCCCCCCTGCGAGCTGCTGCCTCTGCGCCCCCCCCCCCCCGAGCTGCCCCTGGGCCGCGAGCTGCTGCCGCCCCCGAGCGGCTGCTGCCACCCCCCCGCGAGCTGCTGCCGCGCTCCCCTCCTCCTCTCTCTCCCCTACCCCCCCTCCTCTCTCCCCCTCCCTCTCCTGCCCCCTCTCCCCTCCCATCTCTCCCTCTGTCTCTGCACCTGTCGCTGTCTCCGCCCCCTCTCTGCCCTCACTCTCTACCCCCCCTCCCTCTCTAGACGCGCCTGCGAGTTGGGGGCTATGCGTCAGTGGATAGGGCGGGGATGGGGTAAAAGGAGCCAATGAATAATATTCATATAATATGAAGGATGGTTAGTGTGTGCGGGGGGGTAGTTAGTGTGTGTGTGACGCCACAGCCCCCCGCAACCGCGCGTTGAGTGGACGGGACCCAATGGGTCCCACTTGGTCTACTGTATTTATAAAATCTTTTGGGATTGTCCATAATGCTACCCGCCAGAGCTATCTCCTGGCCCCCTTTTGCCCTTCTGATTTCCTTTTTTAGTTTACTCCTTAGTTCCCGAAACTCCTCCAGGGATGCACTTGATCCCAGCTGCCCATACCTGTCCTATGCATCCTTCTTGTTTTTGACTAATGTCTCAATTTCCCTCGTCTGCCAAGCTTCCTTACATTTGCCTGCTTTGCTCTTCACTCTAACGAGGATGTACACATCCTGAGCTTTCTTCTGTACACTTTTTAAAACATCCCACTTGGCCGTTGTTTCTTTCCCCTCAGATAACCTGCCCCAGTTAACTTGACCGAGACCTTCTCTCATACCCTCAAAGTTGGCCTTACCCCAGTTGAGCATTTTAACACGTGGACCCTCTCCGTCCCTATCCATAACTATCTTAAACTTAATCGAATTGTGGTCACTGGTCCCAAAAGGCCAGTCCACACACACCTCATTAACTTGCCCGTCCCAATTTTTCAATACTAGATCCAGCGTTGCCCTCTGACGTGTGTGGAGCCTCCACATACTGTTGCATGACCAATGTTCTCATCATTACATGCCCTTCCACCCATCTTCAAAACCTTGCATTTTGTTTCTCCCCCATCTTCTTCCTTCAACCCCCCCCCCCCCCTCACCACCATTAATGTAAATATTTATATCCCATTATTTACATCTCTCCAGCCTGAAAAGGACCCATTCATTTGAGCACTGTTTGCTGTGAGACAGCCAGTGTTTAATCCAGTCTAACATTTCCTCCTGTGAGGGATGGTCGTTCCTGTGAGGAATGGCACCCACATTTACTCCTAGTTCTGGTCGGGGAATGAGACACTGCCATTGCAAGGACAAGAGGGATTGCCTGATAGAGCATTTGAAATGCATGGGAGGTTGGTTTTGGAAGGAGTGGGTGAGTTTGATGGAAAGGGGTCAGGCAACAGAAATGGCCTGTGGAGTGGTCTTTGCAGACAGTGTTACCACAGTTCACCACTGTCCATATACACAGTTACACCATCTATGGTGCCACAACAGCCCATGGCTTCATCTTTGTATCATCCAGGACAATCAACAGCAGTGTGAAGGCTGGTGTTTATTGACCAGTTATGATGTGGGTCTGCAGTCACATATAGACCAGACCAGATGTGGAGAGCCGAATAACTTGAAGTTCACTGGTGAGCCAGAGAGTGTACGAGAAACCAGTGGTTTTATGATTCACTTCCCAGATGAGGTGGAATCAATGAGGCAAGTCTCTCGATACCCATACAGCAACATCAATGTTACAGAAGGAACTGCAGGATGCTGCTTTAAACCGAGGATTGATACAAAATGCTGGAGTAATTCAGCGGGACAGGCAGCATCTCTGAATAAAAGGAATGGGTGACATTTCGGGTCAAGAAGTGTCCGAAGAAGGGTCTCAACCAGAAATGTCACCCATTCCTTCTACTCAACCAGAAATGTCACCCATTCCTTCTATCCAGAGATGCTGCTTGTCGTGCTGAGTCACTCCAGCATTTTGTGGCGAACATTAATGTTACATTGCATTTGCCCATCTCTAGAATGGAGATACCAATGATCGGAGGGGGACTCCTTCTGCAGACTGGAGCATCAAGCAGACTGGGCAACCAGTGCATGAATATTGCCATAGCCAGCCCTCCTGATCACCTTCCCCAGCTGTCTGCACTGTACCTCCATGCGTGACTGACCTGTTATGACACCTGGGGCCTGAGCTGCCATAACAGCTTGTGGCAACCCTCCCAGCGGTTGAGCAAGGGTAAGCGCTGGAGTAACCAGACCTGGCGCTGAGAGACCACTAACACCAAGCACTGCTGCTCCAGCCACAGCCTCCTGCAGGTAAGAAAGGAGACCAATATTAGGAGAGAAAATTAAGATATATACAGAAGCAGAAGGACAGTCTGCATAAAGTACTGCCTCAGTGTTATTATTGAGTGCCAATTTACAACACCAGTGTCAACATTGCAAAGTTACTGGAACGAGCTGTAGTTCAGCGGAGGCAGTAACTGTCTTTGGTTGCACTATGGACTTCAGTTACCCAGTATTACTGATTATTGTATTATTTGATTATTATATATTTATCTGCGTTTTATCATGTTTACGGGCCTGTTAAGCTGCCGTAAGCATGAATTTCATTGTGCAGTTATCGGCACATATGACATTTAAACACTCTAGACTTGAACTGTCCAGGATTTCTCCGATTCCACCAATGAGTGGAACATTTACATCTCCCAGTCAGGAAAAGTGGCGGACCTTTAACGACCTTGTCCACTATCTTGCCCGACTGGGGGAGTGGCATTTGTAACATTTAAGAGGCTTTTAGATAGGCACATGGATATCAGGAATGGAGGGGGTTTGGATTGCAAGCAAGCAATATTCATCTGGCATCATGGTCTGTCCAGGCATTGTGGGTCGAAGGGCCGGTTCCACTGCTGTACCAGTCTTTGTTCTAAACGCATCAGGAAACAGCAGTCTGCTTAATCTCTTCCAATGTGACAAAGCTGCAATCTCAGGAATCAATCTGTTGAACGCTTGCTTCACTCTGCCTCATGAAACATTTATGAATCATAATCTGAAAGGTTCCTTCTGGCTTTTTTCCCCCATTTACAGGACTCCAGTCTGTAAATACTCAACCAGGGAGCTTGTTGATCATCATTTGCAGGAATAGCAACCTCTCGCACACCACAGGACAGTTGAATTCTCTGTCTGATCAATCCCCTTACACCTGGTTGAAACAGAGCAGGTTTGGTCGGGGGGGCCATGCTAACAGGTAGCTAGCCAGCTGACGGCAGCCTGCTGAGCCAGCAGCCTGCACCAACCTGAGCTGTGATCTTGGCTGTTGCTGCAGCAGCAGCAACCGCTGCGGCAGGAGGCAATCCACCAGGTGCGGCAGGCGTCATCAGCGGCATCGGAGGGGTCACCGCTTTCCCCACACGGAGGAACTGGCCACCGAGGTCGAAGAGGTTCATGGAGGAAACGGCATCTTGCGAGGACTGGGCCTTCTCGTACTCTGCGTGGAGGCAACAGGTTCAGTGTTCGTGCACAATCAGGCCTCAGCACAACCCGGCAGCTGACATTCTGTAAAGCCCAGCATCGCCACACTATTCCCACCGGCCCCTCGTGTTTACACCCCTCCCATCCACCCGCACGTCTCGATATCCCGATGACCAGCCACCGTGGCCCAATGCATGCTCCCCATCACTAGGGCAGGCCATCCCCAATGTCCCCCCTCCTTAAAGTATCCACCCCCCTTTAACAACCGCTACCACCCTCCCCTGCACGTTCACCACTGCAGCCCCCGAACCATCACCCCAGGCCCCTCCTCCAACACCATCCCATTCACTAAGAGCTAAAGTCCCCAATGGCCATTGAAAACCCCTCCCAACCACCCCCTGCCCCACAGCTCCAGGGTGATTATACATCCACACAAAACATACGCCGGACTCGCTTACCTTCATGCCCACTTCTCGTCATTTCTCTTTCATTTCCACGCCTGGCCTCCACACCGTTCAGTGTGGTTCTGGAACTCAGACCAGGTTGTACCTGTTTGAGCTGTGGGATTCCTCACACATGCCTGGGTTTGCATAGACTTTTGACAGGGACCGTGTGCAAGCAGGAGAAAGCTCAACAGTGTTGCCACGGAGCTGCTTTGTGCACCAGGACATTGGTGCCCAAACCAGGATCAGTAAAGGATCCCAAACAGAGCGATCACATGTTGCTCTCTATCTGCCAGTCTGTGAATTGCAGCTGTTTGTCCCAGGGACGGTTCACGGTACCTTCAAACACTGAGGATCACAGCACCACCTTTGAACCTCCACCTGTGGACCACACTCCGATGGGCAGAGTATTGTCCACTGTTATTTTTAAATGGGTTGAATTGTACTGAGGCAGAATTCGCTAATGCAATTTCAGCTTGTTGTACTACTGCCACTTTGTCAGTAGTGGCGAGAATAAATATATTGCAGACAGATCATCACAATGGTACACCTACCTGATGGTGTATGAACCAGCTGCAGCAAACCTGCCATTACCCAAGAGCAAATGCAAGGATATCCAGAAACAAGTTGCCCTTTCACCTCATTGACCCAGTTCAAATTCAGCCCAAATAGGATGAAAAGTCAGCTTTGGTCAAAGACTCCACAACACTGTACCTTTAAATTGGCAGTAATTGGACAATCTGCATTGGTCTAGCGCAGCAAAAACTCAGAAGTTAATTCATCAAGGACCAAGCAAATATCACCAACAATCTGTCCACATTCACGCTAGGGCCATGAAAGCAACACCTCTACTTCCTTAGAAAAAGGAGAAAATTCAGCATCACCAACTTCCAGATGTACCGTAGAAAGCATCTTATCCGGATGCATCTGCTTGGATTGATAACCCAATACCGCAATAAATTACAGAGTCGTAGCCTGGTCTATCACACAGACCAGACTCCCCATCATCCACACCATCCACACTGCCTCGGGAAAGCAGCCAACACAATCAAGGACCACTCACACCCTGGTCATTCCCACCTCCACTCTCGCGTCAGGCAGAAGATACAGAAACATGAAAGCAAGTACCACTAGATTCAGGAACAGCTTCTTTCCCGCTGTTATCAGGCTATTGAATGGACTTCACATATACTGTGGACGAATTTCCAATTTGCCATCTACCTCATGGCAGCTGTTGCATTTTAAAATCTGCACTTGGTATTGGTATATACATTTTCTCTGTAACTGTAACACTATATTCCAACGCAATTTTCCTGTTTAGCACGAGTGACTACATGGATAGGACAGGTTTGGAGGGAAATGGACAAAACCCGGGCAAGTTGGGCCAAAGGGCCTGTTTCCACGCTGTATCACCATGACGCGAATGATAAACCAACCCAATTGTTTGCTTTTCAATATAGTCACACTAAACTGGCAGATGCCTGGCATTACCTGATGGGCCAAATGTCCACTCTCTTATCTATAATAATACAAAACTCCAAATAAAACATACAACTAAAATGATGCTCAAGCAAAAGCAAGGTTTTGAGCAGGAAGGACTTCCAAAGAGAAGATTAACTTCAGAGACGATCACAGATCATCAACATACCACATTCCCAGGCTCTTGGCTATGGTTAAACCATAGTTCACAACTGTAGATAGACTTAAAATGCTTGACAACTCTGGAGAGAAGGAATGGGTGACGTTTCGGATCGAGACCCATCATCAGACTTCAGGTTTCGACCCAAAACGTCATCCATTCCTTCTCTCCAGAGATGCTGCATGTCCCGCTGAGTTACTCTGGCATTTTCCATCTATCTTCGGTTTAAACCAGCATCTGTAGTTCCTTCCTACAATGTTTGCAACTGTCCTGTGTT
The DNA here is from genome assembly GCA_038087875.1 of Malacoraja senta. Classification (NCBI taxonomy): domain Eukaryota; kingdom Metazoa; phylum Chordata; class Chondrichthyes; order Rajiformes; family Rajidae; genus Malacoraja; species Malacoraja senta. The sequence continues at coordinate 9,994,132 of CM075995.1, read as the reverse complement.
CTAAGAAGGGATTCCACACCCTCAGGATTGTCCACTACCACCAACAGCTAACGCCTTCCTGGACACTTTTGCCGAGCTCTCAACTGTAGCTCATCCAAAACTCTGGTTCTCTTCACCCATCAGTCTGTGCTCATCACAGCAAAGCTTGGAACCGGCAAGCAAATTTGTACTGATTTCCAATTTAGTGGAAAGAAGGAGGAGCTGGTGATCCTCCAAGCCCAATACTTCCAGGGGTCAGATTGTGAGGATAGTGTGTGTAAAACAGAGATCACCATAGCAGGTCTTGCCCCACTTTCTCACCTTTCTTCAACCTTCTGTACCTTGCTCACTCCTTTGCACAGATTTGTTGTTTCCTTGAATCCCCATCCGAAGTTCCTCCTTACTCCAAGAGGTTCCTATGCATCCCATACTCTCTCAGACACTTTGTGAAGCAGGCTTTGCATTCATTTCAGCAACATTTAGCCACACCCACCCCTGCAGAGCCATTCAATCATGGCTGATCTATCTCTCCCTCCTAACCCCATTCTCCTGCCTTCTCCCCAAAACCTCTGACACCCGTACTAATCAAAAATCTATCTATCTCTGCCTTAAAAATATCAAATGACTTGGCCTCCACAGCCTTCGGTGGCAAAGAATTCCACAGATTCACCGCCTTTTGACTAAAGATATTTCTCTTCATATCCTTCCTAATTCGGAGGCTATGACCTCTAGTCCTAGACACTCGCACTAGTGGAAACATCCTCTCCACATCACTACTCTGTATATTTCAATCGGGTCCCCCCTCATTCTTCTAAACTCAAGCGAGTACAGGCCCAGTGCCGACAAACGCTCATCATACGTTAATCTACTAATTCCTGGGATCATTCTTGTAAAACCTCCTCTGGACCCTCTCCAGACCCAGCACATCCTTCCTCAGATATGGTGCCCAAAATTGCTCACAATATTCCAAATGTGACCTTACTACCAAAATGCAATGTGACCTTACTACCAAAAGACTCCACTTTGCTACACTATATTCCATCTGCTACTTCTCTGCCCACTATCCCAACCTGTCTAAGTCCTTCTGCAGAGTCACTGCTTTCTCCAGACTACCTGCCCTTCCACCTATCTTTGTATCATCCGCAAACTTTGCCACAAAGCCTTCAATCCCCTTGTCCAAATCATTAATATACAACGTGAAGAGTAATGGCCTCCGCACCAACCCCTGCGGACCTTTCAAGGCTAAGAGTTTTGGGTGTGAGGCAATGGAAGTGGGTGAAATAGCACAACACTGTAGTCATCTTCAGAGCCTCTAATGAAAGCAATCCAATGTACTGGAGCCTGGAAGCAATGTGCCATGATAAACAATGCCTAAATTTCTTCCATAGCCAGTGTTGGCAGTCAGAGGACATTGCAGGTAACAACCAATCTGAAACTATTGGCGGAATGTGCCATGCAGGCAGGCCAAATACTTGAAGCAGTAAGCCATGATGCCCAGTTAATAAACAGTCTGATGCCATATTCAGAGGTTGTTGGCCATCACCAATATATTCTCAATCGTTACCGCACAGGAGACCATTTGGCCTGTTAACAGTCCCAATTCTATGCAAATGCTACCCAGTAAGTACAACAAACCTACTGACTCCCCACAGTCCTGTGAATATGTTCCTTTCAAGTCCCTTAAACACCACAATTCAATTTGCTTCCATCAGAACACTGTGTAGTCAGTTTCAGATCCAAATCACTCATCTTGTCACTGCCAACATTCACCTTCATCCATTCTTGACTTTGCCAAGGGGAATGGTTTCTATTCCTCCTCACCACCATGAGGTATTCAATCTATTCACAGAATCACAAACCGTTACCCATAGAGCCATTTTAGCAAATCTCTTCTGTATACACCAAAATGCCTTCATCCCTTACTTAAAATATGGCACCCAGGAATGAGCACAATATCTCAGTTGAGGCTAAACTAGTATTTTGTGAAAGTTTATCACAACATTGTTGCTCTTGTCCGAGTAATACAGCATGGAAACAAGCCATTCGTCTGAAGGGTCTCGACCCAAAACGCCACCTATTCCTTCTCTCCAGAGATGCTGCTTGTCCCGCTGAGTTACTCCAGCATTTTGTGTCCATCTTTGGTTTAAAGCAGCATCAGCAGTTCCTTCATACACCCTTCGTCCCAACTCGTCCATACTGATCGAGATACCTATCCAAGCTAGTCCTATTTGGCCATGCCTGGCCCATCTCGCTAAACCTTTCCTTTGCACGTACCTCTACAAATGCCTTTTATATATTGCAATTGTACCTGCCTCAACTACTTCCATCCATTTTTTTCCTTCTCACCTTAAACCTATGCTTTCTAGCATTGACAGCGCGAGCTGGGCAAGCAGTAAAATTAGTCACACATAGCAAATAGGGCTTCACCTTGATGTGCATCCAAGGGATTTATGATTAGTTTACATTGGATGTTCCCAAGCATGGCTGAGATGCATTCTGCTGACAAAGGGGACCAGGAGCACAAATATTTTCAACTCTACTGACACTCAAAGCCATTTCATAGGACCAATACCAGATGAGAGAAGTGTTATTTTGCTTACGCTCAGCTCCACATGCCTGGTTTCCCCACTTCCAGCTTCACTTCAAGATTTCTGTGCCAAAGAATACTCATGTTGAATTACAGAACACAAAAAACTTCAACGACTGCTGACCATACCTGAAAATATTAAATGACCTATAAATCCAACATGTTATGTGGAATATATCAGCTGAGTAGACTGGACTATTCTCAATTACAAAACATCCATGCTTCAACTAAAAACAAACCGAGTACAACTCAGAAGGAATAATTGTCATTAAGTACCAGGACAACATGGAGATGGCTTGATTATTATAACAACCCTGTCCCCATTCTCCCCCCCACCCAACCCAAAACATCAAGATCAGATATGTTGAAGCACAATTGCTACAGTTGTAAAACATCTCTCGCGTTGATAGAATAGAAGGCTTCCTCATACCGCTATCAATCAGTCACATTGCCAATCTAAATCTGCGTCAGCCAACGGTACAGAGCTGTTGCCTACTCACTGCACACACAATACAAAGCATTCCTTCAATGGATCACCTGCCTGGCAGCTTCATGCTGCAGTTGGCACAGCCATCCAGCAACCCTCAAGCACAGCAATGAGATAAAGTGCCCACTTCTCCAATATATTATCATGCTAGGCCGCAAACCCTTTCAGGTTTCTGGCTGTGTTTTTGCCACTAAATTGATACAGATATTGTTAACTGAAGGAAATATTGTGGGCCACCTAGTTTGCCAACTAGAAACTGGCGTTTACAAGAATAGTTGACTAATCACAACAATCAGTTCATCTACAACTGCCCCAGAAAGGTGAGAAAACCCACTAGCTGCGAAAAGCTTGGGAAAAAGTCGCCTCTGGTTCTGTATTCTCAGTTTCAAGATAGCCACAAAGAAGCAGCATTCAGACTGAACATACAGCACATATCCACCAGTAGCTAGTGATGGCGAATACATTATGTCAAGGTCAAACAGGAATGCCCAACATCAGTGTCTTGTAGATAAAGGGTTGCTTACATGTAGTGGCCAGCACAAAATGAAGAGTCCCAACTCGAGAAATTCCAGATAACAACGCTGGCGCAAGTCTTGGATAACAGTCACGACGAAAACCTGAATGTTAAAAATGCAGCATCCTCGCAACTGTGGCTGTGCCCAAGGCACAGAAGTGACCTATATCGACAAGTGAGCTTGCCAGCCTACATGCAGAGATCTATACTTTAAGCAGCATCCAACTAATAGGAGGAAAGAAGGGCTGATGGTGCGAAGGAATGAATACCTCCCCCACTGTTCCTAGTTCTGGTATTAGCATTGGTTGAGATGAAATGCACGGCTTGTCCTCTGTGGTTCTAACCATGAGCCTTCTCTTCCAGTCATTCCCACTCCATCAGGACAACTCTTCCAATTCTGGCGTACTGTCCTGATGGCCTTTCAACATTGAGTGAGTGGCAGTCTGGTTCAACTTAGGAAGTAGCTTGGTGCTTTAGAGTGGGAGAAAACAAGACAGGAGGAAAAAAAAATCAAACAGCAAAAGGAAATGAGATGAGTGTTGAAACTTGTAATTGAGGACTTAGAACTAGAGAGCTGTCCTTCACACCATCTACTTGGGCTGCAAACATTGCCACGTCCCTGAGGTGAAAGGTCACTACTCTGTGCAACTCCACTTTAGAAAAATGCTGGGCCTTGTATTTAATGTTGTAAATGTGTGTTCCTCTCTTTCTCCACAATACCGTCAAGAAACCAGTTTTACCAACAGAACACTCACCAATGAATCCATATCCTTTGTGCTTCCCCGTTGTGGGGTCTCGGGCCAAGGTGCAGGATTTAATCTTTCCAAAGGCCTCGAACACACTTTTAATGTCATCGTCCGACAGATCCGGGTGAACGGACGCGACATAAATTCTGTTAAACGCCCTGGCTTCCTCTGCAAGCTGGTCTATGATTGGTTGAGCTTGTCCTATGTTACTCGGTCTGCCAACCTGTAACAAAAGAAACCCCCGCCAATTACAGACCAAGCTAGAAATTAATACGAACCATGCCACTTCTCCTGAAAAACACAGGCTAAGAATTGAGATGCCACCTGGAATCTTCCCAGGACATTGGAAGTAACCCAGAAACATTGGCAAAAGGTGCCCATTAACAATGGGATTGAGTGTGTCGCAGAGCCTGCTTCCATTGGGAAGAGACTTGTTTCCAAACTTCACTCATTTTTCTAGACCACTCATTAAGAACACTGGACTCCAGTGCACAAAAAAAGCCTTAGTGTTTTCCAGGAGAGTATGTAGCATGCTGGCACATCTAATTAAAGGGAAACTACACCTCATTTAAAAAACAGTAAATTTCCTGCTCCCACGCACAATCCCCTGCCAAGTGCTCCAAGTCACACGTTGTGGTGCAGCGGAGAAATCCACCCTGTAACCTCGCGTTCGTTCACCACCAGGAAAGGGCAGGTACAAGGAGGAAAGAGGGAGGTGGGAAGAGTTTAGCAGTCCACGCACCTTCCTGTGGTGTGTTTTGGGTAGAATGACATCACTGCAGCTGCACTGTACAAAACCTTCCACAGAAATTGATCATGGGTGGATGATTTGTACAGGGCAGCTACAGAACAAGCAGACCAGAGTGATGTCACCCTACCCAGAACACACCGTGGACAGGAGCAGGAACAGCGACCCGAGGCAGTGGGAGAAAATGCAACATCACAAGCTGGATTTCTCCCCAACACAGCAGCATACGACTCGAAACAATTGGCAGAGGATTGCACCTGACAGCAAGCTGTTGAAACTTACCACTTTTCAAATGGGCTGAAGGCCCCTTTAACAGATACCAAACACAAGTTGACATCTGTGTGTGTGTTTACTGCGAGAGCCCTGACTTATCCCCCCAGCCAATTGCACAACACAAAAGTGTGACTCTGTGAATCAGACCCTAAGCACAACCCGCTGCAGACACAGGACAGAGCCATCGCAGTAAACATAGTGGTGGGTGGAAAGAAGAGATCAGAGACTGGTTTCACAACTTGTGCATTTATTGTTCAGACGCTGAATAGTGTCAGCCAACTGCTCGTAGGTGGGTAACGAAACCAACGAATTTTCCTCACTCTTCAGTTGATGAGAAACGTCCAACGTTAGGATGCACAGGCGAAGAGAGAAGGAAGTGGCTTTGTATCCACACGGAACTACTATGCTAGATCTGCAGCATGAAACAAGAAACAAAGTGCAGGCTAGCAAGAGTTCCAACTAACATCTTCTTGCCAGGGTCCGGGGTCCGACTCCAAGTACAAAGCTGCCATTCATTACAAGAAAGAATGGGACCCTGAATTGTGACTCAGGCCAGAAACAAGCAGCAGAACATGATGTAAACATCGGGGTGTGCAGATGGCACAGCGAACAAGCAGCAAGAAACAGGACAGAACGTGGATGTCCACAAGACCGCTGTTGTGCCTGGCCTATAATCAAGGGTCCAGAAAGAGTCTGTCGTTCCTGACCGTCACGGTCCATCAGTCATTTCCATGTTTAATCTTCAATTACTCATACAGCACATCTTCAGCGCAAATAAAAACATGGCCAAGCATTCTCAAGTGAACACAGCACCTACACATTTTACTGCAGGTAATTAAGTCAAACCTACTACAGTAGCTGCTCAAAGCTCCCTGATGTACTCCACACAAAGGCAAGAGCAGAGCCAGCTGCCAACAGGACAAGCCAAGGATAGACGCTACGTACTTCACAAGAACAAAAGTCTACTCCAATGACCTGCAATTGCTTTTCATTAAAAAATCACTTCAAAAATATTTATTGCAGAGGAAAGTTAGGTAAAATTCATAATCCCGCCCTGCCTGCCCCCAATCCCAGGCCGTTTCCTGGAGATGTAGTCGCTTAGAATGCCGTGTGCTCCTGGCTGCGACACCTTAATGCTGGAATTTACAGTTGTTGCTTCTTCTGAACATAAAGGCTGCTGGACCGGCGAGGAGGGCACTCTGCAGCTGAATCCTGCTCTACAAAAAAGCTTGGAGGAGACACAAAGAAGAGAGGCAGTTTCTAATCACATAATAGGCACTGTTACGGCAGCATTCATAACGTCAGCAAAATCCTAGACTTTAAACATGGGCATAAAAAAGTCTGATTCAAAAATGGTTGGAGGAACTGACGTTAAACTTGGGATCCATTGTAAAACTACCAGGAAGACTTCTCTTGTCCACCCACATCATCTGTGCCTGTGGGGAGATCACACTATCGCTGCAAGCTCCCATGCTCACACCTCCATCTATCTGCCACTTACCAATGCCTTTCCACAAGACCAATCCAGAAACTAAATGTCTTTTCCGATAACCTTCCCTGCCCCAGGCCTTAACATCTCTCACTATTACAACTGCTGCTCGACCCAGAGATCTTTCAGCAGTTTCTTTTAACTCCAGACTCCAGAATCTGCAGTCTCATGGCTTGGCTCTTAACATCCATTTCATCTGCCCTCTCCTCATCTCACACTATTTATATAGCCTATACAAGATGCTCATTCCTTCTAGGATTGCCACCGTTACCACATTGACTTTAAATCACAGGCCCTGCAGCACTGAACTTCAATCACTTGAACCCACTATCTGGATCTCACTACTCCGAAACCATCATATCTCGGCTAAACTCGCTTTCTACAACGGTATAATTTTAATTAGTCTTTAGCCTTTGTGACAAATATAGACAGGCTAATAGCTCCATTCCATGGCCTACTCTTGCACACTACCCAAAGCTTGTTTTAAAAACTTGCCATAAGTAGGCTGCATCTAGCTCCCCTACAGAAGTCTACTCAAACCACACTAAATGCCCTCTTACCTTCCAAGGCTAATGTTCCATGGGCATTAGCACATCAGTTCCTCCATTAATACCAAACCAATTGTAACCAGTTTTTGGCATCCCACAAGCTATGCCTATGTTTACTTACCAGTTTTGTTGGGATGGTTAACAAATGAGCAGTGACCAGTGCTTCATTCTGTAGGTTTCATAGCCACAGTTGCTCATATGTAGAAGCATAGGGTCCTTTATCAATTGTACAGGCATGCATTAATCTACATTAGCATGCCCGTGACAAATCTTAACAAATTAATCTAGAACATCTTGGCCTACCATATTTAAAACGAGTAGAAATCTATTGGAAGAGTCTATTGTAATGGGAAAATTGCAAATTCTTGCTGGGATGTTTTGTGAGGATGGGGCGATGGGTGTGTAGTGGTCATCCAATTAACATGAATTAGCACTTGACCACTATCATGTTGCAGAGGAAGTGATGACTGCCTACGTCGCTGCTGACTGGATGACAATGAAATGAGGCTTTCCACTTCTGTTATTACCAATCTGCCATACAACCATCAATCTAACCACCACTATCTATTATCACCAGCTACATCCACTTCAATGCCTTATTCCTTTATTAGACCACAGTGCACTTCACTTCCATGCAGTTGAAAGCAGCTTGGTCTGCTTGCGGTCATACAGCCTACACATTAAAGTGCTGAAGTCACTTACCTTGATGTTTCTGCCTCCCAGCATCACCGAGTTCATCTGCTCAAGAGCAAGCTGAGCTGCCTCTGGAACTTCGTACTCCACAAAAGCAAACCCCTACAAGCAAAAGGAAGGGCCTCACTTTCTATTCTGCAACAGCAGAGTGCAAGCTCTGGTGCTAGTTGACCATCACTATCCCCAGTTATCGTGCACAGACAGAAACAACTTCACAACCACCATCTAATTAACCTGTACAGCCTAATAATCTCATTCGGCATTTCTCTTCCAAGTTTGTTTCTAAGGTAACTGACATTCAGAGAGCTGCCATCACACCAGAACATACATACCTATCGAAGAATCAGAAAGGACCTGGGTCTACTGCAGCTCTGCCACAGTAACACCACAGTTCCCACATCCTCTATTTCTTGAAGAATTTCAAGATAATTTGTCACCCACCTCTACTTCAACAATCAGAGGGAGGTCAGCCAGCCTGATCTTGCCTCACCAAGTCACTTTAAACACCTCATTCAGATCACCCCAAAAGGACAAAGGCAGGGAACTACAGTGCCCACCATAATGTTTGGGACAAAGACCCATCATTTATTTATTTGCCTCTGTACTCCACAATTTGAGATTTGTAATAGAAATAAATCACATATGGTTGAAGTGCACATTGTATTTTATTAAAGGGTATTTTTATACATTTTGGTTTCACCATGTAGAAATTACAGCAGTGTTTATACATCGTCCCCCCCCATTTCAGGGCACCATAATATTTGGGACACATGGTTTCGCAGGTATTTGTAATTGCTTAGGTGTGTTTAATTGCCTCCTTAATGCAGATATAAGAGAGTTCTCAGCACCCAGTCTTTCCATCACCATAGGAAACTTTTATTGCTGTCCATCAACATGAGGACCAAAGTTTTGCCAATGAAAGTCAAAGAAACCACTTTGAGACTGAGAAACAAGAATAAAACTGTTTGAAATATTATTAAGAACAAAGAGAGCACTGGTAAGCTTACTAATCGCAAAGGGACTGGCAGGCCAAGGAAGACCTCCACAGCTGATGACAGAAGAATTCTCTCTATAATAAAGTAAAATCCCCATCACCTATCCGACAGATCAGAAACACTCTTCAGGAGTCAGGTGTGGATTTGTCAATGACCACTGTCCGCAGAAGGCTTCATGAACAGAAATACAGAGGCTACACTGCAAGATGCAAACCACTGGTTAGCCGCAAAGATAGGATGGTCAGGTTACAGTTTGCCAAGAAGTACTTAAAAGGGCAACTACAGTTCTGGAAAAGGGTCTTGTTGACAGATGAGACGAAGATTAACTTATATCAAGTGATGGCAAGAGCAAAGTATGGAGGAGAGAAGGTACTGCCCAAGATCCAAAGCATACCTCCTCATCTGTGAAACACGGTGGTGAGGGTGTTATGGCCTGGGCATGTATGGCTGCTGAAGGTACTGGCTCACTTATCTTCATTGATGATGCAACTGATGGTGGTAATTAATTCTGAAGTGTATAGACACATGCTATTAACTTAATTTCTATTAAGTTCAAACAAATGCCTCTAAACTCATTGTCTGCGGTTCATTCTACAGCAAGACAATGATCCCAAACATACTGCTAAAGCAACGAAGGAGTTTTTCAAAGCTAAAAAATGGTCAATTCTTTAGTGGCCAAGTAAATCACCTGATCTGAACCCAATTGAGCATGCCTTTTATATGCTGAAGAGAAAACTGAAGGGGACTATCCCCCAAAACAAGTATAAGCTAAATATGGCTGTAATGCAGGCCTGGCAGAGCATCATCAGAGAAGACATCCAGCAACTGGTGATGTCCATGAATTGCAGAGTTCAAGCAGTCATTGCATGCAAAGGAAATGCAACAAAATACTAAACATGACTACTTTCATTTCCATGACACTGCTGTGTCCCAAACATTATGGTGCCCTGAAATGGGGGATTATGTATAAACACTGCTGTAATTTCTACATGGTGAAACCAAAATGTATAAAAATGGCCTTTATTAAAATCTGACAATGTGCACTTTAACCACATGTGATTTTTTTTTATTACAAATCTCAAATTGTTGAGTGCAGAGGCAGATAAATAAATGATGGGTATTTGTCCCAAACATTATGGAGGGAACTGTAAAACCAAGTTAAATAGCTATTAGTAAAATACGTCCATAATCAGAGGAAACAGCTAATCAATTAAAATCATTAAATCCAGTCAACATGATTTTACAAACAGTAATTAATGATTGACAAATTTGCTCAAATAGTTTCAAGATGTAACAGGAAGAAATTATACAAGGCAACCTACAGATGTGGTGTATTTAGATTTCCAAAAATAATTTGACAAGAGACTGCAGAGGCTGGAATCTAGAGTAAAAAATAAACAAACCATTAGAGAAACTCACACCGGTCAGACAGCATCCGTGAGGGGAATGGACAGGTGACATTTCAGGCTGGGACGTTTGTTCAATCCGAAGTATCCCGACCAAAAATATTATCTATTTTCCTTACAGTTACTGCCTGATCAGCAGAGTTATTCCAGCAGTTTGTTTTTGAAAAGGTGGAACATAGGAGGCTTATACATCAATTAACAAATATCTGGAAAATGGCAAGATCTTCAGGGCACTGATGTACAGAGATATCTTGGGGTGCAAGTCCATCGTCCCCCCCAAAGTGGTAACACAAGTAGATACAGTGGCATGGGCGGCATATTGTATGCTTTCTTCATTGGGGGATGTTAAATATAAAAAACTGGGAAATCGGGCTGTGGGTTTGTGAACCCGTAGTTACGCCAAATTACACATAAGATGTTGACATGTATGTTGCCTGGATTAGAGAGTATTTGCTATAAGAAGTGTAAATACTTTTCGCTGGAGTGTCAGAGGCTGAGGGGTAACCCGATAGAAACAAATGAAATCCTCGAGAGGGAAGCTGGAAGTAGTTGTGTACGTAGGCACAAACGACGTCGGTAAGAAGAGGAAGGAGGTTCTGCAGCGTTAAGAGAGTTAGGAACAAGACTGAAAAGCAGGACTTCTATGGTGGTTATCTCTGGATTGCTTCTTGTACCTCATGCTGGCAAGGGCAGGAACAAGGAGATAGGGGATCTGAATGTGTGGCTGGGGGGCTGGTGCAGAAGGTATAAGAATCTGAAAACCATGACCTCCAGGTTCAAGAACAGCTTCTTCCCAACAACCATCGGGCTTTTGAACGCAACAAATGCTAACTAAACTATGAACTACAAACTGCCTTGTTTGCACTAAGGACTTTGGGATTTTTGCAATAATACTGGATTTTTTAATATATATTTTCTTTGTTTAGTATATTATCTATGAGTATTGTGTTTACTGGCCTGTTTTGCTGCTGCAAGTGGGAACTCTTTAACTCAGAGGGCAGGCAGCATCTCTGGAGAGAAGGAATGGGTGATGGGATGACATTTCCAAATTGGGGGAGGGGGGTGGGGTGGGGGTGAGGGGGGTGGGGTGGAGGAGAGAGGGTGGAGGGAGAGGAGGGGAGACAGATGGGGGTGGCTTCATTCACTGGCTGCGGGTGCCTGTCACTGAAACAGGTAGGTGAGATTTCACATCCACCTTGTGTGTGTGTCTCTCTCTCTCTCTCCCTCCCTCTCACACAGGCTGAGAGACTCTGCCTCTGTGAGTGTACGTCCCTTTCTCCCCCTCTCCCTGGGCTCTATACGCTCATTGTTTCCTGTGAGAGACTTTGAAAAATAAGAATCACATTTCACACATTGATTTTATGAATTTTAATTCTTAACATGACCATAATCACAATCTTTTACACCACCCATCACCACTCAGTTATACAGAGCTGCAGCCTGCTGCGTTAGCTGCTTTGCAATCTGAGTATGGAGACGGCCGTCTTAGTGGAGCAGATTCACCATTTGATGAAGGGACAGACCTGGGAGATTAGTTCCGTTATCCCTCTGATGCACAGAGCGGGCGATGCTTTGCCGGGTCGCCGCTCCGGAGTGCTGTGACCGCCGACCACCAACATCAAGCAGCCGCGGTCTGCGGTCTGAGGGCGTCCCGCCGCGGGCGGGCGGCGCTGGGTCGAAAAAACCGCGGAGTCAGAGTCGAAGCTCCAACCTGGACTCCAATAGCCTTCTTGCAAACATTTTCTCCAAATGAGCCAATTTAAACAAGGCAGGCTTTTTATAGTATGTAAAAAAAAAGCATGACATCATTTTTTTAACATGTGATGATTTTTAAACACTTCGATATACATTGTTGCCTCAAGATTAACGGGAGAGGAACTTGGTACACTCGGGAGACGAACTTGGAACATCGCAGAAATGAGAAGTAAACGGGAAACTTAGACATACCCGTGGGAACTCGGTTAAACTCGGGATCATAAACTTGTAGTATCGTACGCAACCACGAGTCTTTCACTCGGGGTCACTCGTGGGTCAACTCGCACAGTGAGACAGCCCTTTTACTCTATACGGCAGTGAAGACAGACCCACAATGCCGTAGTAACTCAGCGTATCTGGAGAAGGAATGGGCGACGTTTCGGGTCAAGACTATTCTTCAGTCTGAAGAAGGGTCTCGACCCAAAACGTCACCCATCCTTCTCTCCAGAGATGCTGCCTGGTCCCGCTGAGTTACTCCAGCTTTTTGTGTCCATCTTCGGTGTAAACCAGCATCTGCAGGTCCTTCCTACACGTCTTCTATCCCAACCGATTATGAAGGTGCCATTGTAGTCTGGCAGGCTGACCTCTGCCATGTTGAGTCCAGACGCTTAAAACGACACCTCATACCTACCCATTGACAATAACCTCCACAGACAAACACCAGGCCATCATCTCCAAGTGTATTAGAAGCAGAGCCTCCACCTCCAAACTGATCGCCCTCGGCACGAAACCACTCTGCTGAGGGGAGATAGAATTTATGAAATTATGAAAGGCATAGATAGGGTAGACAGTCAGAACCTGTTTCCTAGGATGGAAATATCACAGACGAGAGGGCATCGCATTAAAGTGAGAGGGGCAAAACTGAAAGATGGCACTAGTTGTATGCAATGTGACAAGTGTGTGCCTCAGCTTTGGTGCTGGGCCCATTACTGTTGGTCATCTGTATCAATTATATGGATGAGACCATACAAGGCATGATTATTTAGTTTACAACTGATAGTGAAATGGGTGTTATTATAGATAGCAAAATGCTTGTCAAATATTGCAGCAGGATCTTAATCAACTGGGCAAGTAGGCCGAGTTTAATGCAGATGAAAGGTGTTGCATTTTGGAAAGTCAAACCAGGGCAGGACCTTCACAGCAAATGGCAAGGCTGGGGGAATGATGGAGTAACTGCGGGTCAAGTAGCATCTCTGGATAACATGGATAGGTGATGTTTTGGTTTGGGACCCTTCTTCAGAGTCTTTTATCCCAACACTTATTAAACCCGCCGATAATGGAGGTGTCATTGTGGTCTGGCAGGCTGACCTCTACCATGCTGAGGCCAGACGCCTACAACGACACCTCATACCTACCTCGTGACAATGACCTCCACAAACACCAGGCCATCATCTCCAAGTGTTTTTTTATTAATCTTTTGTTTAAATCAGCATCTGCAGTTCCTCGTTTCTATATTTTAACCCCTTAACTTGAAGGCCTTCCATCAAGTTTGAAAGTTACAAATGAAACATCTTTTAAGTTGCAAAGAAAGTGAGGGGTGGAAAGAACAATATACGAATATCTACATTGTGTGCGGCCCAGATAATTCAAGTAATAGTGGTCCAGACCCAAGAGCATTCAGTAGTTCACTGTTATTGCACTACTTAATGGTCCTCCCGTAAAACCTGTCCTCATCTCCCATCCTATCTTAGTCAATCTTACACATTTTTCCAATCTGCATCCCTTGTAGGTGCCACGCTACAGCACTGTAGCACTATATACTGCACCAGAGTGCAGCATTCCTCTTTGAACTCCCTGTTGTACTTGTTGTGTATGTCTTGATAGCACAGTTCCTCGTTTCTATATTTTAACCCATCCTCACCTCCACCTTGTGCTTACCTAAACCCTTTCAGTCTTTTTCTATTCTGTCTCCTCTTTATCTTGAGTATGGCGTGCACAGCCTAAAGTTGTAGGACAACTTGTTCTATTCGATCTTACTTGATTGTGCACACCAGGTTGATTGCATTCGTCGAAACAGGGCAGACCACGTGAAGGTTGCAATCTCCCACCCCAATATTCTGTCTCCCATTAGTCAAGAGGCTTGCACTATCATGGTCTGGGTTACCTAGAATAACAATTTATCTAGAGTGACTATTCGTTGTGTTGTATTTACTGTGCTTGCAAAGCTGCAGCAATGAAGAATTTCACTGTTCTGGTGCTTATGACAAATAAACATTATTAATACGGGTAGTCCCAGTATTCCCTCTCTTTCTATTCCTCCCCCACCCAAGTCGCATGAGCTTCTCGTTTTCACCCTACAGTCTGTTTCCTTTATTATCGTTACTTTTTTGCATATATTTTATTCATTGTTCTTTATCTCTCCACATCATAGTCTACATCTCTAGTTTGCCTTATCCCTAACCAGTCTGAAAGGTCTCAACCCAAAACGTCACCCATTCCTTCTCTCTAGAGATGCTGCCTGTCCTGAGTTACTCCAGCTTTTTGTCTATCTTTGGTTTAAACCAGCATCTGCAGTTCCTTCCTGCACAATATTAACTCTTGACAGACTTACCAAGTTTCCAGTTTAGAAAAAATGGTCTTCCTACTCTGATTTTACCTTTGTCCTTAATAAATAGTTAAGGATGTGAGAATTGATTTGTTAAAAAGAACAATCGATACAGGTTGAACTTGAGAACAAAGGGCTAGCACACAGCTAAGAGCATACAGTAGACCTCTGAATACAAGGAAATTACTAAATCGGAATAAAATCTGATCATTGCCACACAGCCTCATTCCCTAAAACCTCCCACTTTTTGTTCGAAAAAAGTTTGTTAATTCTATGCTCTACACTTTTCTAGGAAAGAGTAGGAAGACCAATTTGCTGCAACTCCATTGCTGCTGGCAATTCAAACCTCCTCGCTCTCCCTGTCCTCAGACCGTGCATTCTTCAGGAAGCTACCTACAAATTTCCTTGACCCCCCCTCAGAACCACCAACTTGGCCACACCTTCTCCCTGGACCCCTCCTCCAGACATTTTCCTGTTGTTCCCCCTCCCCTCCTCAATCCAAACTGCTCAATCCAGGGCTCTCTGGTTACAATGGGCACTTCCCATCTTGGGCACAGCTCTGGCCAAGTCCACAAGAAATTTCAGAGAGTTGTGGATGGAGCCCAGTGCATTACAGACCAGCCTCCCCTCAATCAATTCCGCCTCCCTCACGTTGCCTCGGAAAAGCGGGCAACATGTTCAAGAACCACTCGCTCTTCCCTCCTCTCCCAACAGAAGATAGAAAAGCTGGAAAGCACGTAAGACCAGATTCAGGAAGTTTCCTCCCTACTGTTATTTAATATGATTTAACAACTACCAAACGATCCTCCCATAAGCGAGGGTGTAGCCTGGATCTTCAAACCTACCTGCAACCTTGCACTTTTTCCTCTGTAACCTTCTCTTTAAGAGATGGTAGGAGCCTCGACGAGGATCTTTACATTTCTCTAGCCACAGGCAAGATCCCAGAGGACTGGACAAAAGTTACTGTTGTTCATTTATTTAACAAGGGAAGTAGGGAGAATCCAAGAAAGTATAGGCCTGTGGACTTCATGCGAGTGGTAGGGAAGCTACTGGTGAGAAATCTTTGGGATAGGATTTTTTTTCATTTGGATGAGAATGGATTAATTCAGTGGTCAAAAGCTGGCAGATACCAACTCAGCGGGTCTGGCAGCATCTCTGGAGAGCATGAACAGGCAAAATTTTTGGTCATAGATACATAGATACATAGAAAATAGGTGCAGGAGTAGGCCATTCGGCCCTTCGAGCCTGCACCGCCATTCAATATGATCATGGCTGATCATCCAACTCAGTATCCCGTACCTGCCTTTCCATACCCCCTGATCCCTTTAGCCACAAGGGCCACATCTAACTCCCTCTTAAATATAGCCAATGAACTAGCCTCAACTACCCTCTGTGGCAGAGAGTTCCAGAGATTCACCACTCTCCGTGTGAAAAAGTTTATCCTCATCTCGGTCTTAAACGATTTCCCCCTTATCCTTAAGCTGCGACCCCTTGTCCTGGACTTCCCCAACATCGGGAACAATCTTCCTGCATCTAGCCTGTCCAACCCCATAAGAATTTTGTACGTTTCTATAAGATCCCCTCTCAATCTCCTAAATTCTAGCGAGTATAAGCCAAGTCTATCCAGTCTTTCTTCATATGAAAGTCCTGACATCCCAGGAATCAGTCTGGTGAACCTTCTCTGCACTCCCTCTATGGCTATAATGTCCTTCCTCAGATTTGGAGACCAAAACTGTACGCAATACTCCAGGTGTGGTCTTACCAAGACCCTGTACAACTGCAGTAGAACCTCCCTGCTCCTATACTCAAATCCTTTTGCTATGAAAGCTAACATACCATTCGCTTTCTTCACTGTCTGCTGCACCTGCATGCCTACTTTCAATGCAATCTATACCCGGCCACTGACACCCTCCTCCGCCTAGCGGAGCTGGTACTTACACTTAATAACTTTTCATTTGACTCCTCCCATTTCCTCCAAATACAAGGCGTAGCTATGGGCACACGCATGGGCCCCAGCTACGCCTGCCTCTTTGTCGGGTACGTAGAACAATCCTTGTTCAATGCGTACCAGGGCCCCATCCCCGACCTCTACCTCCGCTACATCGATGATTGTTTTGGTGCCACATCCTGCACCCACACACAACTGACTGACTTCATCCGCTTCACCACCAACTTCCATCCGGCACTCAAATACACCTGGACCATTTCCGACACTTCTCTACCATTCCTTGACCTCACTATCTCCATCGCAGGTGATAGACTCCTTACCGACATCCACTACAAACCTACCGACTCCCATGGCTATCTGGACTACACTTCTTCCCACCCTGCTTCCTGTAAGGACTCCTTCCCCCACTCCCAATTCCTCCGTCTACGCCGCATCTGCTCCCAGGATGAGGCGTTCCACACCAGGGCATCTGAAATGTCCTCATTCTTCAGGGAACGGGGGTTCCCCTCCTCCACCATAGATGAGGCTCGCACCAGGGTCTCTGCCATACCCTGCAACATTGCTCTCTCTCCCCATCCCCCCACTCACAACAAAGGCAGAGTCCCCCTACTCCTCACCTTTCACCCCACCAGCCGTCACATACAACAAGTGATCCTCCGTCAGTTTCGCCACCTCCAACGTGACCCCACCACTCGCCACATCTTCCCATCTCCCCCCATGTCTGCCTTCCGCAAAGACCGCTCCCTCCGTAACTCCCTTGTCAATTCTTCCCTTCCCTCCCATACCACCCCCTCCCCTGGTACTTTCCCTTGCAACCGCAAGAGATGCAACACTTGTCCCTTCACCTCCCCCATCCACTCCATTCAAGGACCCAAGCAGTCGTTCCAGGTGCGACAGAGGTTCACCTGCATCTCCTCCAACCTCATCTATTGCATTCGCTGCTCTAGATGCCAGCTGATCTACATCGGTGAGACCAAGCGGAGGCTTGGCGATCGTTTCGCCGAACACCTCCGGTCGGTCCGCAATAACCAACCTGAACTCCCGGTGGCTCAGCACTTCAACTCCCCCCCCCCCCCCATTCCGTATCTGACCTCTCTGTCCTGGGTCTCCTCCATGGCCACAGCGAGCAACACCGTAAATTGGAGGAAATGCACCTCATATTCCGCTTGGGCAGTCTACATCCTGGTGGCCTGAACATTGAATTCTCCCAATTCTGCTAGCCCTTGCTGTCCCCTCCCCTTCATCAGCCATCTGGTTGTCTCCTCCCCTCCCCCAGCCCTCGGGCTCCTCCTCCGCCTTTTTCCTTTTTTCCTTTCTTCTCCCCACCCCCTATCAGTCTGAAGAAGGGTTTCGGCCCGAAACGTTACCTATTTCCTTCGCTCCATAGACGCTGAGTTTCTCCAGCATTTTTGTGTGCCTACTTTCAATGACTGGTGTACCATGACACCCAGGTCTCGCTGCATCTCCCCATTTCCTAATCGGCCACCATTTAGATAATAGTCTGCTTTCCTGTTTTTGCCACCAAAGTGGATAACCTCACATTTATCCACATTATACTGCATCTGCCAAACATTTGCCCACTCACCCAGCCTATCCAAGTCACCTTGCAGTCTCCTAGCATCCTCCTCACAGCTAACACTGCCCCCCAGCTTAGTGTCATCCGCAAACTTGGAGATGTTGCCTTCAATTCCCTCATCCAGTTCATTAATATAAATTGTAAATAACTGGGGTCCCAGCACTGAGCCTTGCGGTACCCCACTAGTCACTGCCTGCCATTGTGAAAAGGACCCATTTACTCCTACTCTTTGCTTCCTATTTGCCAGCCAGTTCTCTATCCACATCAATACTGAACCCCCAATACCGTGTGCTTTAAGTTTGTATACTAATCTCTTATGTGGTACCTTGTCGAAAGCCTTCTGAAAGTCCAGATACAACACATCCACTGGTTCTCCCCTATCCACTCTACTAGTTACATCCTCGAAAAATTCTATAAGATTCATCAGACACGATTTACCTTTCGTAAATCCATGCTGACTTTGTCCAATGATTTCACCACTTTCCAAATGTGCTGCTAACCCATCTTTAATAACTGACTCTAGCAGTTTCCCCACTACCGATGTTAGACTAACTGGTCTGTAATTCCCCGTTTTCTCTCTCCCTCCCTTCTTAAAAAGTGGGGTTACGTTTGCTACCCTCCAATCCTCAGGAACTACTCCAGAATCTAAAGAGTTTTGAAAAATTATCACTAATGCTTCCACTATTTCTGGAGCTACTTCCTTAAGTACTCTGGGATGCAGCCTATCTGGCCCTGGTGATTTATCGGCCTTTAATCCATTCAATTTACCCAACACCACTTCCCTACTAACCTGGATTTCACTCAGTTCCTCCATCTCCTTTGACCCGCGGCCCCCTGCTATTTCCGGCAGATTATTTATGTCTTCCTTAGTGAAGACGGAACCAAAGTAGTTATTCAATTGGTCCGCTATATCCTTGTGCCCCATGATCAATTCACCTGTTTCTGACTGCAAGGGACCTACATTTGTTTTAACTAATCTCTTTCTCTTCACATATCTATAAAAACTTTTGCAGTCAGTTTTTATGTTCCCTGCCAGTTTTCTTTCATAATCTATTTTCCCTTTCCTAATTAAGCCCTTTGTCCTCTGCTGGTGTCTGAATTTCTCCCAGTCCTCTGGTATGCTGCTTTTTCTGGCTAATTTGTACGCATCATCTTTTGCTTTGATACTATCCCTGATTTCCCTTGTTATCCACGGATGCACTACCTTCCCTGATTTATTCTTTTGCCAAACTGGGATGAACAATTTTTGTAGTTCATCCATGCAGTCTTTAAATGCCTTCCATTGCATATCCACCGTCAACCCTTTTAGAACTAATTGCCAGTCAATCTTGGCCAATTCACGTCTCATACCCTCCAAGTTACCTTTCTTTAAGTTCAGAACCGTTGTTTCTGAATTAATAATGTCACTCTCCATCCTAATGAAGAACTCAACCATATTATGGTCACTCTTGCCCAAGGGGGCACGCACAAGACTACTAACTAACCCTTCCTCATTACTCAATACCCAGTCTAGAATAGCCTGCTCTCTCGTTGGTTCCTCTACATGTTGGTTTAGATAACTATCCCGCATACATTCCAAGAAATCCTCTTCCTCAGCACTCCTGCCAATTTGATTCACCCAATCTATATGTAGATTGAAGTCTCCCATTATAACTGTTTTGCCTTTGTTGCACACATTTCTAATTTCCTGTTTGATGCCATCCCCAACTTCACTACTACTGCTAGGTGGCCTGTACACAACACCCACCAGCGTTTTCTGCCCCTTAGTGTTTCGCAGCTCTACCCATACCGATTCCACATCCTCCAAGCTAATGTCCTTCGTTTCCACTGCGTTAATCTCCTCTCTAACCAGCAACGCTACCCCACCTCCTTTTCCTTTCTCTCTATCGCTCCTGAATATTGAATATCCCTGGATGTTCAGCTCCCAGCATTGGTCACCCTGGAGCCATGTCTCCGTGATCCCAACTATATCATAATCATTAATTGCTATCTGCACGTTCAACTCATCCACCTTATTACGAATGCTCCTTGCATTGAGACAGTCTTCAGGCTTGTTTTTACAATGCTCTTACCCCTTATACAATTATGTTGAAAAGTGGCCCTTTTTGATTTTTGCCCTGGATTTGTCTGCCTGCCACTTTTACTTTTCACCTTGCTACCTATTGCTTCCGCCCGCATTTTACACCCGTTTCTCTGCTCACCCATTTAAGAACCCCACCACCTCTTATTCTCTGACCCTACTCCTGCACTTTGTCTTATTTTGTAAACTAGCATCTACGGTTCCTTGTGTTTACTTTGTCAGATTAATCTGCTGAGGATTTTCAACCTGGAATGGTGACTGTTTCATTTTCTATAGATGCTGCCAGACCCACTGAGTTATTCAAGCACTGCATCTTATTCTGACAGTGGTCTGAATTGGTAATGGGAGCGTAGAAATGTATTCCTACAATATGACAGTAGACATTAAAGAACTGAGGCATACAGAGTTCTTGCAATGTTGCAAGAGATGAGAGATTGGAAGAAGCATTAAAAATATTGATAGATTTGGAAACAGATGAGAATTTTAGAATCAAACTGTTGATATTCCTACCAGTATATTAAAAAAAACAAGGTATTCTTTGACATTTTGTCTGGTAGTGCCACGTGTTTGGGCTCCAAATCTTTGTTCAACATGCAAGGTGGTTTTGCTGATGGCAGAGCGGATGTGCTGAGATTTACCTCACAGCCAGACGTTTTGAACCACAGGTGGGAAGAGGACATTTCCTTACCTCCATTGCTCAGGCTCCTGTTCTAAAGGTGATGCTCACCTGGAGTCAAAGCACAGAAATGTTCTTCGGTCCAGGTCACCAAATCCTCATGTAGTCTTGACCCAAAACGTAAACTCCCCTCTGCCTCCACGTATGCTGCTCGACTTGCTGCATTCCCCAGCAGTTTGTTTTTTGTTTCAGATTCCAGTATCTGCACTCTAGTTTCTGCAAGTGCCCATCTATATTCATTTCAATACCAACACTCTGTCTATAACCTCCTGCACATGGGTGTGAAGTCATGATGCAGGTTTATAGTACTTTGGTTAAGCCGCATTTGGAATAATGTGTAGGAAAGAACTGCAGATACTGGTTTAAATCGAAGGTAGACACAAAATGCTGGAGTAACTCAGCGGGTCAGGCAGCATCTCTGGAGAGAAGGAATGGGTGACTTTTCGGGTCGAGCCTTCTTCAGACTGAATATCGGAATATTGTGTACAGTTCTGATCACCGCATTACAGGAAGGACATGGCTGCTTTAGATATGTTGCAGAGGTTCACCAGAATGATGCCTGGATTAGTGGGTATTAGCTATAGGGAGAGGTTGGAAAGACTTGCAGTTTTCTCTGGAATGCCAGAGGTTGCAGGATGACATGATAGAAGTATATAGAATTATGAGAGGCATAGATAGGGTAGACAGTCAGAACCTTTTTCCCCAGGATGGAAGCATTAAATACTAGAGGCCATAGCTTTAAGGTGAGAGGGGCAAAGTTTAACAGTGATGTGCAGGGCCAGTGTTTTTTAAATCACAGGCTGGTGAGTGACATTCCGCCAGGGGTAGCAGTGGAGGCAGATACGATAGCAGCATTTAAGAGACTTTTGGGTGGGCACATGGAAATGCAGGGAATGGATGGACATGGACTATGAGCAGACAGATAAGAGTTGGTCTTGACATCATGGTTGGCACATCATGGTCCACCACCCCCATCCAGATTCCAATCATATCCCTCCTAAACCTCTTGCCTCGCATCCAAAGGCTACATCTAGTTTTACACATCTCTGCTATGCTCCGTCCAAACCCCTCATATGTATCTCCCTGGGCTAAAGGACAAAACTCTCCCTCCACAGACACGGGCTCACTCCTTTCCCAATCCAGCCCAGCATCAGGCCGGCACTGCCCGCCACTATGCATCTCACTGCAGGGTAGGAGAGTGACCTAAGTAGCCAGATGAGTAACAGGAAAAGCCACCACCCCGGTAACATCAGCAGCAGACAGCTTCCTGTAATGTGCTGGACACTGTTCTGGACATTCACACACACACATCCCACCTGTGAAGTTAATGTTTCAACAACACCATGATCAACTGAGATGCCCATTCACACTACTGCCATACCAGACAATCACTGCAAGTTTTTGTTGAATAATTCTTTAATAGAAATGGAAACAGTAACTTGCCTACAATGTCCACGTTTGCAGCCAACAGCTAACAGAGTTTAAAAAAAAACACAATCCCACCGAGTTGAACCAATCTGGAGAGGTGTGTGAATCCAGGCCAGCTCCATGCGTTAAGGTGAATCACCCCCAGTCCTGACACCATGGATCTGAACTCTATCACACCACGTAAAATTCACCAGCCCAGGTCCATGGGTTCCGCACGGGGGCAATAAATCCTAAACATTCTGCAATTCCCACTGATGGAATCTGCCACTGAACAAAATCGTCTAACTGTTGAGAAATCGACCAACAGGATGAAGGGGAGTTGGGCGAGTGGTCGAGGCAGGGGTTTCATGGCCGAGCTCTGCACTTTGGTCCACTGGGTTTGGCTAGCGAATGGAGAAACAGCAGAGGAACAGGGAGGCTGACCCGGCATCCTATCAGTTCAGAGTGGACACCCACCACATTCATCTGCAGCCTCCCAGACTGAAGTGGGTGAGGAGATGTCAGCTGTTGGATGAGGTCCCTGAACCACAGCTCACCCCAAGTACGATGCAAAGTCCTTTTGCTGCAGTTCATCAACAAAGAGTATCACGGCCTAGAGTTCATGCAGACAGGTCACTGTTGTCAAACCGATCCTGGTCATAGATTTCTGCCACCACTTTCCGTCCTCCAAACCATCGCCCATTTAGAGCCTGGATGGCTTTGTGCATCTCCGAAGCCATGGAAAATTCCACAAAGATTTTAACAATCACCTCGGCATCCTCCTCCTCGCCCTGCTTCTCCTGGTAGATGATGACGCGATTCACGGCCCCGAATTTGCCACATTCCTCGGTCACTTCGCCCTCCAGATCATCGTCAATGTCCTCGGGGCCCACCATGTTGCGCAGGACCATGACTGTGGACTGAAACAAGCAGCTCAGTTACTCTCGGCTGTACTGCCTGTGACATAGACCTGATGCAGCATCCCACCCAGCCCTAGAACACAGGAAAAGGTGCGACCCCGCGTTAACACCTAATTCTGTTACTCACATACCAATTAGCTCTTACCTTCACGCACTTTTTCCAATAAATCTCAGTATTGAAAGCCACACAAACCAAGCAGCAGTTGGTGAGGGGGAAAGTCAGTGGCATTGAACAGCCCACTAACTTGCTTCCTATGCCCAGGAAACATCCTGTTTCGTGATTGGCTCAGTATACAGGACATGGCAGTCTTGGCGCATGGAAGTGAAGGGGCTTGCTGCCTGAGGAAGACAAACAGTACGTATGGGGTGGTCGTGGGCGATAGCCGCGGAAGCCGGGCGAGTGAACGAGCGGATGAGCCGCAGCCTTCGGCAGCTGCATGGAGCAGCGGTGGCGGAGATGCCGCGGGATGTTTGCGGTGTTGGTGGACGGTGGTGTTGGCCACGGGAGGTTTGCGGTGTTGGTGGCCGCGGGAGGTTGGCGGTGTTGGTGGAAGGTTTGCGGTGGTAGTGGGCGGCGGCTGTGTTGGTGGAGATGCCGCGGGAGGTTTGCAATGTTGGTGGAGATGCCGCGGGAGGTTTGCGGTGTTGGCGATGGTGTTGGTGGAGATGGCCGGGGGAGGCCCTACAGCAGCCGGGCGGGCGAGTGAGTGGATGGAGCGCAGCCTGCGGCAGATGCATGGAGCCGCAGTGGAAAGAACCAATGGCATGGCGCTGGGCCAGGCTCCCCCCTACTGCACCCATCCAGTGCCCCCACCTTAAGAAGTTGCGCATTTCCTAGGGCCAAGATTGGACTTTTTGTTGATTTGGAAGTTGAGTTGGAAGTTGGTGTCGGAACATGGCAACTCTGCGTGCTGTTCCAGAAGAGGATCTTTAGTACACGTACAGCATGATTTGACTCAATAACGTACAAATCAAGCTTTACACTATGTATACATGAAATATGGGAAAGGATGGACCAGAATTCCACTGTTTTCAATTTCATGATGCCATCACATCTGGTAAATTTTGTCATCTTCCAAATCGAGCAATTCAGATAGTATCTTGTACTCAACGTGCAAGGGCAGTTTGTACACTCGTAAATTAAACTTTTGAGTTCTCTCCAAGACTAATGTTTCCCAATGTAAGGCAGTGTCCAGAACTGAGCAGCAAATCCAGCCAATGCCTAGTCCCGAGCTAGTTAGCCACCTGACCCGATGAGTTAGCCCAGCACTGTGCGTCTTTTTAGGATCTAATCAATGCCTTTTATAAAGGAGGCTTAATACCCCTTTCTTCACATGCTAGCCTGCCTGAGATGACGGCCAACTCCCTGCACTGTTGCTCACCTCTTGCTTGCGAAGCAGCTTCTGCATCACCATGTGCCTGGCGTTGCTGCCCGAAATGCTCATGTGCTCCTGCTCGCTGAGCATCTCCAGACGCTCAGTATCCAGCAATTTTTCTTCATCTTCTTTCTTGACTTCTGCAGTGCCGATAATTGCTGGAGGTATGGCAAGTATGGGGTTAACCACCCCCACCTGCGGGATGGTCACTGGCAATGACACGGTCGGACGCGCTGGAGTCACACCTGGAGGAGACAAGGTACCTCACTGTCAACACTTCACAGGCTAACAACACGTAAATTGCTGGTAGAGCTGCTGCCACTCAGTGCCAGAGACTGCGTTCAATCCTGGCCTCAGTTGCTGTCTGTGTGGAGTTTGCACATTCACCATAACTAGGCCACTGAATCATCCTACCACAACCTGAGAGCAGTGCTGAACTACTATCTACCTCTTTGGTGATCCTCGGACTATCCGTGATCGAACGTTGCTGGCTTTACCTTGCACTAAACTTTATTTCCTTATCATGTATCTATACACTGTAAATGGCTCGATTGTAATGATGTATCGTCTTTCTGCTGACTGGATAACACGCAACAAAAACTTTTCACTGTACCCGTGACAATAAACTGAACTAACAACACATGGGTTTCCTCTGGGTGCTCAGGTTTCCTCCCACATCCCAGACGTGTTGCTTTGTAGGTTAATTGGCCCTCTGTAAATAGCCCCTGTATGTACGGAATGGATGAGAAAATGGTAGAACTAGTGTGAACTGGTGATCGATGGATGGTGTGGACCCGGTTTGTTGAAGGGCCTATTTCCAACAAGTATCTCTAAACTAAATTCAGTTCTTCGAACTTTCAAATATTTATCTATTTCCACCTTATATAAGATCATACGGTCAAGTGATAAAAGTAGAATTAGGCCATTCAGCCCATCGTCTACTCCACCATTCAATCACGTCTACTCCGCCATTCATCTCTCCCTAACCTTTCTTCTGCCTTCTCTCCATAACCAGTCACCCGTACCATTCAAAAAACGATCTATCTCTGCCTTAAAAATATCCACTGACTTGGCCTCTACAGCCTTCTGTGGAAAAGAATTCCACCGATTCACCACCCTCTTGACTAAAGAAATGTCTCATCTCCTTCCTAAAAGGACTGTTTAATTCTGAGGCTACGACCTACTCTCCCACTAGTGGAAACATGCTCTCCACATCCGCTCTATCCAAGCCTTTCACTATTCTGTATGTTTCCCCCTCATTCTTCAAAACTCCAGCGAGCACAGGCCAAGTGCTGACAAACGCTCATCATATGTTAACCCACTCATTCTGGGATCATTCTTGTAAACCTCCTCTGGACCCTCTCCAGAGCCAGCACATCCTTCCTCGGATATGGTGCCCAAAATTGCTCACAATATTCCAAATGTGGCCTTACTTGCGCCTTATGGAGCCTCAGCATGACATCCCTGTTTTTGTATACTAGCTCTCTTGAAATAAATAATAGCATTGTGTTTGCCTTCTGCAACCTCATCCTTTATTGATTTGACTTGCAAATTAACTATTTGGGAATCCTGCACCAGCACTCCCAAGTCCCTTTGCACCTCGGATATCTGGATTCTCGCCCCATTTAGAAAATAGTCTCCGCCTTTATTCCTGCTACCAAAATGCATGACCCCACACTTTGCTACACTATATTCCATATGCCACTTCCCTACCCACTCTCCCAACCTGTCCAAGTCCTACTGCAGAGTCCCTGCTTTCCCTACACTACCTGCCCCTCCATCTTTTTTCTTATTATCCGCAAATTTGGCCACAAAACCTTCAATCCCCTCATCAAAATCATTAATATACAACGTGAAGAGTAGCGGCCCCAGCACTGAGCCTTGCGGAACTCCGCTAGTCACTGGCAGCCAACCATAAAACCCCCCCTTTATTATCACTCTTTGTCTTCTGCCATCCAGCCACCCTGATATCCATGCCAGTATCTGCCCTTTGATACCGTGGACTCTCATCTTCCTGAGCAGCCTCACGTGTGGCACCTTATCAAAGACTTTTGAAAATCTAAGTAAACAATATATACTGACTCTCCTTTCTGTCCTGCTATTTACGTCAAAGAATTCCAGCAAATTTGTCAAGTAAGGCCTCCGTTTCACAAAACCATTCTGACTTCAGCCTATTTTATCATGAACTTCTAAGTACTTCGTAACCTCATCCTCTATAATGGACTCTTACCAACCATCGAAGTCAGACTAACTGGCCCATAGTTCCCATTATTCTGCTTTGCTCCCTTCTTGTGCTGCAGGATAATATTGGCAATTTTCCAATCATCTGGGACCTGTCTCTAGTGATTCTTGCAATATCACTGTCAATGCCTCCACAACCTCTAAAGCCACCTCTTTCAGAACCCTAGGGTGCAGTGACTTATCCACCTTCAGCCCTTTCAGCTTCCGAAGCATCGTCTCCCTGGTAATAGCCACTCCACTAACTTCCAACCCGACTCTCTTCGATTTGAGGCATATCTTGTACAATTTTAACATTACATCCCAACTTCTATATTCAATGCTCTGATTTATAAAGGCCAGCACACCAAAAGCTTTCTTTACCACCCTATCTACATGAGATTCCACCTTCAGGGAACTATGCAGTTATTCCTAGATCCCTCTGTTCAACTGCATTCCTCAATTCGCTACCATTTACCGTGTACGCATAACTGCGCATGTTGTTCCGTTGTTTAAAAAGGGTTCGAAGAGTAAATCTAGCAATTATAGACCTGTTAGTTTGACGTCAGTGGTGGGCAAATTAATGGAAAGGATACTTAAAGATAATATATATAAGCATCTGGATAAGCAGGGTCTGATTAGGAACAGTCAACATGGATTTGTGCCTGGAAGGTCATGCTTGACTAATCTTCTTGAATTTTTCGAAGAGGTTACTAGGGAAATTGATGAGGGTAAAGCAGTGGATGTTGTCTATATGGACTTCAGTAAGGCCTTTGACAAGGTTCCTCATGGAAGGTTGGTTAAGAAGATTCAATTGTTGGGTATTAATGGTGGAGTAGCAAGATGGATTCGACAGTGGCTGAATGGGAGATGCCAGAGAGTAATGGTGGATGGCTGTTTGTCAGGTTGGAGGCCGGTGACTAGTGGGGTGCCTCAGGGGTCTATGTTGGGTCCACTGTTGTTTGTCATGTACATCAATGATCTGGATGATGGTGTGGAAAATTGGATTAGTAAGTATGCAGATGATACTAAAATAGGTGGTGTTGTGGATAATGAAGTAGATTTTCAAAGTCTACAGAGAGATTTAGGCCATTTGGAAGAGTGGGCTGAAAGATGGCAGATGGAGTTTAATGCTGACAAATGTGAGGTGCTACATCTCGGCGGGACAAATCAAAATAGGACGTACACGGTAAATGGTAGCGAATTGAGGAATGCAGTTGAACAGTGGGATCTAGGAATAACTGTGCATAGTTCCCTGAAGGTGAAATCTCATGTAGATAGGGTGGTAAAGAAAGCTTTTGGTGTGCTGGCCTTTATAAATCAGAGCATTGAATATAGAAGTTGGGATGTAATGTTAAAATTGTACAAGGCATTGGTGAGGCCAATTCTGGAGTATGGAGTACAATTTTGGTCGCCTAATTATAGGAAGGATGTCAACAAAATAGAGAGAGTACAGAGGAGATTTACTAGAATGTTGCCTGGGTTTCAGCAACTAAGTTACAGAGAAAGGTTGAACAAGTTAGGTCTTTATTCTTTGGAGCGCAGAAGGTTAAGAGGGGACTTGATAGAGGTCTTTAAAATTATGAGCGGGTTAGACAGAGTGGACGTGGATAAGCTTTTCCCATTGAGAGTAGGGAAGATTCAAACAAGGGGACATGACTTGAGAATTAAGGGACAGAAGTTTAGGGGGAACTTCTTTACTCAGAGAGTGGTAGCTGTGTGGAATGAGCTTCCAGTGGAATTGGTGGAGGCAGGTTCGATGTTATCCTTTAAAAATAGATTGGATATGTATATGGACGGGAAAGGAATGGAGAGTTATGGTCTGAGTGCAGGTAGATGGGACTAGGCGGAAGTATTTATTTTTAATTAAAGAATAAAGGGCCGAGATGGCCTGTTATGGTTATATGGTTATCTTTTCAGATATAGATCCATTGATCCGACTCCACCAGGCAGTGTTCCAGTTTTGCCTCCCTGAGAATAAAAGTCAATGCACCTCAGTGAAATAGATTTGTGGAGTAGAGAAACAGGCCCTTCAGCCCATCTCATCCATGCTGATCAAGATGTCCACCTATATTAATCCCATTGGCCTGGGATTGGCCCATATCCCTTTACACTTTTCCTATCCATGTCCCAATCATGAGTTCTTTAGAAACTATATTCTTTTTTTGTGTCTCTTCCGCTAGTGGAAACATCTCAACATCTACCCTGTCAAGCCCCCTGGGGATCATATATATTTGAAGGTCACCTTTCTTCTACATTTTAAAGAATGCAGATCCAATCAGTGTCTCTTGAAAGGACAGCCCTCCAGTAATTAGCCTGGTGAATCTCCTTTGGATTGCCTCCTATGCTACTATATCCTTTTATTAGGTAAGGAAACCAAAACTGAGCAGTGTTGCAGATGTGACCTCACCAAAACTATGTACACTGTAACACAACCTCCCTATTCTTTATCTTTAACCTCTTGGCAAATATACCCGACCTGCCATTTACCTTCTGAACTACTTGTTGAACCTGCCTGCTATTCTTGTCTGACTCATGCACAAAGGGCAGCACGG
>CM075995.1:9863146-9964412 GCA_038087875.1 Malacoraja senta | reverse complement strand
TCTTTCCCGCTGTTATCAGGCTATTGAATGGACTTCACATATACTGTGGACGAATTTCCAATTTGCCATCTACCTCATGGCAGCTGTTGCATTTTAAAATCTGCACTTGGTATTGGTATATACATTTTCTCTGTAACTGTAACACTATATTCCAACGCAATTTTCCTGTTTAGCACGAGTGACTACATGGATAGGACAGGTTTGGAGGGAAATGGACAAAACCCGGGCAAGTTGGGCCAAAGGGCCTGTTTCCACGCTGTATCACCATGACGCGAATGATAAACCAACCCAATTGTTTGCTTTTCAATATAGTCACACTAAACTGGCAGATGCCTGGCATTACCTGATGGGCCAAATGTCCACTCTCTTATCTATAATAATACAAAACTCCAAATAAAACATACAACTAAAATGATGCTCAAGCAAAAGCAAGGTTTTGAGCAGGAAGGACTTCCAAAGAGAAGATTAACTTCAGAGACGATCACAGATCATCAACATACCACATTCCCAGGCTCTTGGCTATGGTTAAACCATAGTTCACAACTGTAGATAGACTTAAAATGCTTGACAACTCTGGAGAGAAGGAATGGGTGACGTTTCGGATCGAGACCCATCATCAGACTTCAGGTTTCGACCCAAAACGTCATCCATTCCTTCTCTCCAGAGATGCTGCATGTCCCGCTGAGTTACTCTGGCATTTTCCATCTATCTTCGGTTTAAACCAGCATCTGTAGTTCCTTCCTACAATGTTTGCAACTGTCCTGTGTTCTAAGAAGGGATTCCACACCCTCAGGATTGTCCACTACCACCAACA
The DNA here is from genome assembly GCA_038087875.1 of Malacoraja senta. Classification (NCBI taxonomy): domain Eukaryota; kingdom Metazoa; phylum Chordata; class Chondrichthyes; order Rajiformes; family Rajidae; genus Malacoraja; species Malacoraja senta. Next base: position 9,963,598 of record CM075995.1, on the reverse strand, counting down.
GCTAACGCCTTCCTGGACACTTTTGCCGAGCTCTCAACTGTAGCTCATCCAAAACTCTGGTTCTCTTCACCCATCAGTCTGTGCTCATCACAGCAAAGCTTGGAACCGGCAAGCAAATTTGTACTGATTTCCAATTTAGTGGAAAGAAGGAGGAGCTGGTGATCCTCCAAGCCCAATACTTCCAGGGGTCAGATTGTGAGGATAGTGTGTGTAAAACAGAGATCACCATAGCAGGTCTTGCCCCACTTTCTCACCTTTCTTCAACCTTCTGTACCTTGCTCACTCCTTTGCACAGATTTGTTGTTTCCTTGAATCCCCATCCGAAGTTCCTCCTTACTCCAAGAGGTTCCTATGCATCCCATACTCTCTCAGACACTTTGTGAAGCAGGCTTTGCATTCATTTCAGCAACATTTAGCCACACCCACCCCTGCAGAGCCATTCAATCATGGCTGATCTATCTCTCCCTCCTAACCCCATTCTCCTGCCTTCTCCCCAAAACCTCTGACACCCGTACTAATCAAAAATCTATCTATCTCTGCCTTAAAAATATCAAATGACTTGGCCTCCACAGCCTTCGGTGGCAAAGAATTCCACAGATTCACCGCCTTTTGACTAAAGATATTTCTCTTCATATCCTTCCTAATTCGGAGGCTATGACCTCTAGTCCTAGACACTCGCACTAGTGGAAACATCCTCTCCACATCACTACTCTGTATATTTCAATCGGGTCCCCCCTCATTCTTCTAAACTCAAGCGAGTACAGGCCCAGTGCCGACAAACGCTCATCATACGTTAATCTACTAATTCCTGGGATCATTCTTGTAAAACCTCCTCTGGACCCTCTCCAGACCCAGCACATCCTTCCTCAGATATGGTGCCCAAAATTGCTCACAATATTCCAAATGTGACCTTACTACCAAAATGCAATGTGACCTTACTACCAAAAGACTCCACTTTGCTACACTATATTCCATCTGCTACTTCTCTGCCCACTATCCCAACCTGTCTAAGTCCTTCTGCAGAGTCACTGCTTTCTCCAGACTACCTGCCCTTCCACCTATCTTTGTATCATCCGCAAACTTTGCCACAAAGCCTTCAATCCCCTTGTCCAAATCATTAATATACAACGTGAAGAGTAATGGCCTCCGCACCAACCCCTGCGGACCTTTCAAGGCTAAGAGTTTTGGGTGTGAGGCAATGGAAGTGGGTGAAATAGCACAACACTGTAGTCATCTTCAGAGCCTCTAATGAAAGCAATCCAATGTACTGGAGCCTGGAAGCAATGTGCCATGATAAACAATGCCTAAATTTCTTCCATAGCCAGTGTTGGCAGTCAGAGGACATTGCAGGTAACAACCAATCTGAAACTATTGGCGGAATGTGCCATGCAGGCAGGCCAAATACTTGAAGCAGTAAGCCATGATGCCCAGTTAATAAACAGTCTGATGCCATATTCAGAGGTTGTTGGCCATCACCAATATATTCTCAATCGTTACCGCACAGGAGACCATTTGGCCTGTTAACAGTCCCAATTCTATGCAAATGCTACCCAGTAAGTACAACAAACCTACTGACTCCCCACAGTCCTGTGAATATGTTCCTTTCAAGTCCCTTAAACACCACAATTCAATTTGCTTCCATCAGAACACTGTGTAGTCAGTTTCAGATCCAAATCACTCATCTTGTCACTGCCAACATTCACCTTCATCCATTCTTGACTTTGCCAAGGGGAATGGTTTCTATTCCTCCTCACCACCATGAGGTATTCAATCTATTCACAGAATCACAAACCGTTACCCATAGAGCCATTTTAGCAAATCTCTTCTGTATACACCAAAATGCCTTCATCCCTTACTTAAAATATGGCACCCAGGAATGAGCACAATATCTCAGTTGAGGCTAAACTAGTATTTTGTGAAAGTTTATCACAACATTGTTGCTCTTGTCCGAGTAATACAGCATGGAAACAAGCCATTCGTCTGAAGGGTCTCGACCCAAAACGCCACCTATTCCTTCTCTCCAGAGATGCTGCTTGTCCCGCTGAGTTACTCCAGCATTTTGTGTCCATCTTTGGTTTAAAGCAGCATCAGCAGTTCCTTCATACACCCTTCGTCCCAACTCGTCCATACTGATCGAGATACCTATCCAAGCTAGTCCTATTTGGCCATGCCTGGCCCATCTCGCTAAACCTTTCCTTTGCACGTACCTCTACAAATGCCTTTTATATATTGCAATTGTACCTGCCTCAACTACTTCCATCCATTTTTTTCCTTCTCACCTTAAACCTATGCTTTCTAGCATTGACAGCGCGAGCTGGGCAAGCAGTAAAATTAGTCACACATAGCAAATAGGGCTTCACCTTGATGTGCATCCAAGGGATTTATGATTAGTTTACATTGGATGTTCCCAAGCATGGCTGAGATGCATTCTGCTGACAAAGGGGACCAGGAGCACAAATATTTTCAACTCTACTGACACTCAAAGCCATTTCATAGGACCAATACCAGATGAGAGAAGTGTTATTTTGCTTACGCTCAGCTCCACATGCCTGGTTTCCCCACTTCCAGCTTCACTTCAAGATTTCTGTGCCAAAGAATACTCATGTTGAATTACAGAACACAAAAAACTTCAACGACTGCTGACCATACCTGAAAATATTAAATGACCTATAAATCCAACATGTTATGTGGAATATATCAGCTGAGTAGACTGGACTATTCTCAATTACAAAACATCCATGCTTCAACTAAAAACAAACCGAGTACAACTCAGAAGGAATAATTGTCATTAAGTACCAGGACAACATGGAGATGGCTTGATTATTATAACAACCCTGTCCCCATTCTCCCCCCCACCCAACCCAAAACATCAAGATCAGATATGTTGAAGCACAATTGCTACAGTTGTAAAACATCTCTCGCGTTGATAGAATAGAAGGCTTCCTCATACCGCTATCAATCAGTCACATTGCCAATCTAAATCTGCGTCAGCCAACGGTACAGAGCTGTTGCCTACTCACTGCACACACAATACAAAGCATTCCTTCAATGGATCACCTGCCTGGCAGCTTCATGCTGCAGTTGGCACAGCCATCCAGCAACCCTCAAGCACAGCAATGAGATAAAGTGCCCACTTCTCCAATATATTATCATGCTAGGCCGCAAACCCTTTCAGGTTTCTGGCTGTGTTTTTGCCACTAAATTGATACAGATATTGTTAACTGAAGGAAATATTGTGGGCCACCTAGTTTGCCAACTAGAAACTGGCGTTTACAAGAATAGTTGACTAATCACAACAATCAGTTCATCTACAACTGCCCCAGAAAGGTGAGAAAACCCACTAGCTGCGAAAAGCTTGGGAAAAAGTCGCCTCTGGTTCTGTATTCTCAGTTTCAAGATAGCCACAAAGAAGCAGCATTCAGACTGAACATACAGCACATATCCACCAGTAGCTAGTGATGGCGAATACATTATGTCAAGGTCAAACAGGAATGCCCAACATCAGTGTCTTGTAGATAAAGGGTTGCTTACATGTAGTGGCCAGCACAAAATGAAGAGTCCCAACTCGAGAAATTCCAGATAACAACGCTGGCGCAAGTCTTGGATAACAGTCACGACGAAAACCTGAATGTTAAAAATGCAGCATCCTCGCAACTGTGGCTGTGCCCAAGGCACAGAAGTGACCTATATCGACAAGTGAGCTTGCCAGCCTACATGCAGAGATCTATACTTTAAGCAGCATCCAACTAATAGGAGGAAAGAAGGGCTGATGGTGCGAAGGAATGAATACCTCCCCCACTGTTCCTAGTTCTGGTATTAGCATTGGTTGAGATGAAATGCACGGCTTGTCCTCTGTGGTTCTAACCATGAGCCTTCTCTTCCAGTCATTCCCACTCCATCAGGACAACTCTTCCAATTCTGGCGTACTGTCCTGATGGCCTTTCAACATTGAGTGAGTGGCAGTCTGGTTCAACTTAGGAAGTAGCTTGGTGCTTTAGAGTGGGAGAAAACAAGACAGGAGGAAAAAAAAATCAAACAGCAAAAGGAAATGAGATGAGTGTTGAAACTTGTAATTGAGGACTTAGAACTAGAGAGCTGTCCTTCACACCATCTACTTGGGCTGCAAACATTGCCACGTCCCTGAGGTGAAAGGTCACTACTCTGTGCAACTCCACTTTAGAAAAATGCTGGGCCTTGTATTTAATGTTGTAAATGTGTGTTCCTCTCTTTCTCCACAATACCGTCAAGAAACCAGTTTTACCAACAGAACACTCACCAATGAATCCATATCCTTTGTGCTTCCCCGTTGTGGGGTCTCGGGCCAAGGTGCAGGATTTAATCTTTCCAAAGGCCTCGAACACACTTTTAATGTCATCGTCCGACAGATCCGGGTGAACGGACGCGACATAAATTCTGTTAAACGCCCTGGCTTCCTCTGCAAGCTGGTCTATGATTGGTTGAGCTTGTCCTATGTTACTCGGTCTGCCAACCTGTAACAAAAGAAACCCCCGCCAATTACAGACCAAGCTAGAAATTAATACGAACCATGCCACTTCTCCTGAAAAACACAGGCTAAGAATTGAGATGCCACCTGGAATCTTCCCAGGACATTGGAAGTAACCCAGAAACATTGGCAAAAGGTGCCCATTAACAATGGGATTGAGTGTGTCGCAGAGCCTGCTTCCATTGGGAAGAGACTTGTTTCCAAACTTCACTCATTTTTCTAGACCACTCATTAAGAACACTGGACTCCAGTGCACAAAAAAAGCCTTAGTGTTTTCCAGGAGAGTATGTAGCATGCTGGCACATCTAATTAAAGGGAAACTACACCTCATTTAAAAAACAGTAAATTTCCTGCTCCCACGCACAATCCCCTGCCAAGTGCTCCAAGTCACACGTTGTGGTGCAGCGGAGAAATCCACCCTGTAACCTCGCGTTCGTTCACCACCAGGAAAGGGCAGGTACAAGGAGGAAAGAGGGAGGTGGGAAGAGTTTAGCAGTCCACGCACCTTCCTGTGGTGTGTTTTGGGTAGAATGACATCACTGCAGCTGCACTGTACAAAACCTTCCACAGAAATTGATCATGGGTGGATGATTTGTACAGGGCAGCTACAGAACAAGCAGACCAGAGTGATGTCACCCTACCCAGAACACACCGTGGACAGGAGCAGGAACAGCGACCCGAGGCAGTGGGAGAAAATGCAACATCACAAGCTGGATTTCTCCCCAACACAGCAGCATACGACTCGAAACAATTGGCAGAGGATTGCACCTGACAGCAAGCTGTTGAAACTTACCACTTTTCAAATGGGCTGAAGGCCCCTTTAACAGATACCAAACACAAGTTGACATCTGTGTGTGTGTTTACTGCGAGAGCCCTGACTTATCCCCCCAGCCAATTGCACAACACAAAAGTGTGACTCTGTGAATCAGACCCTAAGCACAACCCGCTGCAGACACAGGACAGAGCCATCGCAGTAAACATAGTGGTGGGTGGAAAGAAGAGATCAGAGACTGGTTTCACAACTTGTGCATTTATTGTTCAGACGCTGAATAGTGTCAGCCAACTGCTCGTAGGTGGGTAACGAAACCAACGAATTTTCCTCACTCTTCAGTTGATGAGAAACGTCCAACGTTAGGATGCACAGGCGAAGAGAGAAGGAAGTGGCTTTGTATCCACACGGAACTACTATGCTAGATCTGCAGCATGAAACAAGAAACAAAGTGCAGGCTAGCAAGAGTTCCAACTAACATCTTCTTGCCAGGGTCCGGGGTCCGACTCCAAGTACAAAGCTGCCATTCATTACAAGAAAGAATGGGACCCTGAATTGTGACTCAGGCCAGAAACAAGCAGCAGAACATGATGTAAACATCGGGGTGTGCAGATGGCACAGCGAACAAGCAGCAAGAAACAGGACAGAACGTGGATGTCCACAAGACCGCTGTTGTGCCTGGCCTATAATCAAGGGTCCAGAAAGAGTCTGTCGTTCCTGACCGTCACGGTCCATCAGTCATTTCCATGTTTAATCTTCAATTACTCATACAGCACATCTTCAGCGCAAATAAAAACATGGCCAAGCATTCTCAAGTGAACACAGCACCTACACATTTTACTGCAGGTAATTAAGTCAAACCTACTACAGTAGCTGCTCAAAGCTCCCTGATGTACTCCACACAAAGGCAAGAGCAGAGCCAGCTGCCAACAGGACAAGCCAAGGATAGACGCTACGTACTTCACAAGAACAAAAGTCTACTCCAATGACCTGCAATTGCTTTTCATTAAAAAATCACTTCAAAAATATTTATTGCAGAGGAAAGTTAGGTAAAATTCATAATCCCGCCCTGCCTGCCCCCAATCCCAGGCCGTTTCCTGGAGATGTAGTCGCTTAGAATGCCGTGTGCTCCTGGCTGCGACACCTTAATGCTGGAATTTACAGTTGTTGCTTCTTCTGAACATAAAGGCTGCTGGACCGGCGAGGAGGGCACTCTGCAGCTGAATCCTGCTCTACAAAAAAGCTTGGAGGAGACACAAAGAAGAGAGGCAGTTTCTAATCACATAATAGGCACTGTTACGGCAGCATTCATAACGTCAGCAAAATCCTAGACTTTAAACATGGGCATAAAAAAGTCTGATTCAAAAATGGTTGGAGGAACTGACGTTAAACTTGGGATCCATTGTAAAACTACCAGGAAGACTTCTCTTGTCCACCCACATCATCTGTGCCTGTGGGGAGATCACACTATCGCTGCAAGCTCCCATGCTCACACCTCCATCTATCTGCCACTTACCAATGCCTTTCCACAAGACCAATCCAGAAACTAAATGTCTTTTCCGATAACCTTCCCTGCCCCAGGCCTTAACATCTCTCACTATTACAACTGCTGCTCGACCCAGAGATCTTTCAGCAGTTTCTTTTAACTCCAGACTCCAGAATCTGCAGTCTCATGGCTTGGCTCTTAACATCCATTTCATCTGCCCTCTCCTCATCTCACACTATTTATATAGCCTATACAAGATGCTCATTCCTTCTAGGATTGCCACCGTTACCACATTGACTTTAAATCACAGGCCCTGCAGCACTGAACTTCAATCACTTGAACCCACTATCTGGATCTCACTACTCCGAAACCATCATATCTCGGCTAAACTCGCTTTCTACAACGGTATAATTTTAATTAGTCTTTAGCCTTTGTGACAAATATAGACAGGCTAATAGCTCCATTCCATGGCCTACTCTTGCACACTACCCAAAGCTTGTTTTAAAAACTTGCCATAAGTAGGCTGCATCTAGCTCCCCTACAGAAGTCTACTCAAACCACACTAAATGCCCTCTTACCTTCCAAGGCTAATGTTCCATGGGCATTAGCACATCAGTTCCTCCATTAATACCAAACCAATTGTAACCAGTTTTTGGCATCCCACAAGCTATGCCTATGTTTACTTACCAGTTTTGTTGGGATGGTTAACAAATGAGCAGTGACCAGTGCTTCATTCTGTAGGTTTCATAGCCACAGTTGCTCATATGTAGAAGCATAGGGTCCTTTATCAATTGTACAGGCATGCATTAATCTACATTAGCATGCCCGTGACAAATCTTAACAAATTAATCTAGAACATCTTGGCCTACCATATTTAAAACGAGTAGAAATCTATTGGAAGAGTCTATTGTAATGGGAAAATTGCAAATTCTTGCTGGGATGTTTTGTGAGGATGGGGCGATGGGTGTGTAGTGGTCATCCAATTAACATGAATTAGCACTTGACCACTATCATGTTGCAGAGGAAGTGATGACTGCCTACGTCGCTGCTGACTGGATGACAATGAAATGAGGCTTTCCACTTCTGTTATTACCAATCTGCCATACAACCATCAATCTAACCACCACTATCTATTATCACCAGCTACATCCACTTCAATGCCTTATTCCTTTATTAGACCACAGTGCACTTCACTTCCATGCAGTTGAAAGCAGCTTGGTCTGCTTGCGGTCATACAGCCTACACATTAAAGTGCTGAAGTCACTTACCTTGATGTTTCTGCCTCCCAGCATCACCGAGTTCATCTGCTCAAGAGCAAGCTGAGCTGCCTCTGGAACTTCGTACTCCACAAAAGCAAACCCCTACAAGCAAAAGGAAGGGCCTCACTTTCTATTCTGCAACAGCAGAGTGCAAGCTCTGGTGCTAGTTGACCATCACTATCCCCAGTTATCGTGCACAGACAGAAACAACTTCACAACCACCATCTAATTAACCTGTACAGCCTAATAATCTCATTCGGCATTTCTCTTCCAAGTTTGTTTCTAAGGTAACTGACATTCAGAGAGCTGCCATCACACCAGAACATACATACCTATCGAAGAATCAGAAAGGACCTGGGTCTACTGCAGCTCTGCCACAGTAACACCACAGTTCCCACATCCTCTATTTCTTGAAGAATTTCAAGATAATTTGTCACCCACCTCTACTTCAACAATCAGAGGGAGGTCAGCCAGCCTGATCTTGCCTCACCAAGTCACTTTAAACACCTCATTCAGATCACCCCAAAAGGACAAAGGCAGGGAACTACAGTGCCCACCATAATGTTTGGGACAAAGACCCATCATTTATTTATTTGCCTCTGTACTCCACAATTTGAGATTTGTAATAGAAATAAATCACATATGGTTGAAGTGCACATTGTATTTTATTAAAGGGTATTTTTATACATTTTGGTTTCACCATGTAGAAATTACAGCAGTGTTTATACATCGTCCCCCCCCATTTCAGGGCACCATAATATTTGGGACACATGGTTTCGCAGGTATTTGTAATTGCTTAGGTGTGTTTAATTGCCTCCTTAATGCAGATATAAGAGAGTTCTCAGCACCCAGTCTTTCCATCACCATAGGAAACTTTTATTGCTGTCCATCAACATGAGGACCAAAGTTTTGCCAATGAAAGTCAAAGAAACCACTTTGAGACTGAGAAACAAGAATAAAACTGTTTGAAATATTATTAAGAACAAAGAGAGCACTGGTAAGCTTACTAATCGCAAAGGGACTGGCAGGCCAAGGAAGACCTCCACAGCTGATGACAGAAGAATTCTCTCTATAATAAAGTAAAATCCCCATCACCTATCCGACAGATCAGAAACACTCTTCAGGAGTCAGGTGTGGATTTGTCAATGACCACTGTCCGCAGAAGGCTTCATGAACAGAAATACAGAGGCTACACTGCAAGATGCAAACCACTGGTTAGCCGCAAAGATAGGATGGTCAGGTTACAGTTTGCCAAGAAGTACTTAAAAGGGCAACTACAGTTCTGGAAAAGGGTCTTGTTGACAGATGAGACGAAGATTAACTTATATCAAGTGATGGCAAGAGCAAAGTATGGAGGAGAGAAGGTACTGCCCAAGATCCAAAGCATACCTCCTCATCTGTGAAACACGGTGGTGAGGGTGTTATGGCCTGGGCATGTATGGCTGCTGAAGGTACTGGCTCACTTATCTTCATTGATGATGCAACTGATGGTGGTAATTAATTCTGAAGTGTATAGACACATGCTATTAACTTAATTTCTATTAAGTTCAAACAAATGCCTCTAAACTCATTGTCTGCGGTTCATTCTACAGCAAGACAATGATCCCAAACATACTGCTAAAGCAACGAAGGAGTTTTTCAAAGCTAAAAAATGGTCAATTCTTTAGTGGCCAAGTAAATCACCTGATCTGAACCCAATTGAGCATGCCTTTTATATGCTGAAGAGAAAACTGAAGGGGACTATCCCCCAAAACAAGTATAAGCTAAATATGGCTGTAATGCAGGCCTGGCAGAGCATCATCAGAGAAGACATCCAGCAACTGGTGATGTCCATGAATTGCAGAGTTCAAGCAGTCATTGCATGCAAAGGAAATGCAACAAAATACTAAACATGACTACTTTCATTTCCATGACACTGCTGTGTCCCAAACATTATGGTGCCCTGAAATGGGGGATTATGTATAAACACTGCTGTAATTTCTACATGGTGAAACCAAAATGTATAAAAATGGCCTTTATTAAAATCTGACAATGTGCACTTTAACCACATGTGATTTTTTTTTATTACAAATCTCAAATTGTTGAGTGCAGAGGCAGATAAATAAATGATGGGTATTTGTCCCAAACATTATGGAGGGAACTGTAAAACCAAGTTAAATAGCTATTAGTAAAATACGTCCATAATCAGAGGAAACAGCTAATCAATTAAAATCATTAAATCCAGTCAACATGATTTTACAAACAGTAATTAATGATTGACAAATTTGCTCAAATAGTTTCAAGATGTAACAGGAAGAAATTATACAAGGCAACCTACAGATGTGGTGTATTTAGATTTCCAAAAATAATTTGACAAGAGACTGCAGAGGCTGGAATCTAGAGTAAAAAATAAACAAACCATTAGAGAAACTCACACCGGTCAGACAGCATCCGTGAGGGGAATGGACAGGTGACATTTCAGGCTGGGACGTTTGTTCAATCCGAAGTATCCCGACCAAAAATATTATCTATTTTCCTTACAGTTACTGCCTGATCAGCAGAGTTATTCCAGCAGTTTGTTTTTGAAAAGGTGGAACATAGGAGGCTTATACATCAATTAACAAATATCTGGAAAATGGCAAGATCTTCAGGGCACTGATGTACAGAGATATCTTGGGGTGCAAGTCCATCGTCCCCCCCAAAGTGGTAACACAAGTAGATACAGTGGCATGGGCGGCATATTGTATGCTTTCTTCATTGGGGGATGTTAAATATAAAAAACTGGGAAATCGGGCTGTGGGTTTGTGAACCCGTAGTTACGCCAAATTACACATAAGATGTTGACATGTATGTTGCCTGGATTAGAGAGTATTTGCTATAAGAAGTGTAAATACTTTTCGCTGGAGTGTCAGAGGCTGAGGGGTAACCCGATAGAAACAAATGAAATCCTCGAGAGGGAAGCTGGAAGTAGTTGTGTACGTAGGCACAAACGACGTCGGTAAGAAGAGGAAGGAGGTTCTGCAGCGTTAAGAGAGTTAGGAACAAGACTGAAAAGCAGGACTTCTATGGTGGTTATCTCTGGATTGCTTCTTGTACCTCATGCTGGCAAGGGCAGGAACAAGGAGATAGGGGATCTGAATGTGTGGCTGGGGGGCTGGTGCAGAGAGCAAGGATTTAGATTTATAGACCACTGGGATCTCTTCTGGGGTATGGGTGACCTATACAAAACGGACGGGTCATATCTTAACTGGAGTGGGACCAACGTTCTGGCAGGCAGGTTTGCCAGTACTACACGTGTGGGTTTAAACTAAACAGCCGGGGGAGGGGTTGACAAATTGGGTGTATAAAGATGGAGTTAAAGGGGAAGTGACTTTAGGAAAAGTTATAAAAGACCACTGAATTAATGAGAAGGCAAGTTCGAGAAGGGATAAGAGAGTAAGGTCAGGGCCAATAGTGACCAGTGTGTGAGGGAAGGTGAATACCGAAGTTAAAGTGTTGTATATGAATGCGCGAAGTATAAGAAATAAAATGGATGAGCTTGAGGCTCAGTTAGAAATTGGCAAATATGATGTTGTGGGAATTACAGTCATGGCTGAAAGAGGACCAGGGCTAGGAACTGAATATTCAGGGGTATACATCCTATCGAAAAGACAGGCAGGTGGGCTGAGGGGGTGGGGTAGCTGTTGCTAAGGAGTGAAATTAAGTCCCTTGCAAGAGGTGACATAGAATCAGGAGATGTAGAGTCAGTAATGATCGAACTGAGGAATTGTACGGGTAAAAAAAGCTTAATGGGACATCTACAAGCCCCCGAACAGTAGCCTGGATATAGGGTGGAAGTTGAATCAAGAGTTAAAATTGGCATGTCACAAAGGTAATGCTATGGTGGTTATGGGAGATTTCAACATGCAGGTAGATTGGGAAAATCAGGTTGGTACTGGACCCCAAGAAAGGGAGTTTGTGGAGTGCCTCCGAGGTGGATTCTTAGAGTAGCTTGTACTGGAGCCTAACAGGGAGAAGGCAATTCTGCATTCAGTGTTGTGCAATGAACCGGATTTGATAAAGGGAACAAGGTAAAGGAGCCATTAGGAGGTAGTGACCATATTATGATAAATTTTAATCCACAATTTGAGAGGGAGAAGGGAAAATCAGAAGTGTCAGTATTACAGTTGAGCAAAGGGGACTATGGAGGCATGAGGAGGAGCTGGCCAAAGTTGACTGGAAAGGGACCCTAGCAGGGATGACAGTGGAACAACAATGACAGGTATTTCTGGGAATAATACAGAAGGTGCAGGATCAGTTCATTCCAAAGAGGAAGAAAGATTCTAAGGGGAGTAAGAGGCGACCGTGGCTGACAAGGGAAGTCAAGGACAGTATAAAAATAAAAGAGAAGTATAACATAGCAAAGATAAGCAGGAAGCCAGAGGATTGGGAAACTTTCAAAGAGCAACTGAAGATAACTAAAAAGGCAATACTGGGAGAAAAGATGAGGTACGTTGGTAAGCTAGCCAAGAACATAAAGGAGGATAGGAAAAGCTAAATAGTAAATGTGGGTTCCTTGAAGACAGAAACAGGTGAATTTATTATGGGGAACAAGAAAATGGCAGACGAGTTGAACAGAGTTGAGTCCACCTCCAGTTTAAATTCATTGGAATATTTGAGGACCAAGAAACCAAGAACCAAGATACTTTGGATCTGTCTTCACTCAGGAAGACACAAACAATCTCCCAGATGTACTAGTGGCCAAAGGACCTAGGGTGACAGAGGAACTGAAGGTAATTCACACTAGGCAGGAAATGGTGTTGGGGTAGACAATGGGACTGAAGGCTGATAAATCCCCAAGGCCTGTTGGTCTGCATCCCAGGATACTTATAGGAAGTGGCTCTAGAAATCGTGGACGCATTGGTGATCATTTTCCAATGTTCTATAGATTCAGGATCAGTTCCTGTGGATTGGAGGGTAGCTAATATCCCACTTTTTAAAGAAAGGATGGAGAGAGGAAAACAGGGAATTATAAGCTAGTTAGCCTGACATCGGTGGTGGGGAAGATGCTGGAGTCAATTATAAAAGATGAAATAGCGGCACATTTGGATAGCAGTAACAGGATCGGTCCGAGTCAGCATGGATTTATGATGGGGAAATCACGCTTGACTAATCTTCTGAATTTTTTGAGGATATAACTAGGAAATGGACAAGGGAGAGCCGGTGGATTTAATGTACCCTGGACCTTCAGAAGCCTTTGATAAGGTCCCACATAGCAGATTAGTGGGCAAATTAGAGCACATGTACGGTACCGACATGATATTTAAATTGGTTGACAGACAGGAAACAAAGAGTAGGGATTTACGGGACCCTTTCAGAATGTGAGGATGCTATGAGGATGCAGGGTGACCTGGACAGGTTGGGTGTGTGGGCAGCTGCATAGCAGATGCAGTTTAATGTGGATAAATGTGAGGTTATCCACTTTGGTATTCCGCGTAACGATCGCCCAGTCTACGTTTGCACATTCCCCGTAAATCGGGCCACTGAATCATCCTACCACAACCAGAAAGCTAGGTTGAACTACTATCTACCTCTTTGATGTCCCTCAGACTATCCTTGACCGGACTTTGCTGGCACTAAACATTATTCCCTTATCATGTATCTATACACTAAATGGATTGATTGTAATCATAAGACAGGAAGCAAAGAGTAGGAGTAAACGGGTCCCTTTCAGAATGGCAGGCAGTGACTGGTGGGGTACCGCAAGGCTCAGTGGCTGGGACCCAGCTATTTACAATATATATAATGATTTGGACGAGGGAATTGAATGCAACATCTCCAAGTTTGCGGATGACACGAAGATGGGGGGCAGTGTTAGCTGTGAGGAGGATGCTATGAGGCTGCAAGGGTGACTTGGATAGGTTGCGTGAGTGGGCAAATGCATGGCAGATGCAGTATAATGTGGATAAATGTGAGGTTATCCAATTTGGTGGCAAAAACAATAAAGTAGACTATAATCTGACTGGTGCCCGATTAGGAAAAGGGGATGCAACGAGACCTGGGTGTCAATGGTACACCAGTCATTGAAAGTAGGCATGCAGGTGCAGCAGGCAGTGAACATAGAAACATAGAAAGTAGGTGCGAGAGTAGACCAGCAGGCCCATCGAGCCCGCACCGCCATTCGCTCATGGCTGAACACCAAACAGACACCTTACCCACAAACAGTAGACACAAGACACAGAACACAAGACACTACCCTCCCCTTTATATCGCTATCACCCCTCTCCACCCAAGAACCGCGTGATCTCCTGGGGAGGCAAAAAAACCGATAAAAACCCAGGTCCAATTCGGGAAAAAAATCCGGGAAATTCCTCTCCGACCCCAATCCAGGCGATCGACACTTGTCCAGGAGATCACTCAGGTCTTACTATACTAACCATACCTAGGTCCATATACCCTGCCCTCTCCCCGTAGCCCCTTATCCCCTTGGCAGCTAAAAAAACATCTATTTTAGACTTAAATATATTTAATGTTTCTGCTTCCACTGCTCCCTGGGGCAGTGAATTCCATAAATTAACCACCCTCTGGGTGAAGAAGTTCTTCCTCATCTCAGTTTAAATGAACCCCTCTTATTCTACAACTATGTCCCTAGTTCTAGTTTCCCCGATCATTGGGAACATCCTCGGTGCATCCCCCGATCAAGGCCCCTCACGATCTTATATGTTTCAATGAGATCGCCTCTCATTCTTCTAAACTCCAAAGAGTAGAGTTTCCAGGCCTACTTAACCTTTCTCATATGTCAATCCCCTCATTGCAGGATTAATCTTGTAAACCTTCGCTGCACTGCCTCCAGGGCCAGTACATCCTTTCTTAAGTATGGACCCCAGAACTGTACACAGTATTCCAAATGTGGTCTCACTAATACTGTGTACAGCTGCAGCAAGACCTCCCGTGTTTTATACTCAATCCCCCTAGCAATAAAGGCCAAAACTCCATTGGCCTTCCTGATTGCTTGCTGCACCTGCATACTATCTTTTAGTGATTCATGTACTACTACCCCTAGATCCCTTTGCGTTGCATTACAACGCACTCCACCTCATTTAGAAAATAACTTGCCCTATCATTTTTTTTCCCCAAAGTGAATGACTTCACATTTATTAGTATTAAATTTCATCTGCCAAGTTGTTGCCCACTCACCTAGCTTATCTATATCCTTTTGCAGACTCTTCCTAGCCCTCCTCATCCCTACTTTTCCTCCCATTTTTGTATCGTCCGCAAATTTTGATATATTACACTTGGTTCCCTCCTCCAAATCATTTATATAAATTGTGAACAACTGGGGTCCAGCACCGACCCATGCGGAACCCCGCTAGTTACCGGTTGCCATCCCGAGTATGAACCATTTATCCCCACTCTCTGCTTCCTATTTTGGTTAGCCAATCCCTCTACCCATGCTAATATATTACCCCCAATCCATATTTTTTATTTTTAGCAATAGTCTCTTATGTGGCACCTTGTCAAAAGCCTTTTGGAAGGGAAGTCCAAGTATACCACATCCACCGGTTCCCCTTTATCCACCCGGGTTGTTACTTCCTCAAAGAATTCGAGCAGATTCGTTAAACAGGACTTCCCCTTCACAAAACCATGCCGGTTCTGTCCGATGAAGTCATGTTTATCCAAGTGCCCCGTAAGAAAGCGAATGGTATGTTAGCATTCATAGCAAAAGGATTTGAGTATAGCAGCAAGGAGGTTCTACTGCAGTTGTACAGGGTCTTGGTGAGACCACACCTGGAGTATTGCGTACAGTTTTGATCTCCATATCTGAGGAAAGACATTCTTGCCATAGAGGGAGTACAGAGAAGGTTCACAAGACTGATTCCTGGGATGTCAGGACTTTCATATGAAGAAAGACTGGATAGACTCGGCTTGTACTCGCTAGAATTTAGAAGGTTGAGGGGGGATCTTATAGAAACTTACAAAATTCTTAAGGGGTTGGACAGGCTAGATGCAGGAAGATTGTTCCCGATGTTGGGGAAGTCTCGAACAAGGGGTCACAGTTTAAGGATAAGGGGGAATTCTTTTAGGACCGAGATGAGAAAAACATTTTTCACACAGAGAGTGGTGAATCTCTGGAATTCTCTGCCACAGAAGGTAGTTGAGGTCAGTTCATTGGCTATATTTAAGAGGGAGTTAGATGTGGCCCTTGTGGCTAAAGGGATCAGGGGGTATGGAGAGAAGGCAGGTACAGGATACTGAGTTGGATGATGAGCCATGATCATATTGAATGGTGGTGCAGGCTCAAAGGGCCGAATGGCCTACTCCTGCACCTATTTTCTATGTTTCTATGTATTGTCTTTCTGCTGACTGGTTATCAAGCAACAAAAAGCTTTCCATTGTACCTCAGTACACGTGACAATAAACTAAATTAAACTGAATACAGGCACATGAACAGCCACAGAATGAAGAGATATAGACTAAATGTAATTAGTTTAAATTGCCATTGTGCTACGTACAGACATCACGTGGTGCACTGTTCTATGTTCCATATAAATGCATGTGGTATCAGGTGTGTTGGAATGGATCGTAAACCGACCATCTCATAGAAAGAGTTGGAATAAATGCGTCCTTTTCAACTGGGAGGCCGTAACTAGTAGACTACCACAGGGATCAATTCTCAGCTTAATTTATATACTATTTACATAAATGACTGGAGGAAGGAACAGAGCGCAAGGTTTTGAATTTGACAACGGTACAAAAATAGGTGGAAGGCATTTTGTCATAAGGATATTGTGATTTTGCAAGAGTTATAGATTGAGAGTAGGCAAAAGAGTGCCAAACGGAGTTTAATGTGGGGATGTGCAAGGTCATGCACTTCGATAAGAGAAGGCAAAAGGCAGATTATGAGCTACATGGAGAGAGACAGCAATGAGTGAAGTTCAGGGGGATCGAAGTAGTCTAGTGCATGAATCACAAAACGCAAGCAGGCAGATCAACAATTAGTTAAGGTGGCAAACAATATTTTGGCCTTTATTGCAAAGGGGTTAGAGTTTAATAATGAGTGGGATTTGTTTCAATTGTACCTGGTGTTGTTGAAGTCTCACCTGAAATACTGCATACAGTTTTGGTCACCTTACTAATAAATAACAGTGGAGGCCAATTCCTGGGATGACAGGATTGTCCTGCCAAGAGACACTAAACATTCTGGGCCCATATTCCCTTAAATTTTGAAATACAAGGGATGACTTTATTAAAGTATATAAGATGCTAAAGGAATTGACTGGCTAGATGATATGACAATAGACAATAGGTGCAGGAGTAGGCCATTCGGCCCTTCGACCCAGCACCGCCATTCAATGTGATCATGGCTGTGAAAATAGATGGAGGGGCAGGTAGAGAAAGTAGGGACTCTGCAGAAGGAATTGAACAGGTTGGGAGAGTGGGCAGAGAAGTGGCAGATGGAATATAGTGTAGCAAAGTGTGGAGTCATGCATTTTGGTAGTAGGAATAAAGGCCTAGACTATTTTCTAAATTGGGAGAGAAATGCAGCAATCGGATGTGCAAAGGGACTTGGGAATGTTGGTGCAGGATTCCCAAAAAATTAATCTGCAAGTCGAATTGGTAGTAAAGAAAGCAAACTCAATGCTAGCATTTATTTCAAGAGGCCTTGTATACAAATAGGGATGTAATACTGTGAGCAATTTTGGGCACCGTATCTGAGGAATTATGTGCTGGATCTGGAGAGGATGCAGAGGAAGTTTACAAGAATGATTTCAGGAATGACCAGGTTAACATATGATGAGCTTTTGACGGTGCTGGGCCTGTACACCTCATTGAAACTTACCGAATAATGAATGGTTTGGATAGAGTGAATGCGGAGGATGTTTCCACTAGTGGGAGAGTCTAGGACCAGAGGTCATAGCCTCAGAATTAAAGGACGTTCCTTTAGGAAGGAGACGAGGAGGAATTGCTTTAGTCAGAGGGTGGTGAATCTGTGGAATTATTCGCCACAGAAGGCTGTGGAGGCCGTCAATGGATATTTTTTAAGGCAGAGATAGATACATTCTTGATTAGTATGAGTGTAAGTGGTTATAGGAGGGAGAGATAGATCAGCCATGATTGAATGGCGGAGTAGACTTGATGGACCAAATGGCCTAATTCTGCTCCGATCCCTTATGACCTCATGTTTTCACTAATGCGAGTCTTGAACGGAAACAGGCAAAACCCGTCCATTTTGACTAAGTCACCTAACTAAGCTCGTCCCACTTGCAAGCACCCAGCCCATAGCCCTCTAAACCTTTCCTAACCATGTACCTGCCCAAGTCTCTTTTAGATGTCATATGGGGTTAGGTTAGGTAAGGGGGAGGTACAGCGAGACCTGGGTGTCACTGAAAGTTGGCGTGCAGGTACAGCAGGCAGTCAAGAAAGCTAATGGAATGTTGGCCTTCATAACAAGAGGATTTCAGTATAGGAGTAAAGAGGTTCTTCTGCAGTTGTATAGGGCTCTGGTGAGACCACATCTGGAGTATTGTGTAGTTTTGGTCTCCTAATTTGAGGAAGGACATCCTTGTGATTGAGGCAGTGCAGCGTAGGTTCACGAGATTGATCCCTGGTATGGCGGGACTGTCATATGAGGAAAGATTGAAAAGACTAGGCTTGTATTCACAGGAGTTTAGAAGGATGAGGGGAGATCTTATAGAAACGTATAAAATTATAAAAGGACTGGGCAAGCTAGATGCAGGAAAAATGTTCCCAATGTTGGGCGAGTCCAGAACCAGGGGCCACAGTCTTAGAATAAAGGGGAGGTCATTTAAGACTGAGGTGAGAAAAAACTTTTTCACCCAGAGAGTTGTGAATTTATGGAATTCCCTGCCACAGAGGGCAGTGGAGGCCAAATCACTGGATGGATTTAAGAGAGTTAGATATAGCTCTAGGGACCAGTGGAGTCAAGGGGTATGGGGAGAAGGCAGGCACGGGTTATTGATAGGGGACGATCAGCCATGATCACAATGAATGGCGGTGCTGGCTCGAAGGGCCGAATGGCCACCTCCTGCACCTATTTTCTATATTTCTATGTTTCTAATTGTACCTGCCTCCATCACTTCCTCTGGCAGCTTGTTCCATATACGCACTACCCTATGTGGAAAAAGTTGCCCCTCAGGTCCCTTTAAATCTTACCCTTCTCACCTAAACTCCATGGCCCCTAGTTTTATACTACATACTCTGGGGAAGGCTATGTATTCACCTTATTTAGGCTCCTCATAATTTTAAATCTTTGAGGTCACCCCTCAGCCACCAATGCAACATGGGAAAAAATCCTAACCTTGCCAATCTCTTAAACTTTCCTCACCCAGCAACATCGTTGAAGATCTTTCTTAAACGCTTAATGTAAATCCTGCTTGGCTGTAAATCGAGTCTTCCAGTAAATACTTGTTAATCTTTTTGCACTCTTTCCAGTTTCATCGCATCCTTTATTTTAGCAGGACAACTAGACCTATACACAAATATGCCCTTACCAACTACTTGTACTAGTGTAACATGAGTGAAGGTGGATAAATACTTGATAGGTCAAGGACTGGAGGGATATGGAGGCGGCTTTCACATTGCAGACATGATCACATTGAATGGCAGGGCAGGCTTGAAGGGCTGATGGCCAATTCTGCTTCTATTGTTTCCTTGTGCTACATAATTTTCATAGAATGTGGGGCAATAGGGGGACCTGAATGTATATGCACGTAGTCTTTGTATGTATCAGGACTTTGGAAAGAGCAGGCAATAATAAGGCATTTGGGACCCTGAGCTTCAACTATTTGTTAATTGTCAACGAAAAATTTCTAAAGTAATATGTAGATAGCTCCACAAGACAGAGGGCGACACTTGATCTCTTGGGAAATAAGACTGGGCAAGTAGCAAATTATGATGGCATTGGATAGGAACTTGCAGCAATCGATTTGGTGAGACTGTTTGTAGGTAAAGGAATGTCTGGTAAATGCAAGGCTTTTAAAAGTGAGATGAGAGTTCAGGGAAACATGTTCCTGTTAGAGTGAGGGGCAAAACTGGCAGAAGTAAGCAACCCTGGTTGATGAGGGATATCGACACTCTGGTCAGAAAAAAAGGGGGAATGCGAGATTAAAGAATTCCTCAAGGAGTATAAAGGAAAGTAAGACCACACAAGTGCAAATTCAGGGAGGCCAATAGGGACGAGATACCTTTGGCAGTTAAGGTAAAGGGGAAAGTTGTTCCTTTATTTAAGAAAGGCTGCTAGGATAAGCCAGAGAACTACAGGCCAGTGAGACTTTACAGAGAAGGGCAAGAACGTGGAGCGAGCTGCGTGAAGTGGTAAAGTGGGCACAATTACAACATTTAAGTATTTAATGGTTTACATGGATATAGGACCAGTGTATGCAAATGGACTAGCTCATGGTAGCTCCATGGATGAGTTGGGCCAAAGGGGTATAATTCAATGACCCGAGGTCGAGTTAAAGGGTCGTATAAATTCGTATGGGGCCGAGATAGTGTGAATGCACACCATTATCCCTCAGTGTTGGGGAATCGAGTAGAAAAGGGCAAAGGTTTGAGAGGAGGAAATATTTCTCAGGAACCCGAGGGGCAACTTGGGTGATACATATAGGAAAACCCTCAGTCTCCTGTACTGTCAGAAATAAAGTCCTAGTCCACCCAACCTCTCCTATGTGATTCCCTTGAGTCCTGGCAACATTCTTTAAATCTCTTCTGAACTCTATAAGGACACTGCGGGAAGCCAAACAAAAATTGCAGTAGCCCTGGCTCAGGTACGAATATCGTTAGGCATGAGTGAGGTGCTAGAAGACGGGAAGGTGGCTAATGTTGTGCCTCTATTTAAGAAGGGCTGCAAAATCAGGGAACTATAAACCTGTGAGCCTAACATTGGTTGTAGCAAGTTTTCAGAGCGATAAGGTGCCTTTGGATAGACAGAGGCTGATTAGGGACAGTCTGCTTGGCTTTGTATGTGAGATTGTGTCTTATGAATCTGATTGAGTACTTTGAAGTAGTAACAAAAAAGGATGACGAAGAAAAAGCCGCAGACATCTATATGGACCATAGCAATGCCCTAGAGAAGGTTCAGCATGGTAGGCTGCTCGGAAAGATGAGATCGTGTGGGATCCAAGGAGAGCTAGCTGACTGGATAGAGTTGGCTTCATATGCAAGGAAGCAGAGGGTGATGGTGGAAGATTGTTTTTCAGACTGGAGGCCTGTGACTAGTAGTGGACGTCAGGGCTTGGTGCTGGACCCATTGCTGTTTGTGCGTTATATTAACGATTTGGATGAGAATGCAGAAGACATGATTCATAAGTATGCAGATGACAGTAAAGTGGGTGGTATCGTAAATAGCAAAGACGATTATCAAAAATGGACTCAGGATCGTGATCAGCTGGGAATGTGGACTGAGGAATACCTATTGGGTTTTTAATGCAGATAAGTGCGAGGTGTTACATTTTGGGAGGTCAAACAGGGCAGGTCCAGCACAGCGAATGGTAGGGCCCTGGGAGTATTGTAGAGCAGAAAGATCTAGGAGTGCAGGTACATAGTTCCATGAAAATGGAGTCACAGGAAGATAGGATGGATAAGGCAGCTTTTGATATATTGGTCTTGATCAGTCAAGGTATTGAGTATAGAAGTTGGGATATTATGTTACAGTTGTATAACACATTGGTGAGGCCACAATTGGAGTAGTGTTCAGATTTGCTCACCTTAGAAATATAGAAAATAGGTGCAGGAGTAGACCATTCATCCCTTCAAGCCAGCACCGCCATTCAATGTGATCATGGCTGATTATCCAGAATCAGTACCCTGTTCCTGCTTTCTCCCCATATCCCTTGATTTCATTAGCCCCAAGACTTATATCTAACTCTCTCTTGAATACATCCAGTGAATTGGCCTCCACTGCCTTGTATAGGAAGGATGTCATTTAAGCTGAAACCATGTATAGAAGATTTACAAAGATGTTGCCAGGACTCGAGCTGAGCTAGAGGAGGTTGTTGGGCAGGCTTGGTCTTTATACTTTGGAGCGCAAGAGATTGAGGTGTACAAAAGGTGGAAGCAGTCTTTTACACAGAGTTGGTGAATCAGGAACTAGAGGACGTAGATTTAAGATGAGAAGGGAAAAATGTAGTGGGAACCCGAGGGGGCAACATTTTCTCACACATAATGGGTATATGGAACAAGCTGCCAGAGGAGAAAGTTGAAGTGTTCGGAACTCAATATTTAAAAGACATTGGGACAGGTACATGGATAGGAAAGGTTTAGAGGTATAAGAGCCAAACACAGTCAGGTAGGATCAGCGTAGATGGACTATCTTTGTCAGCACGGTCAAATTTTGGCCAAACGGCCAATTGTGGCCAAACGGCCCGTTTCCATGCTCTATGACTAACATTCCAACTGTGACCTCACCAACATCTTGTACACCACAACATAGATCCTAATTTCTGTACTCAATGCCCTTACTAATGAAGGAAGGCCTGCATACCAAAACTCATCTTCCCCATCCTGTCCACTTGCGACACCACTTTCAGGGAACTATGCAGGTGTACTCCTCAATCTTTTTGTTCTACACGTCCACCAGGTCCTTATTGTTCATTGTTACATCCTCCTCTGGGGTATGGGGACCTGTACAAGGAGGGCAGGTTACACCTAAACTGGAGGACCAATACCCTTGTAGGTAAAGATTAAACTAGCAAGGCAGCAGAATAACAGTGAAATGGGTTGAGTTGGGTGTCAGAATCATGGTAGGAAATAGAACAGGCAAGTCCAGTAGACAGAGGGGACAGGTTCAATTGGGAAAGCATGAGAAGGTTGCATCTTAATGCAAGAAACGTCCCAGTCATGATTGTGTTGAGTTGAGTGTGGATCAGCACATGAATCAAGATAGTGTTGCAATCACGGAAGCCTGGTGGACGGTAAAGCAGTAAAGAAGATTCAAATGTGATAGGAGGGGTTGCAAAAGGGGAGGGGGTGTGGTACTACTGATTTGGGAGAGCATTATGCAAGTACTCAGGAAGGATATCCCAGGGAGCAATCAAGATCAGAGGGATCGAGGTGCTCTTGTGCATGAATCTCAAAAGTAGTTTAAAAAAAAAAGACAGGCAAGTCGTTAGGAAGGCAAATGGCATGTTGACCTTTATTGTAAGATTAGTTTAGAAATATGATAGCATTGCATTCATTGCACATGGTATTGATGGGGCCACATCTGGAGTTGTGTACACAATGGAAGTAGTAAAATTGGAGACAAGTGATTCACCAATCTAATTCTTGGGTTTAGAGGGTTTCCTCTTGTGAGTGGCTAAAGTAGTTGGACCAGGAATTTAGAAGAATGAGGAATGATCTTAAGAAAGCACAACATTATAAGGCATTAAAGTCTAGATAGATACCATGGATATGCCGTAAATGGAGGGATATGGATCGTGCAGGCAGAAACGATTTGTTTAATTTGGCATCATGTTCGACATAGGGAATTGTGGGACAGAGGGCATGTTCCAGCGCTGTACTGCTCTATGTTCTACATTCTTAGTGATGTTTCCATTATTGGGAGAATTTCAATAGCGGGGACAAAGTTACACAGAGGCAGTCATTTAAAACCAAGAGTAATAGGAAAGCCTGATGGACGATGGTAAATCTATCTCTATCTTGATCAGCCGTGGAGGCTAGATCACTGGATATATTTAATGAGGATGATAAAGTGTTCACCATGTCAACTGGCAGCACAGGTTTGAGGTGTCAGATGACCCACCTGTGCTCCTATTTTGTGATCCAAGCAACGGTAGATACATTTGGACCAACATCTGCTTAGATCTTACTGTGGCAAGCAACATCAGGAATTAAATATTCCAGGGTACTTTCAGAAAGTACAAATAAAAATAACAGAAAAACATAAGTTCTGTAGATAATGCCAGGAGATATAACTTGAAATTAGAAATGACTGAAGAAATATCACAGAATGGGAGGGGGCGGGGTGGGAGAAAGAGAACCAAGAGTCCAATGAAAGCCAAGAAGTAAAGCGATTAACATAACTAAAAATAAGGCATTTGAGAAATTTCCCGGATTTTTTCCCCGAATTGGACCTGGGTTTTTATCCGGTTTTTTGCCTCCCCCAGGAGATCACGCGGTTCTTGGGGTGGAGAGGGGTGACAGCGGTATAAAGGGGAGGGTAGTGTCTTGTGTTCTGTGTCTTGTGTCTACTGTTTGTGGGTAAGGGTGTCTGTTTAGTGTTCAGCCATGAGCGAATGGCGGTGCGGGCTCGATGGGCCTGGTGGTCTACTCTCGCACCTACTTTCTATGTTTCTATGTTTCTAAGAGGACTAAGACCATTTCGGACAGTAGTCGCAGATCGCATGATATTTGGCACTTGAGCTGACAACCAACAGTTGGCACAGATCTGTTGGGAAGCTGGGACAACGAATGTCAAAAGAGAAGGTACTCTGCCAAGAGTGAGGTGTTGCTATTTGGTATGTCTAAATAGGACAAGACTAGTGGTGTAGTTGGTACTGGAAATTGGTGTGGCACAAAGAAATCTAAGAGGGCAGGTACATGGTTCTCTGAAAGTGTTAGTTCAGGTGGACAGCAAGGTGAAAGTAGCATTAGGCACTTTACCTGCAAACAGCCTCCTACAATCAACTTTTCAAAGCCCCCCCCCCCATCATCTAAAACCATCAAAATTGTCAACCCAATTTAGGACTTCAAATTTTGGACTAGTCCTAACTTTTTAAAAGTAATAGAATTATGGTCAATTCAAGGTTTGATGCTACCCAATAATGCAACACTGAAATGTAGAAAGCCAAGAGAAATTGGAACCTTGTGTTTCATGGTAACGGAGTCCCACGACATATCGATGCTCTTGATCGGTCCAAAGGGAGCAAAGGCTTGACGAATGGTATCTTCTCCCAGCTCATAGTAAATTGATCCAACATAAACTCGACACATGATCGCCAATGCCCGTTGTCTCTGTGCTGCCATCTGATCCAGAGAGGGAGCGAAAGAAAACAGTAAGTATGTGTAATAGCTGATATCATCAAACACCCTAACAGACAGAGTCTGGACAGTAGGGACAGGTAACAGCGTTATTGCATGTGGTTAAGTGTCAGGCCACATCTTTCAGGCAACTTTACTGCTACACTGCTGTACGCAGATCTCAATAACAAGTGCTGTATAAAAATACTAAACTGAGAAAAAAGCTAGTGCTTACTGTGGTTCATACCATCTGAAACAAGCACAGGTAAGTAATGTTGGCCACATGGAAACCATTTGAAGCTCGGCCTTAACTTCTTTTCTTATGCCTGGAATGTCAAACTATCAATCTGAACAACAGTCCGGCACTCTCTTCACTAAAATGCAGTCTCTGTTCAAAGCGTGCTCCAATAAGATGAATTGGGGAAGACCTTGGCTGCAGTCCCACATCCAAATGTACTGGCTGCAGTTTCATTCAGATTGTGGGATGGTAGTGTAACACCAACCTGCCAGGTAGGAAGGGATCCCAGAGCTGCAGGATACCAGATATCAGAATCTTCAGCTGTGGTCATCCCTTGGGAGCTCTGGGCAAGGCTGGGGAAAGGAGGAAAAGCAGATAAACAATGTTCCACAGACAAAGCAGGGTCCCTTTGTCAAGTCAAAAGAAAAAGGAACTAACAGTTGATTGTGCAACACTGATGGTCAAAGTAGAAAGCAGAGGCTTGGGCCACTTCCCAATGGTGGGAAGGAAGCACGAAGCTTTGCTGTAAATTTGGAAAAGAAACAAGGGTAAAGGGAAGAAAGGGAGAAAGCATTAAAGGGAGAAAAAAAACATTAAAAAAAACCTTCCCTCTACACGATTCCCCATTCCCAAAAAAGGTCCAACAAAACAACTGTGGAAATTGTTCAAAAGCAGTTCAGATGTGATGAGAAGGGAAGCACACACAGACATGCAAATATCACTCCACATTTCCTTTGCTGCCTCACTTTCATAATGTACACAAGAGCCTGAACAACAACTTCAAAAAAATTCTCAACAGGGAAAGGACAAGCTAACTTTATGAATTTAAACTCCTCCTCTTTCCTCCACTCCACCTGAACACGACATATTGGAATCTGCAATAGCTGTGTGCCTGCACTGGTGTTTCTGCACCAGATGACCACTACTCCAGCAGAAATGCTAAGATCACTTTCTGTGAGCTTTTAACCAAAACAAATCACATAACTCAAGACATTTTCAAAACTCCAAGTGTTAGTGCTTTTTGACAAAAGTCCCTACCTGATCTTTGGAGTCGAGACAATCGCACAGTTCCCAGCATGCCCATTTTCGAAAGGAACCCAGTGTCTGATGAGAGGAAGTCACTTATGAAAAAAATCTAATAAAGGCTTCTTTTAACTTTGAGGTGACAGTGTTACGGATGTGGG
Source organism: Malacoraja senta (assembly GCA_038087875.1). NCBI lineage: Eukaryota > Metazoa > Chordata > Chondrichthyes > Rajiformes > Rajidae > Malacoraja > Malacoraja senta. The sequence goes on along the minus strand of CM075995.1, from coordinate 9,937,220 downwards.
TACGCCAGAGTTCCCGCCAAGATTTTTAAAAGTTAAGAAATGACCCCATTTTCATATGAGATTTTAAAATATATAAATGGTATAAAACCACATGAAATTTTGTGATTAGTGTATGAGCCCATAGCAAAAACTGTGTATACTGCTCTCACTGCATCGACATTGCACATCTGGCTGCATACAATGAAGCCCCCTTATTGTTACTGCTCCTACAAGTCTCCTTTCTACTGTTTTGCACTACCAGTTTGTGTCAATTGACATCGAACAGGTTAATTATCTTGCGTGGTCTGATCTCATTTCCTCTCCTCCCAACCTGTAAATGACCAGCGCACTTCAACTACTTCATTCCCCCCCCCCCCCCCCCAAGGTTGCCTGGACACATAAAGAGGACATCTCATTACAAAGATCACTAAATTAGCGACAGAATCACACATGGATTATAGAAGGAGAGGAAGGTTGAATGAAAGCATGGCACCGTTAGAAGCAGGAACAGGCCATACAGTACCTCGTCTGCACCACTAACAATAAGATCATGGCTAACCTTTTTATCTCAGAGCCTATGCTACATCAACTACATATCCCTCAATTCTCTTAATAGCTAAACATCTATCCATGAAAACCAGCCGGTTCTTTATATTCTGATACCTGGCTCTGGGTGCCCTGACGAGCGGAATATCATTTCCACATTTATCCTCGCCTCATTCTACGCCATAGAGGGGAGTACAGGTCCAATCTGCTTAAAACTGATACTAAGTGTTCGAGTAACTCAACAGGTTAGGCAGCATCTCTGGAGAACATGGATGGATGACGTTTTAGGTCAGTTCACTCTCTTTCTGAAGAAGGATCTCGACTCAAAACGTCACCGATCCATGTTCTCCAGAGATGCTGATTGACCTGCTGAGTTACTCCAGTACTTTGTATCCTTTAGTGTATTAACCAACATCTGCAGTTCTTAATCCCCTTGTCCAAGCAATCCCAACAATCAATTTGAACTTTCACTGCTCTCCCTCCATTGCAAGGGTCCTGGGCCATCTATACACAATACTCCACATTATGGCCCATATAATACAATATCTCACTCGTACTCAATTCCTCTTGCAATTGCAGTCAACATATCTTCTGCCTTCTAATTGCTGTACCTGCATTCCAGTTTTGCAATATGATACCCATATTCCTCGACACAGCAACATCTTTCTGTTTCTTATGGTTTAAAATTCTGTCTTAACTGGTTTTCCACCAATATGGAAGCTCTCACATTGTTGAACATTATATTCCATCTGCCTGCCACATTCTCATCCATTCATTTTACCCATCTATTTCCTTTGGATCCTCCTAAACCCATCAGAAATTTTTGGAGTCATCAGACTTGGTCAACTCATTCAAATTATTGATTATGGTCATCGAAATGGGATCTAACACTGATTACTGCAGCCTCTCGTTATTCACAACCTCCCAACCCCAAAAAAGTCTGCAATCAATCCTCAATTCAAATAAATGTATTACTTACAATACTGTGCAGAATAATTTAATAACCATGAGACGTGGGAACAATATGTGAAAGATAGGATGCACAGATCACAAGACAAAGGGATCCAAATAGAAAGCAATCAGAGCAGATGCAAGGCCGACTGTTCACTGCACAACAGCAGAGGCTTCATCGGTAGGTAGTCTGACAGCAACAATAAAAGGGCTTCCCAAAGAAAAGTTTTCACTATGGGACATCTTGGCATTTTGTTATGATGCCCATTCACCCCTTTCCAACTTTGTCTACTCTCAAAATATCAGGAGCAAGGCAAGTTTACATAAAATGTTAAATTAACAGGAACCCTGATGTACATGCATACAGTTTCAAGTAAGTTCATTTGTTTTTAAAGAAAGGAACCCAGACTCTAAAGAGAAAGACAGACTCAGTCAGGCTTGATATTACTGAGGTGACAAATAAAGAAGATGTGCGCAGACAAACAAACAAGTAAAAAAATTCAAACACAATCAAAGAGAAAGCACCCAGAACCCAGAACTTCAACCAGCAAGAGTAAAGTCACTGGGGATCAAAGGGCAAACTGAAAAACCAAAAGAAAATGAATGATGCACTGCCCAAACAGCTGGGAAAGTAATAACTACCCATCTGCAACATTATACATACATCCTAATTATCAACAACTTTTAAATGCCATGGCACCAGTACCATATATTGCAGTTTATCACAGTTCAATAGGGACTCCAGATTACAAAGCAACACTCCAAACACAGAAATCAGAACACAGCGGTCTGTGTGCCTCAGGTTTATGCAAAGGCAAATGAGCAAAGAGTCATATGAAGGGTCTTCTGCTTTTCGCTTCAAATCCATGCCCCTTGTCAGTGAATCATTAGCTAACGGAAACAACTTCCCTCCACGTGCTCTAAACCAGTCAGGACTTTAACCGAATTGCCCCTCAACTTAAACCACCTTCAAGGAACAACACAAACTGTTCCTGTCTAGCTTCATAACTGAAATCTAACATCCATCAAGCTGTTCCAGAAGATCTCCATTCCACTTTTTCCAGAGGTGCACATTCTAGACTGTGGCAAATAAAAACAAGCAATACTCCAGCGATGGTCAAATAGTGTTTCAAAACTGGTGAAGTCTTTATCTACCAACATAACAAACTGCTTGCAGTCCTGCAGATATCTGTAAAGCAAACTGTTCCACAATGCTCAAGTTTCCTCTCGCATGTTTGATAAACAGATTCTATCACGGCAGTAGGCAGATTACAAGTGAATCTTCAACAAATGGAAAAAGATACTGCAAACCAAGTATAGCCCACATTATACCACAAATAGACACAAAATACTGGAGTAACTCAGTGTGAAGAAGGGTCTCCACCCGAAACACCCATTCCTTCTCTCCAGAGATGCTGCCTGTCCCGCTGAGTTACTTCAGCATTTTGTGTCTATCTTCAATTTAAACCAGCATCTGCAGTTCTTTCCTACATATTATATGACAATCTGTCTTACATTTCTGTGTGCCTTATAGTGGAGCGGCATATTAATCCTAAATATACCCACTACAGTTTGGCAACAAATTAACCTTAAGAGCATACAATGCAGCTCAGTGGTGAATTAATACCAAATGCACAAAATATCTGCTCAGCAGTGAATTAATCACTTCAATACTTTATAGCTCAGCTGTACATGAATTCTGAATCCATATGCTACAGTGTGCACATTGCAACCCCATGATGAATTAATCTTGAGTACATTACAATCCAGGAGCATAAACTGCAGTTCAGCAGCAAATTAATCGTGAATGACTATGCTGCAGTGCAGTGATTTAATTCAGTGTGGATACTACAGCCCAGATGTTGCCAGGGTTCAGCAAGAATTAATTCTGATGTGCGCACATCCGTGTCTTTATACACTATTTCCAAATAACATGGCAGCATAACCCTTTGGCCTAGCAAGTCGATGCTGCTAAACAATTCCATTCCCAACTATTGTTTTCAATAAACTCTTCTCCCCATATTCCCATCAATTTTACTCATATTCTACCCCTTACCTTCATACTGTGAGCAAGTTACAGTGGCCAATTAACCCATCAATCTACGTTTTCTATATATGGAAGGAAAATTGAGCACCCGGGGGAATCCCACATGGTCACAGAGAAAACATGCAAACTCCACACGAACAGCACTAGAGATTTGGATTGAACTTGGATGGCTGCAGCTGTGAAGTAGCAGCTCAACTAGTTGCGCTACTCAAGAATTCAAATAAATAATCCCACATACATACCTTACAGACCAGCTCTATCGAGGGGCATCAATGTAAAGCTTCAGTCTCCACAGATGATGCCTGATTTGTGTAATTTCAGCTGTATTTCATCCAAAACTGTTGTTCATATGTTGCGATCATACTGCACGAAACACTCCCTTTGGTCCAGCTCATCCGTATCAACCAAGATGCCTCATCCAAGATAGTTCCATTTGCCTGTGTTTGGTCCATATCCTCTGAACCTTTCTTATCCATGCACCTTCCCAAATGTTTTTAAAACGTTGTTGCACCTGCCTCAGCCAGCTCGTTCCATACACCCACTACCCTCTATGTGGAAAAAGTTGCCCCTTAGGTTAATCTTAAATGTTTCCTCAGCATAAATTTATGCCGTCTAGTTCTTGATTTCGCTACTCTAGGAAAAAGATTATGCATTGACCCGATCCATTCCCCTCATGATTTTATAAGGTCATCCCTCAGCCTCCTGTACTCTAAGAAATAGTCCCACTCTGCCCAACCTCTCCCTATAGTTTAGGTCCTCGAACCCTGGCAACATCATCATAATTCCCTGACTAAGGTGTGCCAAAAGCTTTCTTCACCACCCTATCTACCTATGACATGACCTTTAGGGAACTATGTAGGTATGTTACAATACTTACCCTCAGCGGCGCTGTAATTCTGCCACTGGCCGTGTGCGCGATTTGGGCGCCTTTAAGGGGGGGCGGAGTTAAAACGCGGGTTTCTCCTACCTTGTCCTGTATTATATTTCGTTGGAGTACAAGCGTTTGCTGAAAAGTCGTTCCTAGGGGCGTTTTGTGTATTTTTTTTTAAAATTAAATCGACAATGTCAGCGCTGGAGTCATTTTTAAATCAGCTTCTGAAGCTGTCAACGCCGACAACGGGGACAGGTAAACGAAAGTGGTTTATTTAAATGTATAAAAGTGCTTCTTAAGAAGCCTTTAATTCACATTTTTTCATGCGAAACGGTGATTTTATTCCCCGAATTAACGGCAGAAATTTTCATGCCGATATGGGGTTAAATTCACCGCAAATGAACGTTCCAAAAGACCGCGTTCCAGAAATCCCCACTCGCAAGATGATATAAATGCCCATTAATTTACAGGTATTAAACATTCAATTCCTTCCATTTGGCCTGTAAATCCATGACAATGAGATTTAAAAATTATGTTATATTGTGAATTCTTGTGTGAATGTTATTTGGACACTTAGGCTATTTAAAAATGTTAATCTATTCTTAAGAAATTGATGGATGTTTAGATCTAGTAATTGAATTTTGTAAATAGCTACAATTAGGTAAATAAATAATTATATGCTTTAATTTCATGTCTTCTAAGTAAGATTGTTTCATATTTGTTTCAGAATGCTTCAATCTATAATAACTGAAAATTTCTTTCAGTTCTCTTAATTTTTAAGAAAGTTATGGGCTTTTGACTGTCCTCGATCACAGCTTTCGTGTTAAGTCAATGGAAAAGCAATAGGGAAGAAGATGCTAATTTCCGAGTATGAAAATGGCCATAACTTTTTTAATACTGAAGATATGAAAGTGAATTAGGTGTCAAATTAAACTTCTTTTTATGCTTTATCTGATGGGATAAATTGCAGACTTTATTTTTAAAATCTCAAAATTTTGTAACATTGCTAAACTATGGACTTGTACTCACCAAGTTCTTTGCTCCACAACACTCCCCTGGTCCCTACCATTGTCCATACCTATGTAACTATAAAGTACCTTGTAGATGTGAAGATCCTGCCACAGTTTGACTTTCCAAAATGTACACCTCATCCTTAGGAATTAAATTCCAATCGTCATTCTTCAGTGTACTTGCCCGACAAGATCCAACTGTAATTCTTGATAAGCATCTTCACCATCTATAATAACACTTATTCTAGTGCTAACTACAAACAAATCATGCCTTCATCGACAGAGAAATGTGAGGTGTTGCATTTTGGGACATCTAACAAGGGCAGGACCTACACAGTAAATGGTAGGCCTCTGGGGAATGTTGTGGAGCAGAGGGATCTAGGAGTACAGGTGCATGATTCCTTGAAGGTTAGATAAGGTGGTCAAAAAGGCTTTTGGCACTTTGGCCTTCATCAGTCGGCATATTGAGTTGAGACGTCATATTACAGTTGTATAAGACGTTGGTGAGACCGCATTTAGAGTATTGTGTTCAGTTCTGGGCACCATTTTATAGGAAAGATATCGTTAAGCTTAAAAGGGTTCAAAAAAGATTTACGAGGATGTTGCCAGAACTAGAGGGTGTGAGCTATAGGGAGAGGTTGAGTAGGTGGGTATATGGAACAAGCTGCCAGAGGAGGTAGTTGAGGCTGGGACTATTCCAACGTTTAAGAAACAGTTAGACAGGTACATGGATTGGACAGGTTTGGAGAGATATGGACCAAGCACAGGCAGGTGGGACTTGTGTAACTGGGACATGTTGGCCGGTGTGGGCAAGTTGGGCCAAAGGACCTGTTTCCACACTGTATCACTCTATGACTCCATGCCGTGTACATTCTCATCCAAATTGTTAATATAGATGACAAACAGCAAGTTGATCAACTCTTTTGCTTTCTCAACTCCACCCCTTTAGCCTCACTGAACAATCCTTCAGTAATGTCATCTCGGACTACCGCCATAAAGTTCTCCATAAACAATAAAGCAGCTCGGCCTCCTCTCTTGTCCCCACCTTTAGCATATACTCTGGAACATTAAACACCCAATCCTGTCCCTCCCTATACCAGAGTTCTGTCAACATTTACCAGTCCCATGTACCTATCCGCGCCCCGAGTTCATATGCTTACCTGTCAGACCTCTTGCATTGAAATAATCCAACCGTATTTCCTCTGGTGCTCTACTTGTCTTGGCTGCACTGAACCTGCTGCCATTGACTTCTGTGTATCCACCTCCAGCCTCATAACTACCTCACTACTGCTTTGAATCCTGCCCTCTGCCAGTTTAGTTTAACCTTCCCGAGTAGACAGAATATTGGACCCAGCCAGTTTGGATGCCACCAGTCTCTCTTGTGCAGGTTATCTCTGCCCAGAAAAGATCCCAATGGTCCAAAAATCCCCAGCCAAGCATTCATCTATCCTGTCATCCTATCCCTACCCACACTAATACACAGCAATGCGGAATAATCCAGAGATTACTACTATTGTGGTTCTGCTTTTGGGACCTTTTGTCTTGCTCCCCATATTCACTTTGCAGGACCTCATCCCTTTTCCTACCCATGTAATTTGTCCCATGTGCACGAAACACATTGGGAATGTTCTGCAGCCACTCCTGAATGCTGTCACACAATCTCTCTTTTCCCCTAACTAACGAGTCTTCTCTCAGTTGCTCTGTCGGACTTCACCTTTTCCCGCTCTGCCTCGGAGCCAGACACCGTGCCACAGAGTGTTAAAGAAGGAACTGCAGATGCTGGAAAATCCAAGGTACACAAAAATGCTGGAGAAACTCAGTGGGTGCAGCAGCATCTATGGAGCGAAGGAAACACGCAACGTTTCGAGGGTTTCGGCCCGAAACGTTGCCTGTTTCCTTCGCTCCATAGATGCTGCTGCACCCGCTGAGTTTCTCCAGCATTTTTGTGTACCTACGGTGCCACAGACCTGGCTGCTGCTTTCTCCTGAACGATCATTCCTCCTAATAATATCCAAAGAGCACACCTGTTTAAGCAAAATGGCCACAAGGGAACCCTGCACTCTCTGCTTGCTCATTTTCCCTTTCCTGGTGGTCCCACATCTACATTCTACCTGCACCATAAGTGTGACCACCTCACTAAAACTCTTAACTCTCAAGCCCCCAACACCTCACATGATCCTTCATACACCCAGCTCCTGTTCCTTCATGCAGTCGGTCACAAGAAGGATGATCAGCCATGATCACATTGAAAGGCGATGCTGGCTCGAAGGGCCAAATGACCTACTCCTGCACCTAGTTTCTATGTAGCTGCTCATGGGAAGCAATTCAATAAGGAACTAAATAGAAGATTTTGTTTTTAAAATGCATCAGGTGAACACATTACAGGAAAATGGAAGAGCTGATCCAGGCATCAACATTGTACAAATAAACTAGTTTGCACCCACATCTCAGGCACTTATACTTTACAAAGTCAGATATACTCCAAGCAGTTGGCACCTCATTTAGATAAACACAAGTAACACAGCGGGTCAGACAGCATCTCTGGATAAAATAAATAGGTGATGTTTCAGGTCGAGACCCTTCTTCAGGCACCCCTGTACACAATGATTCAGATTAAAGCATCTCCAACTGAAGCTGCCTAATTATGCATACTGCCACTGTGTAGATGTTTAAAAGTCTTGGAATGCCCTCGTATTCCAAGGTTATTAACAATCATTCTTTCAATCCTAAAGAATTTGCTTTAGCAATATCTACAGCACTGCACACAATAAGATTTAGGTTTAATACTGCCACCACAGCCTGCAAGACTTCACCTAAAGATGTCTCAGTCAAGCCAAAATAAAATAAAAAGAGTATTCCGCATTCAGAAGAAGTCTCTGTACTTTCAACTGGTAGTGCTTTTGTGGGAGGCTTTTACACTGAGCAGCTGTTTTGCCAGGTGTCCCAGGTGAGCAACACAGGCAACCTCAAGCAGAAAACACTTTTTTTTTTAAATGAGCTTCCTGTGAAGTTACTGGGGGAATGCAGACAGGTGAACAGCAGCAGAGGAGTGTGGAAAGAGGTAAAAGATTAGCAAGAATGCACCAATGGCCTAGACATTGGGCATGGACATGCTCGATAATCGGCAACTCATAGCCAATCCTTTTCTTACTCAATTTCTGGCAGGCATGCCACTGTATCGAAGAATCTTTCGTAGTTCACTGTATCAGCCAAACACTCAACTTATTTCCATCCAATCACAAGACTACATTATCTAGTATTGTATTTATCATGTATAGTCTTGCTACTGACTGGTTAGCACGCAACAAAAGCTTTTCACTGTACCTCGGTACATGTGACAATAAACTAAACTAAAAATCTTATACCGCTCAATACCCTATGCCACACCCTGTAACAAATGCTATTATCTAAGCCAAATAGACAGGAACTATGATGTAGCTGTAAATTTACTTTTTGGAAAATACAGAAATGAAGAGGAGAGACCATGAATATGGATAGACGTGTATATAAGGAATTTTTAGCATGTGAAATATCAACACAAATTGAGTATTTATGTATTGAGAAGGGGTTCCTGATATTACATTTTCTAATAACCACACAATTTTTAAAACTTGTTTGGTGTCCTTATTTGAACCAGACACTATCATTGTTAGGACAAGCACTTATTCCTGAACGAAGAAAACCGTCCAAATATTGGACCAGGATACAGGGGTGGAAAATTGCACAGCCTTCTCAACTGCAGTAATTAGAATAGTTGATATACTGAATTCAGTGCCTCAAGATGTGACATTGCCAATACGGGTCCCAGAAATGGGAGAACTCATCAAGAACCTTGATGATTGGGGCATGTTTTTGTGAGGGGCAAGCCAAATAGTTCAATAATATTTTGACAAATGCAGGAAAGCATTAGGATAAATGTTCCACCCCTGGAATTAAAATTGAATGAAGGGTTAAATGTGTAAAACTGCACATATCAGCAGAAATACCACTCATCCCTTATTATACATAACAACAATTCACATATGCTTGGTAATAAGAACAAGGGGTAAGGGGACATAGAGATAATGCTGCAAAATGTAGAGAATTCTAACCAACTGAAACCAAAATGAATTTCTTTCTAGTTATAGGGAAATACAAGCAGACATTAACGCTCTTCCAACCTGAGATCTCTGTGGATCCATCAGCAATCTGCATTTGGAATGATCCATTAGAAAACATGAGTCTACAATATCTGCCATTGGAACAATAAACAGCCAGTCACACAAAACCCATTCTCATGACATGACATCAAGTGAATCCATTCCCAAAATAATCATGCAGAGTTCTGGTTGCCCCATTAAAGGAAGGATGCAGAGGCTTTGGAGAGGGTGCAGAAGAGGTTTACCAGAATGCTGCCTGGATTAAAGGTTATCAGCTACAGGGAGAGATTGGGCTGTTTTCTCTGGAGCGTCAAAGGTTGATGGGGAGACGTAATAAAAATATAAAAAATTATGAGAGGCATAGAGGCAATTATGAGAAGACATCCAGAACCTTTTTCCCCAGCATGGGAATGTCACTGGAGAGCATAGCTTTAAGGTGAGATGGAGCTAAGTTTAAAGGAGGTGTGCAGGGCAAGTTCTATTTTTCAACACAAAAGTAGTGGGTGCCTGGAAGGCGCTGCCAGCTGGTGGTGGTGCCTTAATTAAAATAAACAGACCCTCCTGCCACCATTGGCATTCTGAGATACCACCATTTGCTTGCATTTGGCCTATATCCATCCAAATCCTTTCTATCCACATCTCTGTCCAAATGTCTTTTGAATATCATAATTGTATCTGCTTCTATAGCTTCCTCTAGCAGCTCATTCCAGATAAGGAATAGTAGAAACACAGAACTTCAAATGCTGGTTTACAAAAAAAAGACACAAAGTGCTGGAGTAACAGCAGGTCAGGCAGCACTGAAGAACTTGGATAGGTGACGTTTCAGGTCAGGACACTTCTTCAGACATATGGACTACCCAGAAAAATTTGCCCGGTCACTCTTAAACCTCACCTTTAGTCTACACCCTCTAGTTTTAGAATCCTTTAATCGGGGTAAAAAGAAAATAGTGTTCACTTTATCCCTACAACTCAAGCCCGCAAGTCCAGGTAATATCTTGGTGAATCTTTTCTGCACCCATTCCCACTCATTGACATCTAATTAGAGAGTATTGGTTACAGCGATAGTTTGGACAAATTTGGATTCTTTCTCTGGAGTGTCAGAGGCTGACAAGGACCTGATGGAAGTATATCAAATTGTGATGAAACACAGATAGGGAAGGCAGTCACATTCTATTTCCACATTAGACATGTCCAATACTAGAGGAATTAAATTTAAGGCGATATGGGGAATGTTTAAACAAAATGTGCGAGATACATTTTAAGCACAGTGGTAGATACTTGGTATATGATGGCATGGTGGGCGATGGAAGCAGATATGACAGTGACTTAAGAGGCATTTAGAGAGGCTCACAAACATGTTGGAATTGGAGGAATATGAATCATATGCAGGCAGAGGGATTAGTTTAATTTGGCATTGTGTTCTTAAGGATATTGTGGGCTGAAGGGCAATACTGCTCTACACATTGTTTTATTACTGTCACCAAGATACAGTGAAAAACTTTGTTTTGCTTGCTATCCTAGCAAATCATATAAATGTGATTACAATCAAACCATACAAGTACAACAGTGCAAAAAGAGAAAAGAAACAGTGCAGAATATAGTGTTACAGCTATAAAGAATGTACAAATAAAAAAGTGCAAGGGCCGCAGTGAGATACACTGGGAGATAAAAATACATCCTTGGCTTATGAAGTCAGTTCAAGAGTCTGTCAAGAGCAGTAAAAAGGGAATGTCTGGGTTGTGAGTGGTCTTGGCTGCTTTTCTGAGGTAGCATTGTGTAGTCAATGGGGGAGGGGAGGTTGGGAGGCGAGAACTGGCTTGCGTGATTTACTGGGCTGCATCCAAACAAAGGATCTTTGATCCAAACTGTCTTGAGTACAATGGAGACACTCTTCTGCTATATCTGATCATGCTTTGTCAAGGCAATAAGACCCATTTAGATGCACCTTGTATGACATTCGAGAACTGCTCAAGAACAGTGCTCGGTGCCTGCATTATGGGTGAGCACGGAGACTCGCATCTCAAACAGAAAATGCAAGAAATGCTCAGCAGCTCTGATAACATTTCCACCTGAAACATTAATTCTTCCCACAGACCTGCCGAGTATTTCAGCATTTTCTTTTTCAGATTTCTAGCAAATGCAGTTCTGTTGATTTAATCTTTCACATCAATATGATCAACACCATTTTATAATAATCTCCACTGAAACAGGCTATGCAGCGGAGCACCAACAGAAGCTGCAAAAGCAGTACTGTGGGGCCCATCTCGAGCTCACCTGCAGATTGGTAAGCTGCTGCTGTTGATGAGCGATTGTTTGCTTCACTAACACACTCTTGATGCTTTGTTCCATTGCATACTTCTTAGCCTGGAAAAGAAAGGAAGCAAAGGTGAAAATCTGAAGCATTGCTGGGTCAACTCAGCATTTAGAAACATAGAAAAATAGGTGCAGGAGTAGGCCATTCAGCCCTTCGAGCCAGCACCCGCCATTCAATGTGATCATGGCTGATCATCCAAAATCAGTACCCCGTTCTGGCTTTTCCCTCAAATCCCTTGATTCCTTTAGCCACAAGAGCTAAATCTAACTCTCTCTTGAAAAATCCAGTGAATTGGCCTGCACTGCAGTTGTACAGGACCCTGGAGTCAGAGAATTCCACAGATTCACAATTCTCTGGGTGAAAAAGTTTTTCCCTCACCTCAGTCCTAAATGGCCGACCCCCTTATTCTTAAACTAACTCCTGGTTCTGGATTCCTCCAACATTGGGAACATTTTACCTGCATCTAGCCTGTCCAATCCTTTAAGAATGTTATATGTTTCTACAAGATCCCCTCTCATCCTTCTAAATTCGAGTGAATACAAGCCCAGTCGACTCATTATTTCATCATACGTCGGTACCGCCATACCGAGAATTAACCTGGTAAACCTACATTGCACTCCCTCAATAGCAAGAATGTCCTTCCTCAAATTAGGAGACCAAAATTGCACACAATACTCCAGGTGCGGTCTCACCAGGGTCCTGTACAACTGCAGTAGGACCTCCTTGCTCCAATACTCAAATCCTCTTGCAATGAAGGCCAACATGCCATTAGCTTTCTTCACTACCTGCTGTACCTGCATGCTTACTTTCATTTATTGATGTACAAGCACACCCAGGTCTCGTTGCACCTCCCCTTTTCCTAATGTGACACCATTCAGATAATAATCTGCCTTCCTGTTCTTGCCACCAAAGTGGATAACCTCTAACCTCACATTTATCCACTCCCGACACATTCGAGGTAATTTTGAGGCCAATTAGCCAACAAACCCGCTCATCTTTCAGGTGTGGGAAAATACATGGGGGAAACCCACATGCTCATAGAAAGAACATGCAAACTCCACACAAACACCCTAGCTCAGGATAGAACCTGGGACTCTGGTACGGCTATTTTCTCTGTTTTTACAGACATTAATATCAGGATTGAGCTAATGACAATTTTCCCTTTGTAGAGGAACACAGGCTAGATCTCTACAATCAAGATGGTTGAACTACCTAAGCTGCTGTGCCCCCATTCTTATTGGCCTTGCCTCCAGAGCAGTGGTACCCGACCCTCCTAATACTTTCCTATGCATTAAATGTCAGCCGCCTTTCAGCTCGTTACTTACCTTCTGCAGTGCCTCCTGCTGCTCAAGGTTGAGAGGTGGCAACCCAAGCTTTGACTGCCCATTTTCCAGCTTCATAATGTCACCACCCTGGAAGGAAGCAGATTGAATTTTGTTTACAACAGGATCAGAAGCTCCAAAACTTGTTATATTAGGTGAACAAATACCTAGGAAGTACATGTATCCATTTGCTCTTTATTACATCTGCAGAATACGTCCAACTGTGGAATGCGGCAAGCCTAAATCAGACACTATCATATTGAATGGCAGGCCGGGCTTAATGGGCCTGATGGCCTACCCTGCTCTTAATTTGTTGTCTAGTCAATCGCCACAGCATAGAAGGCTACAGGCCCAATGATGATAAACAGAACTATTGGACTTTATGTGAAGTGAGGGCATATACATGACATCCAAAATTAATACTTCGCATCGGTATTCACCAGGGAGGACGGATACAAGAAAGTGTCAGCTTTGGGAATGGTGGGGCTCTAGGATAGGCTGTAGAGCAGAGGGATCCAGTACAAGCAGTTCCCTGGAAGCAGTGTCACAGGTGAACAAGGTGAAGATGGTTTTTGGCACACTGGCCTTCATGAGTAAGGGGATTGAGCAGAGAAATTAAATTGTTATGTTACAGTTGCATGACACAATAGTAAAGCCGCACTTGGGAATATTGTGTAGGAGGGAACTGCAGATTATGGTTTAAGCCGAAGATACACACAAAAAGCTGGAGTAACTCAGTGGGTCAGACAGCATCTCTGGGGAAAGGAATAGGTGATGTTTCGGGTCGAGATCCTTCTTCAGGCTGAGAGTCAGGGGAAAGGGAAACGAGAGATATAGACAGTGATCCCCGTCGAGATGGGAAAGGGAAACGAGAGATATAGACAGTGATCCAGGGCTCGAAATTAGCGGTTGCCCGGGTGCCATTGACCACCCAAATTGCCGCCGGGCAACCTAAACACCGAGTCATTTTGCCCGACTTGGCAATGGTTTATACCGATAGACACAAAAAAACGGAGTAACTCCGCGGGTCAGGCAGCATCTCTAGAGAATAGGAACGTGATGTTTCGTGGCGGCGGCTGTGCGGGGCAAAGATACTATGTGCGTGGTGACGAAAGGTCGGAGCAAATGACGGGCCCCGAACAGCGGCCGCGACAGCGGCTCCACCGCCTCCTCCTCCCGCACCCCGCTATAGGATCTTTGAGCTGCACCGCTCGGCCCTGCACCTTCCTGTCGGCTGGCGGAGGAGGGGAGGCGGTGGCGAGGAGTCCCAACCGCCACCCCCTTTGGTGGCGGCACTTTGGCGTTGGACAGGGACGGCAAAGCCAGCGGAGCGATGTTGTCCGAGGAGCGCTGACTTCCTTCCTCCCCACCTCCTCTGCCCCTCCTCCCCTCTCTCTCTTGTACGCCCCCATCCACCACTCTTATCCTGGGACCCCTCCTCTCCATCCCGCACTGATCCCCATTCCCTCCTCTATTCAGTCCTCACTGACATCCCCTGTGCTCCCCTCCCCATCTACCCCCCCCCAATCTATTCATCACCCTACCCACCTCGCATTGATTCTCCTGCCACCCCACCCATCCATCCTAAACTGGGACCCCAATTCATCCTGTACTGACTCCCCTTCCCATCCATCCTGCACTTCTCCCCCCATTCATACTGCACTGATCCTCCCATTCATCCCGTACTGACCCACCCTCCATTTACCCTGCACCAATCGCCCCATCCATCCTGTAGTGATCTCCCCATTCATCTTGAACTGATCCCCTCATGCATCCTGTACTGATCCCCTCATGCATCCTGTACTGATCCCCCCATTCATCCCATACTGATCCCCCATTCATCCTATACAGATCCCCTCATTCATCCTGTAGTGATCCCCCATTCATCTTGCACAGGCCCTCCGATACACTGTCCTGACCCCCACCCCATTCATCCTGTACTGATCCCCCCATTCAAGAAGAATGAGGGGGCAGTCTGAAGGGTCTCACCCCGAAACATTGCCTATTTCCTTCGCTCCATAGATGCTGCTTCACCCGCTGAGTTTCTCCAGCATTTTTGTCTACCCCCATTCATCCTGTACTGACCCCCCATTCATCCTGTGCTGATCCCCCCCATCCATCCCGTACTGAACCCCCCATTCAACTCCACTGACATCCCCCGTACTCTCCCCTCACAATTTTACATAATCCAACCAACACGTACTAATTCACCTGCCTCAATCCATCCATTGCGCACCGATTGCCTTCTCAACCCCCTCCCCCCCCCACCCGCCGTCTACCCACCACACATTGATTCACACCCCCCCCCCCCCGACCCTATTGTGCTTCATGGTCTTCAGAGTGAACATTGACTATGTTTGATAACGGAATGCAATCAAATGTGTTTTAATTCCCAATGTTATTATTTGTTTTGACACCTTTAAACATATTACCAAAAGAACATTTGCTGCAGTTATGTACTTTGGCCATCTCTTGTCAGTTAGTGTAATGTTTAACCTGTCAGATGGGTATTGTCGGTTTTAACAGCTATTATCATAAAATGCCTTTAGAAATTTCCTTGCAACCTGTATATTTTGTTATGGATAAATTATGTGGGAAGCGAGAGTGTTTCTGTACCAATAACAATAATGACCCATGCTAAGGCCATGTCATGATAATTTTCGGTCTTTCACAGAGAACATGCTTGCATCAATCTGTAGTGTGCATGGTTAAGCATATATGTTACCATGGTCCAGGATTTATTGACACAGGTTGATCATATGCTGAATAATCCAACCACATTTTTGTTTGGAAGTGGAAAGAACTAATAGAAATTGCATTAATTGCAATGTGTAAAAAGAGTTGAGATAATGTATTATAATTTTGCTGCATGTTATTGTGGTATATATCATGTCTTGATTGGTGAATATGTTTAGTTTGTGAGTTATTTGAAGCAGAAATAATATGTGAATGTAGACAAAAGTGCTGGTGAAACTCAGCGGATGCGGCAGCATCTATGGAGCGAAGGAAATAGGCAACGTTTCAGGCCGAAACCCTTCTTCAGACTGATGGGTTTCGGCCTGAAACATTGCCTATTTCCTTCACTCCGTAGATGCTGCTGCACCCGCTGAGTTTCTCCAACACTTTTGTCTACCTTCGATTTTCCAGCATCTGCAGTTCCTTATTGAACATAATATGTGAATGCTTCATTGAGCATAATTCCGACTGGTAACTACGCATTTCGTCCGAGCACGTTATCGCACGCGTCATGCAAACCGTCTTAAATGACCACCTAAACTGTCATTTGGCAACCTAAAAAGCTGTCATGGTTGCCCGGCTGGCAACAGAGAAAAAAAGTTAAGTGAGAGCCCTGTGATCACCGTCTATATCACTTGTTTCCCTTTCCTCTGACTCTCAGTCTGAAGGGTCTCGACCCAAAACATCACCTATTCCTTTCCTCAGAAATGCTGTCTGATCCACTGAGTTACTCCAGCTTTTTGTGTCTATCTTGGGAAAACTGTGTTCAGTTTTTGGCATCCAACTGTAGGAAAAATGTCTAAACGGAAAGAGTGCAGATAAGATTTACAAGGATGACACAGGACTTGAGGGATTGAGTTATAAGGAGAGGGTGGGCAAGCTGGGACTTAATTCCTTGGAGCACGAGACTGACTGGTAAAATCATGAGGGGCATCTATAGAATGAACACATGCAGTCTTTTCCCCCAGGATATCGAAATCAAGAACTAGTGGGCATAACTTTAAGTTGAGAGGGGAAATATTTAATACATAGATACATAGAAAATAGGTGCAGGAGTAGGCCATTCGGCCCTTCGAGCCTGCACCGCCATTCAATATGATCATGGCTGATCATCCAACTCAGTATCCCGTACCTGCCTTCTCTCCATACCCCCTGATCCCTTTAGCCACAAGGGCCACATCTAACTCCCTCTTAAATATAGCCAATGAACTGGCCTCAACTACACTCTGTGGCAGAGAGTTCCAGAGATTCACCACTCTCTGTGTGAAAAAGTTTTTCCTCATCTCGGTCTTAAAGGATTTCCCCCTTATCCTTAAGCTGTGACCCCTTGTCCTGGACTTCCCCAACATCGGGAACAATCTTCCTGCATCTAGCCTGTCCAACCCCATCAGAATTTTGTACGTTTCTATAAGATCCCCTCTCAATCTCCTAAATTCTAGCGAGTATAAGCCAAGTCTATCCAGTCTTTCTTCATATGAAAGTCCTGACATCCCAGGAATCAGTCTCGTGAACCTTCTCTGCACTCCCTCTATGGCTATAAAGTCCTTCCTCAGATTTGGAGACCAAACTGTACGCAATACTCCAGGTGTGGTCTCACCAAGACCCTGTACAACTGCAGTAGAACCTCCCTGCTCCTATACTCAAATCCTCTTGCTATGAAGGCCAACATACCATTCGCTTTCTTCACTGCCTGCTGCACCTGCATGCCTACTTTCAATGACCGGTGTACCATGACACCCAGGTCTCGCTGCATCTCCCCATTTCCTAATCGGCCACCATTTAGATAATAGTCCGCCTTCCCGTTTTTGCCACCAAAGTGGATAACCTCACATTTATCCACATTATACTGCATCTGCCAAACATTTGCCCACTCACCCAGCCTATCCAAGTCACCTTGCAGTCTCCTAGCATCCTCCTCACAGCTAACACTGACCCCCAGCTTAGTGTCATCCGCAAACTTGGAGATGTTGCTTTCAATTCACTCGTCCAGATCATTAATATAAATTGTAAATAGCTGGGGTCCCAGCACTGAGCCTTGCGGTACCCCACTAGTCACTGCGTGCCATTGTGAAAAGGACCCGTTTACTCCTACTCTTTGCTTCCTGTTTGCCAGCCAGTTCTCTATCCACATCAATACTGAACCCCCAATACCGTGTGATTTAAGTTTGTATCCTAATCTCTTATGTGGTACCTTGTCAAAAGCCTTCTGAAAGTCCAGATGCAACACATCCACTGGTTCTCCCCTATCCACTCTACTAGTTACATCCTCGAAAAATTCTATAAGATTCGTCAGACACGATTTACCTTTCGTAAATCCATGCTGACTTTGTCCAATGATTTCACCACTTTCCAAATGTGCTGCTATCCCATCTTTAATAACTGACTAGCAGTTTCCTCACTACCGATGTTAGACTAACTGGTCTGTAATTCCCCGTTTTCTCTCTCCCTCCCTTCTTAAAAAGTGGGGTTACGTTTGCTACCCTCCAATCCTCAGGAACTACTCCAGAATCTAAAGAGTTTTGAAAAATTATCACTAATGCATCCACTATTTCTGGAGCTACTTCCTTAAGTACTCTGGGATGCAGCCTATCTGGCCCTGGTGATTTATCGGCCTTTAATCCATTCAATTTACCCAACACCACTTCCCGACTAACCTGGATTTCACTCAGTTCCTCCATCTCCTTTGACCCGCGGCCCCCTGCTATTTCCGGCAGATTATTTATGTCTTCCTTAGTGAAGACGGAACCAAAGTAGTTATTCAATTGGTCCGCCATATCCTTGTTCCCCATGATCAATTCACCTGTTTCTGACTGCAAGGGACCTACATTTGTTTTAACTAATCTCTTTCTCTTCACATATCTATAAAAACTTTTGCAGTCAGTTTTTATGTTCACTGCCAGTTTCCTTTCATAATCTATTTTCCCTTTCCTAATTAAGCCCTTTGTCCTCCTCTGCTGGTGTCTGAATTTCTCCCAGTCCTCTGGTATGCTGCTTTTTCTGGCTAATTTGTACGCATCATCTTTTGCTTTGATACTATCCCTGATTTCCCTTGTTATCCACGGATGCACTACCTTCCCTGATTTATTCTTTTGCCAAACTGGGATGAACAATTTTTGTAGTTCATCCATGCAGTCTTTAAATGCCTTCCATTGCATATCCACCGTCAACCTTTTTAGAACTAATTGCCAGTCAATCTTGGCCAATTCACGTCTCATACCCTCAAAGTTACCTTTCTTTAAGTTCAGAGCCGTTGTTTCTGAATTAACAATGTCACTCTCCATCCTAATGAAGAACTCAACCATATTATGGTCACTCTTGCCCAAGGGGGCACGCACAAGTCTGCTAACTAACCCTTCCTCATTACTCAATACCCAATAGGAACCCAAGGGGCAGCATTTTCCACAGAAGGTAGTACATGTATGGAACAAAGATGCCAAAGGAAGCGGGCCAGGTAGATACAATTACAACGTTTTAGGGACATTGGACAGGTACATGGAAAACAAAGATTTGAGGGATATGGGTCAAACCCAGACAACCAGATAGAAACGTAGAAAAATAGGTGCAGGAGTAGGCCATTCGAGCCAGCGTGCCATTCAATATGATCATGGCTAATCATCTAAAATCAGTTCCCTGTTCCTGCTTTTTCCCCATATCCCTTGATTCCTTTAGCGCTAAGAGCTAAATCTAACTCTCTCATGAAAACATCCAGCGAATTGGCATCCACTGCCTTCTGTGGCAGAGTTCACAAACAGCAATGGATACAATCAAATAGAAGACAGTGCTGGAGTAACTCTGAGTCAGGCAGCAACTTTGGAGGACAGGGGTGGGAGGAAGGAAAATGTTTTATCAGTAAACTGCAGCACACTGCTTACATATTAACAAATGCTGCTGTTAAGTAGTCCATTACGATCTGTACTGGGGGTATATTTTAAACAACTATTCCAAGAATTGGATGTACAAAATTTGCACTGTGGAAGCTTAATTCTAAGTACTGGTTCCAATTAAATGTACAATTTTGGTCTCCTCACTAGCGTGATTTGGGGAATGGAGGAGTTGTCTTGAGGAAAGGTTGATCAAATTGGATACACTCATCAGAATGAAAGGATCATGCGGAAACAAGATTCTGTGGGTTGGGACAGGTTAGATGTCACTTGCTCCAAGGAACATCTATAATTAGGGAGCACAGATAAGGAAAGAAAACGTTTTCTTTATTCTATATGGAATTTTGTGATCATACATGGATGACTCTTACATGCCCTCTAAAATGGCTGAGAAATATTGTAATATTACCATAATGTTGAAGCAGAAATAAAACAGCTATAAAAACAGAAATAAAACCATACATCATACCTCGGCTTAAAACGTAAACAAACCGGAGACATGTTATAATAAGCAGGCAAGGGACAGGAAAAACTGAAAAAAGAGGAAGAGAGATGGGGGTCCAGCAGATTTTATGCAGATCTTTGTGTGATAATTGTACCTGGAAATGGCACCGTTTTCTTGCCTGTTCACCCGTAATTTCTCACAGGGTCTTCCCCACTCACAGGAACCCTACCGTTGCTCACATTCACAGGGACCCCCTCACTGCTCACTCACAGGAAACCCCCCACCTTTTCTCATTCACAGGGAACCCCCTAACTGCTCAGAGTCCCCCCTTACCTTTACTCACTCTCAAGGAACCCCCTCATAGGAAATCCCTCACCTTTGCTCACACTCACAGGGACCCCCTCACTGCTCACAGGAAACCCCACCTTTGCTCACTCACTGCTCACACTCAGAGAACCCCTCACTGCTCACTCCCAGGGACGTCCCCTCACCTTTACTCACACTCACAGGAACCCCCCCCCCCCCACCTCTGCTCACCAGGGCTCACACAAACCCTCTCTACTTGCTTTAAAAAGCTTATTGCCCCGGCCCTGCAGCTGCATCCCGGCCTTTCCCAGTCCAGTGCCCACTCTCCCGCTGCCCTCCCCCAGGGCCACCGTTACCTGCGTTCCCTGCCCCAGCGCCTCGCTCCACCAGGCCTCGTCTTGCCCCACCCCCGACGCCTCCAATCACCGCTCTCTATCCTCAATTCCGCCCCCCCATTCCGCCTCCCTCCTCCAATCATCACGCTGAATCATCATATCCCGCCCCCCCACTGCCTGCTGACCGACTTCCCTCTCGTCCAATAGGCGTCCCGTCCCGTCCCCCCACTGTCTCACGGAAAGCCATTTATAGATTTATAGAGATTTAGATTTTCTTAACGAATTTCAAAATCCGCGGAGAAATCTCATGCATGAGATAAGTGTGTGCCACAAGGATTGGTGCTGGAGCCACTGTTGTTCATTATCTTTATGATCAATTTGGATGTGAATGTAGGTTGCATGCTTACTACGTTTTCAGATGACACTAAAATTGGTGGTACAACAGACAGTAATGGTTATCTAAGATTACACAAGGTCATGCGGATCAAGGGATAGCGCTTTCGCAAGCTTAATGTGTCTAGGTCGATTGTTGATGGAATGGGCTGCTGGAGGCTTTCCAGTAGCGGAGGTGATCAATTGGATTGGATGTTGCCGAGCAGGCAGATTCAGACACAGTCTTCAACAGCGGAGGACATCAACAGCATTGCCAGGGTGGGCAAGCCCCTGAAACTCCAACCCAGTGCCTGCCACCAGATCAACGGCCATATTAGGACTATTTTTTATAGAATTTTGACACCTGAAGAATGCAAAATGGCGCCAGAACATGGAGGTTCTTGCATGCTACCTCAGCGTAATTTATGTCCTTACACTCTTGTATTTGTATTGCTGTGCTTAAGCATAGTAAGATTTTTAGTGAACTGTATGCACAAAAAGGAATTTCACTGTATCTGGGTATATTTGATAATAAAGCACCATTGAACAACTGGCCCAAGGAATGGCAGATAGATTAATCAGATAAGTGCAAACTATTGTATTTTGGAAAGACAAACTCGGGCAGGACTTACACAGTACATTGGAGGGCTGGTGGGGGAGTGTGAAAAATAACAGACATCGAAAATAGGTGCAGGAGTAGGCCTTCGAACCAGCACTGCCATTTAATATAATCATGGCTGATCATCCAGAATCAGAACCCTGTTCCTGCTTTCTCCCCATATCCTTCGATTCCATTAGCCCTAAGAGCTATATCTAACTCTCTCTTGAATATATCCAGTGAATTGGCCTCCATTGTCTTCTGTGGCAGAGAATTCCACAGATTCACAACATGTTTTTATCAGATCCCCTCTCATCCTAAATTCCCAGTAAATATAGCCCAGTCGACCCATTCTTTCATCATATGTCAGTCCTGCCATCCCGGGAATTAACCTGGTGAACTAACAATGCACTCCCCCAATGTCCTTCCTCAAATTAGACCAAAACTGCACACAACACCAGGTGCGGTCTCACCAGGGCCCTGTACAACTGCAGACGGACCTCCTTGCTCCTATACTCAAATCCTCTCGCTATGAATGCCAACATGCCATTAGCTTTCTTCACTGCCTGCTGTACCTGTATGCTTACCTTCAGTGATTGATGTACAAGGACACCTAGGTCTCATTGCACCGCCCCTTTTCCTAAACGGACACCATTCAGATAATAATCTGCCTTTTGTTCTTGCCACTAAAGTGGATAACCTCATATTTATCCACAAGATACTCCACATTATCCACATTTAGACCTAAGAGTGCAGATACATAGTTCTATGAGAGGTGACATAGGTAGACAGGGCATAGAAGCGACATCTAGCACTTGCCTTCGAACAGCGTAGAGTTCTGGTTGCCCTACTATAGGAAGGATGTCTTTAAACTGGAAAGGATGCAAACTAGATTTGAGGATGTTACTGGGAAAGCTTGAGTTATAAAGAGGCCTTTTTTTTTTCACTGAAGCACCATGACAGGCATAGATAAGGTGAATAGCTACAGTCTTTTCCCAAGGTGGTACAGTCTAAAACTAGAAGGCATAAAGGTGGAAGGGGAAAGATTTAGAAAAGATCAGAGAGGAAAATAGATGAGAGCAGCTGCTAGAGGAAGCAGTGGAGGCAGGTACAATGAGGACATTCAAGACACTTGTAAATGGAAAGGAAAGGTTTGGAGGAAAACAGGTCAGCACAGGCAAATGGGACAAGCTCTGTTCGGCACCTTGTAAAGTCATAAAGTCATTCAGCACAAAATAGGCCCTTGGCCAGCATGGACAAATTGGGCCAAAGGACTTGGTTCCATGCTGTATAACTTGACACCTCTGAACAGGCAGGGAGTCGTCAAAATTCACAGAAGTGGGCACTTTGACCCATCGCACAGCACATCCATACCAGTCATCAGGTATCATTTACACAGATTGCATAATCCAGCTCTCATTTTATGGCCGATGTCTTGGCAATTTAGGCACTAGCCTAGATACTTAAATTGTGAAAGTATCTGCCTCTTTGTCCAGTGTGCGAAGATTCCAATTACCTTTTGGGTGAAATAAATTCCTCTTCAGATGCCCTTTAAACTTCCTATTCCTTACCTTTGACCATGCCTTCTAGTTGTGGACAGGTCTGCCTTCAGGAAAAAGTTTCTTTGTCCTTTCTATCCATGCCCAACATAATTTTGTATACCAAACCAGGCCTTCCTTCAGCCACCCATACTCAAGGAAAATAAATCTAGCCCAGTTTCCCCTCATAACTGAAATGCTCCATTTCAAGAAACATCCTGGAGAAACCCTTGGGAGTTGTCAAAATAAGAATCCAGCCATCATGACACAGGCAAGGAAATCTCCTGATACCTCATATGATGAATAGGGGCTAAAGGTTGGGCACAAGTGTTACCATTGAGGGTCTAAATCTCAGCCGCATTAGGGCATCTTCACCAGAAGGACTAGCCTGCAGCTGTTCAAAACTCACCACCATTTTATCAATGGCAACTAAAATGGGAAATTAAATGCTAGTCTTGCCAGTAACATCAACATTTGATGAATTATCTGGAAGAATATGGCTGTTTCCTCTGTCCGTATTAATAATGAGCCTAACCTGGGGACTCAGACTCCACTACTCTCTGAGCCTGTTCCAATTAAGTGCACGCTATATATCATTTTCCTGTTGACAAAATTATCATGGAGCAATGAAACATCTTCAAAAACCTACCAGCATCATCTGCAACGTGGGGCTTCCCAAGGGTTCCAGCATCTATTGGATTAAACAAAGAGCATGACTGCACAGAGCAATAAATGGCCTTGCCTACCTGCACAAGATGTGCATGCCATCATGTCAAGCTTAAGAACACAACTGCTTTCAATAAACCAAGCTCTAATTTTAAAATTACATGCTCTTACTTAAATGCCCAGAGATGCGAGCTTCACACCATTTTCAAACAGGTAATTCAAGTGGACCTGAATGACTGACCAAACACTTAACTACAGCTTAAATACAAATGATTCACCTCACCCTATACCTCTCTGTGCTGCTTCAGCAGCGATTATTCACCAATAACCCAATTATCAGTTTGCTGAAGATAGACAATTGACATCTAGAAGTTTGTTGAACATCATTTGGATAAACAACAGTTGAGTCAGCATCCTTATTCCCACTGCTGCCCCCAGCAAAAGTCCAATTCATACCAAAACCAGCCCTTCCCACCATATACCCTCCACGCTGCCAGCACAACCCATCTCCATACACTTAACACCCCAATTCCATGTATCAATACAGCGCATTCCACTCACCAAAACCACGCCATACCCCCAAGCCCACCTCTTCCTGCACACCCTAATACCATCCTGGCCTTGTTCATCCCGCATCCGCCTATTTTTATTTCACCACATCTATTAGCCCCAAAACTCTACCCCCCCCCACCCCGGTCTACCCTCCCCCTACCACCCCGGGTCTCCCATCTCCCTCCCGAACACCACACTCACCCCGGTATCCCCCAATCCTCCCCGGTCCCTCGCTCTCCCCTCCCCCTGTGCCCCAAGCTACGGGCTCTGAGGCTGCTGGGTTCACCGCGTGGTTGCCGGGCGGTGCGGGGCCGTACACACGGGACGGTGGCAGCCCGCTCGCCGTCAGTACCCCCCCCCCCCCCCCGGGCTCACGCACGGCCGACTTTACTCGGGGATATTGGCCAACGACGCAATTCGGCGGGCCCGAGGGACGTTCGCCAGTGACTGCATGCACCCGCCGCCCAGACTCCCGAACCCCCACACGGCCCTACCCCCCCCCTATCACGCCCCGTCTCCCCAACCCCCCGCACACACGGCCCGACCCCATCACACGGCCTGACCCAGGCTTCCCCACGGCCAGGCTCCCCCCACCCACCAGGCCCGACCTCCACGACGGCCCGGCCCGGTCCCCGCCATTGCCTGACGGAAGCCTCGCCATGCCACCCCCACCCCGGTTCCCCAGTCTCCACACCGCTCGGCTCGGCTCGGTTCCCCAGTCCCCACACGGCTCGGTTGCCCGGTTGCCATTACCTGAGGGAAGCTCGCCAGCGACGCCATGCACCCGCCGTCCCGTCCCGTCCCGTCCCGTCCCGTCCCGTCCCGTCCCGTCCCGTCCCGTCCCGAGCGCTACCCGCGAGATCTCCGCGCGTCCCGGCCAAACCCGGCAGTTCAGCACAGCGGCTCTCGCGAGAGCTGCACCGCCAGCCTGGTCACGTGGGACGAAGCCTGTCCGCCATCTTGTGGCCATCGGCCGCCATCAAATACCACAAAGATAAAAGCTCCTTTCAAGAGTCATCATCCTCTCCGAAAATACCAATAATCCTCACAGTTATTGTCAAGAAATGTAACATCATGGGTAAGGTAAATATTCCACATATTGTGACAAGGCGGACTCCAGCAGAGGCCGCGTGGTTCTGACCAAATCAAGCATTGTTTGAAAAGGAGGGGAGGGAGAAATAACGACATGTTTCTGGAAGTTAAATTAAAATTTCTCCTAAATATTCGAAGTCATTCTGAGCTGGAGTGTAAATATTAGCCTGGAAGAACACTGGTGTGGATTTGTTTAGCAAACTGGTTTCAAAATAACTTGATTGAGTTCTTAGAGAATGTCACAAGCAGAATCACAGAGATATACAGCACGAAAACAGACCCTTCTGATACTGTAATCTTTCCCCTCTCACCTTCAACCTGGGCCCTCTGGTTCATAATTTCCCTGTGAGAGAAATACTCGGTGCAGTCTCCTATCTGGTCCCCTCATGATTTTATAAAGGTTTATCACGTCACTCACTCCAAATAAATAAAGACCCATCCTATACAGCTTGTTCTAACTCGAGCCCTCCATACCATGCAACTTTATTGGAAATCTTTTGTGCATCTCTCCAGTGTAATATTCCTTCCTGTAGCATGTATACCATAACTACACAGTACTCAGTGTGGCCCTTTCAACATCTTGAACAGCTATAACATCACAGCCCACTCCTGGGGAAATTCATCTCTAACATATGAGTGGTTTGTTCAAAGTCCCTTTGAACAAAGAACTAGGTACCTGTACCTAAAGATAATAATAATAAACTTTATTCGGATGCAAGGTGCAGACAAGGGACATTACATAAAAATACATTGCATATTAAAAACATCATAAAGTACATATAAAATCGTAGTATATCACATAAAAGCATCATAAATTATATATTTTTTTAAAACACAATACATGAATTAAAAATCCAGAATAAAAAGGATAATCAATGTCTACAACGAGACAACGATACCAGTGTCTCCACAAGTGGGATTCGTAGCGTGTATGTGCTAAACCTTATGTTTGACATGGCCACAATAATTACATTATTAGAGTCATTTATCCTGCAAATGAATTTATACATATGATTTCTTAGGATAGCTTCTAAAGTACTGACCCTGCAGCCACAAACAGTTACTAGTAGCAATGTTAGAAAATTTTGAGATTTTAAAAATCAAGTCTGCAATTTATCCCATCAGATAAAGCATAAAAAGAAGTTTAATTTGACACCTAATTCACTTTCATATCTTCAGTATTAAAAAAGTTATGGCCATTTTCATACTCGGAAATTAGCATCTTGTTCCTATTGCTTTTCCATTGACTTAACACAAAAGCTGTGATCAAGGACAGTCAAAAGCCAATAACTTCTTAAAATTAAGAGAACTTAATGACATTTTCAGTTATTATAGATTGAAGCATTCTGAAACAAATATGAAACAATCTTACTTGGATGACCTGAAATTAAAGCATATATTAGTTAGTATACCCAATTGTAGCTAATTACAAAATTCAATTACTAGATCTAATATCTATCCATTTCTTAAGAAAAAGTTAACATTTTTAAAAAGCCTAAGTCCAAATAACATTCACACAATAATTCACAATATAACATTATTTTGAAATCTCATTGTCATTAATTTATAGGCCAAATGGAAGGAATTTAGTGTTTAATTCCTGTAAATTAATGGGCATTTAAATCATCTTGCGAGTGGATTTTGTGGAACGCGCTGGTTTGGAACGTTGCGGTTGCAGTGAATTAAACCCCAATATCGGCAGGAAAAATACTACCGGTTGGTATATGTAAATAATCACATTTTCGCAACGTGAAATTTTTATTAAAGGCATCCTAAGAAGCAAGTTTATATGAAAAAATAAACAGCGTACCTTCCCTTGTCCCGTGCGTGAAATCCGTCCCGTTGTCGGCGTTGACGGCATTTGAAGATGATTTTGATTTTACTCCAACTATTTAATTATCAGCGCTAATTTTAATAAACTTAATAAAACAGCAGTCAAAGCGATTTTTCTTTAGCAGCTAATTTATCTGACAGACATCGATTTGAATAGGCTGCCGAAATATCGCATTTTAAACCCGCCCCCCTCTCAAAGGCGCCAAAGTCGCGCACACGAGCAGTGACAGAACTGCAGCGCCGCTGAAGGTAAGTTTTGTAACATACCTATTACTAGCACTACACCATCTAGGTTTCCTTAGCAGTGTTCTCATGGCATCATTATATGACACCATTTAGTCTCTGCAAACTTGTCTTTCCATAGTTTGGACCACAGATGCGCAGTATAGAGTGGTGTGCACTATGCTCTAAACAGCGACATCTTCACCACATCTGTACACGCACCAAACTTACACAAGAGAATATTCGCCTGTACATACAGCATACGTCGTTGCCTATAAATATCCTCATCTGTCATTTGTTCCTGATAAAAATGAGACGTGATTGGCCAGATAGACTGGCATTGATTCTTATCTGAATGGTGGCCGATTAGGAAAAGGGGAGATGCAACGAGACCTGTGTGTCATGGTACACCAGTCATTTAAAGTAGGCATGCAGGTGCAGCAGGCAGTGAAGAAAGCGAATGGTATGTTAGCATTCCTAGCAAAAGGATTTGAGTATAGGAGCAGGGAGGTTCTACTGCAGTTGTACAGGGTCTTGGTGAGACCACACCTGGAATTATTGTGTACAGTTTTGGGTCTCCATATCTGAGGAAAGACATTCTTGCCATAGAGGGAGTACAGAGAAGGTTCACCAGACTGATTCCTGGGATGTCAGGACTTTCATATGAAGAAAGACTGGATAGCCTCGGCTTGTACGCGCTAGAATTTAGAAGATTGAGGGGGGATCTTATAGAAACTTACAAAATTCTTAAGGGGTTGGACAGGCTAGATGCAGGAAGATTGTTCCCGATGTTGGGGAAGCCAAGAACAAGGGGTCACAGTTTAAGGATAAGGGGGGAATCTTTTAGGACCGAAATGAGAAAAACATTTTTCACACAGAGAGTGGTGAATCTCTGGAATTCTCTGCCACAGAAGGTAGTTGAGGCCAGTTCATTGGCTATATTTAAGAGGGAGTTAGATGTGGCCCTAGTGGCTAAAGGGATTCAGGGGGTATGGAGAGAAAGCAAGTACAGGATACTGAGTTGGATGATCAGCCATGATCATATTGAATGGCGGTGCAGGCTCGAAGGGCTGAATGGCCTGCTCCTGCACCTATTTTCTATGTTCTATGTAAAATGCCCAATATATTTTACCTTATTACAGACACTAAGATTATTGTCAGACAATTTAAAATCAGGAAATTTTAGACATTTATCCTCTTTGGTTCTACAGATCATAACAGCACTCTTACAAGCATTATATTTAATATAATGTTCCACACCATACACAGAACATATAGTAAGGAGCTGCTGTAAACCAGCGCCAGATGGACTAAAGACCACAAGATCATCTGCATACATAATATGGTTCATTAAAATATTACCAATCACGCACCCAGTTTTACAGGCTTTCAATTGTTTGGACAGATCATCAACATATAGATTAAAAAGGACTGGGGATAAAATGGAACCTAATATGGAAATGATTATCTTCGGAGTAATAGGAGATGGAAACAAATTAAATATATCCCAAATTTCATTTTTTAATTATGGTTTAATAACAGCAAAAAAAACTCATACTTAAATTTTGGAAAAATGCTACTATACCAACACTCAAAATGTGGATTGGTAATATGTTGGAAACTGCCCACTTGGAAGAAATGAGACTCCTCCTAATAGATAAACAAGACCAATTCTTAACGAGGGTCTCCATTTATTGACCTTGTGGATTCATGTGGTGCAATAGTATCGTAAAATTAAAAAATTCTGGGTTTGGGCGAAAAATGATTAAGAATATAAAAAAGCATCGACTTGTGGCGAGGGAGAATCTCCTTTCTGCTTCACTTTCTTACTTATTTCTTTTCTTTACCTCACACTCACTAGACTTTCCTTTACTCTTCACTACTTCTTTCTTTCACATTTCTTTCTAAAAAAATTTAAAAAAGGAAGTTGTGCAAAGAATGTTTTAATAATTCTGGGAACCCGTAAAAAGGTACCATGAAAATGTAATGTACTTCTAATAAATAAAATAAAAAAATAAAATAAAAAAAAGGACTGGGGACAAAATCCCCCCTTGTCAAACATCAATGCTAACCCCAAATGGGGCTGAGACCCCATTGCCCCATTTTATTTGCATAGTCTGGTGGGCATACCAGTAAGCCAGAATTCTCACAATGTATTTAGGCACCGCTCTTTGACTCATTTTAACAAACAGCTTTCTGTGATTAACACGGTCAAAGGCTTTGGAAGCATCAAATAAAGCACATAAGGATTGAAGAGGTTTTGCCTCTATATTTGTTTACAATCTCCTTTAGGGCATATTATGCATAAGTCAGTGCCATGTTTAGCTTTAAAACCAAACTGGTTATCTGTGGAGTTAACAAACTCATTTACTCTATTCCAGCAGAACTCTTTCTAAGACTTTGACAATATGCTGGCTAAAGCTATGGGCCTGTAATTATTTAGGCTGCCTACTTTACCAGCTTTGTCCTTAATGACCGGCACTAACAAAACAGACAACATGGAGTCTAGTGACAAGCCATGAATCATAAAGCGAATAAAACAAAGAGCAAGGAGAGGAGCTATCCTCATACTCGCATACTTCAGATGTTCAGCAGAAATATGATCCAAGCCACTTGCTTTGTTGTTGGACAGCTTGTTCATGGCATGATACACCTCATGTGGCATAATCACCATTGAGTCATTACTCTCAATATTGTCCACCCTATACAAATCACCTTGGACACAGTTGAATAAAGTACTATAAAGTTGTCGCCATAACTCCGCGATATTAGCTGTTCCGGAGATTCCATCTACAGTGCATGGTAGAGATGTTTTGCAACTGTTAAGAGCTCTCACTTCTTTCCAAAAATCAGTAGCATTGTTATTTAGCAGCTTCTTAGCCATGGAATCAGCCCTCATAGCTTGCTCATTTTTACAGATGAAGCGAATAGCATACTTATACCTTGCATTAGTGAGCTTCTTGTACTCAAACACAGGCCCCTGTCTGGGTCTACCTGCCATAGCCCATGATTTAGTGGCTTCACGGGCTTCAGCATGATACTCAGCTACATACTGATTCCAGCCAGGCCTGATGTTATGTCTTATTTTTATGCTTGCAGTAGGGCTTACTGCCGACATATAAAGCGCTTACTATATCATTATACATGGAGCAGATATCTCTCCTGTGCTTCATATCCTTACAATTAACATTACTACACATTGTTGCATCTTTAGGTAGATGAATATTGCTTAAGGATTTATCTGTATGGGCATAATAGGCTAGGATGTCTTCCTTTATGAGCGTTGATCAGTCCAGTTTTTCTGTGTTAAAGATATTTCTATCTATAGATACCACAGGTATGTGTTCAACATTTATTGCCATTGCCTCAGGTATATGATCAGTCATTGCTGCCCCATACAAAATGCTCATACACCCCAATGAGGCATGTGCATCAGCTGTACTAATACAGTGGTCCAGCCATG
The DNA here is from genome assembly GCA_038087875.1 of Malacoraja senta. Lineage (NCBI taxonomy): Eukaryota > Metazoa > Chordata > Chondrichthyes > Rajiformes > Rajidae > Malacoraja > Malacoraja senta. The sequence goes on along the minus strand of CM075995.1, from coordinate 9,906,002 downwards.
ACATAGAATGCCAGGCCTCACTAATATAAGTATAACTATCTGTAGGTAAAAACACTTTGCTTGACAATATTAAATTATTATCTTGACAGAACTGAGCCATATGATTGGCAAATAATGAGTTCCTATCTGAGATATCTGCATTCATATCCCCAATGACATATACACTACAATAATTATTGTTTTGAATAAAAGAATAGATGAAAGCAAGCCTATTTAAATATTCGTCCTCATTCTGATGGCATTCATAGGGTGTATACACATTCAGGATAACAAATTCCTTGTCATTGTGAGCACCCAGCAGCGACTTCCGGCTTCTCTTGGGGAAAGCCTGCAGCAGGAATATCCTGATGACATCGAAGAGCACTGGAGCTGGCTCAAATCTACCATCCTTGATACCTGCAAAACCATTCTTGGGTGCAAGTCCAGAAAACACCAGGACTGGTTTGACGAGAATGGCAGAGATAGAACAGCTCATCTCCAAGAAAAGGAAAGCCTTTCGTGCCTGGCAAAATGATGTAACCTGCAAGGCCAAAAGAGCAGCTCTCTCCAGAGCCAAGGCGGACGTCCAGAGACGGGTGAGGGAGCTTAAGAACTCTTGGTGGACAGAAATCGCTCTGGAAATCCAGAGACTGGCAGACTTGGGTGACACCAGAGGCTTCTTCAGCGCTACTAAGGCCGTCTATGGTCCAAGCTACCGCAGCTTAAACCCCCTGCGCTCAAAGAACGGACAAGAACTGCTGAAGGACAATGAGTCCATTAAAGCTCGATGGAAGAGCACTTCCAGGAACTCCTCATCTGTGACAGCACAACTGAACCAGACATTACCCCACCACATCCCTCAGAGTCCCATCAGAGTAGACATGGAAGAACATCCCACTATGACAAAGGTTCAAGATGCCATCAAGAGCCTTAAGAACAACAAGGCCACTGGTCCAGATGAGATCTTAAAGGAAGGTGGACCGGAGCTCCTGTACCACATCCACGCCCTACTCCTCAAGGTCTAGGAAAAATAAGAACTTCCCTCAGAACCCAGGGATGCTCTAATTGTAACCATTTTCAAGAAGGGGACAAGGCTGAATGTGATACTACAGGGGCATCTCGCTCCTGTCAACAACAGGCAAAGTACTTGCTCGTGTCCCTGGAAACCGACTTCTACCACTGTCTGAGGAGATACTCCCAGAATCACAGTGTGGCCTCCGCCCATCCAGAGGTACAGCAGACATGATATTCACAGCATGCCCTGACTCCAGGAAAAATGCCGTGAACAAAGGCAGCCTTTGTACGTGGCCTTCATTGACCTGACAAAGGCTTTTGACTCGGTAGACCGCCAGGCTCTTTGGAGCATACTATCAAGGTACGGTTGCCACGACAAGTGCATCAGAATATTGAGGCTTCTACATGATGGCATGTCGGTCACAGTGCTCAGCAATTGTTGCTCTGCGTCCGAGGCCTTCACTGTGGAAACGGTGATCAAACAGGGATGCATCAATGCACCCACCCTGTTTGTCGTCTTCATTGCTGCCATACTTCACCTCATTGGTGAAGAGCTGCCACAGGGGATCCCAATCCTCTACAGAACTGACAGTGGTCTCTTCAACCCTAATAGGTTGAAGGCCAAGAGCAAAGTCAGTAACACTGCCATCATGGAGCTTCAGTACGCGGACGACTGCGCCATTGCAACACACTCTGCAGAAGACCTTCAGGGCATCCTGAATGTGTTTGCCAAGGCATACAGCCATACATGGACCTAGCCTTGAACACAAAGAAGACCCAGGTCCTACATCAACCTCCACCCAACCAGCCGTCTACCCAGCCCACTATAAAAGTGGACAACACCACTTCTTGAAAACGTTGACCATTTCCCCTACCTTGCAGCATTCTTTCCTCAAAAAGCTGACATCGACTCTGAGGTCAACCATCACCTGAGTTCTGCCAGCGGAGCCTACGCCAGATTCAGGAAAAGATTCTTTGAAGACCGAGACCTAAAGGCTCAAACAAAACTGCTGGTTTACAGAGCCGTGTCCTACCACCCTGTTGTATGGAGCCGAGTCATGGACCACCTACAGCAGGCACCTGAGAGCCCTGGAACAATACCATCAAAGATCCCTACGAAAGATTCTGAGGATCAGCTGGGATGACAAACGCACCAACATCAGCGTTTTGGAGGAAACCAACATGACCAGCAACACCACCACAATAATGCAGCACCAACTTCAATGGACTGGCCATGTCATCCGCATGTCCAACACACGTCTCCCTAAACAGATCCTATACTCTCAACTGAAGGAAGGTCGGCGAGCTCCCGGCGGGCCAAGAAACACTTCAAGGACAACATCAAGAACAGTTTGAAGAAATTCCACATCACATCGAGCAACTGGGACCAAATTGCACTGGACAGGCGTTCCTGGAAGAAATCCATGCAGGAAGGAGCTGCACGTCATGAAACGGAGCTACGCCGTGTCACAGACACAAAGCGACAGCACCGTAAGGAGAGAGAGAAGGGGGCTTTTTAAATCACTTTTTAAAACATGGGGGGGGGGGGGACAGACACACAATGAGGCCCAACATCTAGGGTAGGGGTCAGCAACCTCGGCCCAAGGCCGCATGCGGCCCGTAACCCAAAATTATCCGGCGTATTTTTTTTCAATTCGTTTTCGTGACCTAGGAACTGCAGCCAGTCCTGGGGGACGCAGGTGACCTGGGCGCTACAGCCAGACCTGCCAGCCGACCTGGGCGCTACAGCCGGTCCCGGGGCAGGCGAGCTGACCTGGGTGCTACAGCAGTCCCGAGCAGGCGAGATTCTAGGAGCTGGTGGCCTCCAACTGGAATTGACCTTGAGGGCTCCGGTCACAGAGCCTGTGGACTTACCATCATGGAGCTGGCTGTGGTGGCAGTTTTGCTGCAACATGTTTCACAAAACATAGGGGGGGATTGTCCCCCACCTTTCAAAACATGGGGGGGGGGGACACCCCAGGATTTCCGCCCATGGGCTCGATGACTACCAACCACTGCCAGTCTCCACTGCCTACTTTGCACTAAGGTGTGTGGATCGCAGGATTGATTGGCCTCTACAAACATCTGCAGACCCACAAGTAGACGACCCTATGGAGAGGAGAGGACAGTCATACTCGTTTTGAGTGACTGCCAATGATGATGATGACTTCCCATGACCCTATCATTTAATGTGTAAGTTTTGCCGTGGTTTACCTGGTTAACGGGGTACTGATTGCGGATGATCAGCCATGATCACATTGAATGGTGGTGCTGGCTATAAGGGCCGAATGGCCTACTCCTGCACCTATTGTCTATTGTCTATTGCTTGTTGTCCCAAATACAACGCTTTGCAATTATCTGAAATAATCTCCATGTCCATTAATTATGGAAGCAGAATTAGGCCATTCGGCCGTTCTACACTGCCATTCAATCATGGCTGATCTATCTTTCCCTCTCAACCCCTTTGTCCTGCCTTATCCCCATAGCCCCCAACACTCTTAATAATCAAGAATCTGTCAATCTCCACCTTAAAATGGCCTCCACAGCCATCTGCTCATCACCTTTCTAAAGGTAGGCCATTTTATTCTGAGGCTATGGCTTCTGGACCAAGACTCTTCCAGTGGTGGAAACATCCTCTCCACGTCCACTCTATCCAGGCCTTTCAATATTTGGTAAGTTTCAATGGGGTCTCCCCTCATCCTTCTAAACTCCAGCGAGTATAGGCTCAGTGCCGTCAAACGCTCATCATATGTTAATCCACCCATTCCTGGGATAATTCTCGTAAACCTATGGGTCCTCTCCAACGCCAGCACATCCTTCATCAGATATGATGTCCAAAACTGCTCACAATACTCCAAGACTCCGGTCTGACCAGTGCCTTATAAAGCCTCAGCATTACATCCCTGTTTTTATATTCCAGTCCTCTCGAAATAAACACTAGCATTGCATTTGCCTTCCTTACTGCCGATACGACTTAGTCATAGAGTGAGTGATACAGTGTGGAAACAGGCCCTACAATCAAACTTGCCCACATTGGCCAACATGTCCCAGCTACACGAGTCCCACCTGCCCTCATTTGGTCCCAACCCCTCCAAACCTGTCCTATCCATGTACCTGTCTAACTGTTTCTTAAATGTACGATAGTCCCTGCCTCAACTATCACCCTTTGGCAGCTTGTTCCATACACCCACCACCCTTTGTGTGAAAAGGTCTGTCTGGGCAAGAGTGCATTTACCTGATCTATTCCTCTCATGATTATATACACCTCTATAAAATCACCACTCATTCTCCTGCGCTCCAAGGAATGGAGTCCCAGTCTACTCAACCTCTCCCAATAGCTCACACCCTCTAGTCCTGGCAACATCCTCGTAAATCTTCGCTGTACCCTTTCCAGCTTGACAATATCTTTCCTATAACATGGTGCCCAGAACTAAACACTATACTCTGAATGCGACCTGTGAATGAGGGTATGAGACGTGAATAGGCCAAGATAGACTGGCAATTGATTCTTAAAGGGTGACGGTGGATATGCAATGGAAGGCATTCCAAGACTGCATGGATGAACTACAACAATTGTTTATCCCTGTGTGGCAAAAGAATAAATCAGGGAAGTAGTGCATCCGTGGATAACAAGGAAAATCAGGGATAGTATCAAAACAAAGATGAAACATACAAATTAGCCAGAAAAAGCAGCCTACCAGAGGACTGGGAGAAATTCAGACTCCAGCAGAGGAGGACAAAGGGCTTAATTAGGAAAGGGAAAATAGATTATGAAAGAAAACTGGCAGGGAACATAAAAACTGACTGCAAAAGTTTTATAGATTTGTGAAGAGAAAAAGATTAGTCAAAACAAATGTAGGTCCCTTGCAGTCAGAAACAGGTGAATTGATCATGGGAAACAAGGACATGGCAGACCAATTGAATAACTACTTTGGTTCTGTCTTCACTAAGGAAGACATAAATAATCTGACGGAAATAGCAGGGGACCGGGGGTCAAATGAGGGAGGAACTGAGTGAAATCCAGGTTAGCCGGGAAGTGGTGTTACGTAAATTGAATGGATTAAAGGTCGATAAATCCACAGAGCCAGATAGGCTGCATCCCAGAGTGCTTAAGGAAGTAGCCACAGAAATAGTGGATGCATTAGTGATAATTTTTCAAACTCTTTACATTCTGGAGTAGTTCCTGAGGATTGGAGGGTAGCTAATGTAACCCCACTTTTTAAAAAGGGAGGGTGAGAGAAAACGGGGAATTACAGACCAGTTAGTCTAACATCGGTAGTGGGGAAACTGCTAGAGTCAGTTATTAAAGATGGGATAGCAGCACATTTGGAAAGTGGTGAAATCATTGGACAGTCAGCATGGATTTATGAAAGGTAAATCATGTCTGACGAATCTTATAGAATTTTTCGAGGATGTAACTAGTAGAGTGGATAAGGGAGAACCAGTGGATGTGATATATCTGGATTTTCAGAAGGCTTTCGACAAGGTCCCACATAAGAGATTAGCATACAAACTTAAAGCACACGGTATTGGGGGTTCGGTATTGATGTGGATAGAGAACTGGCTGGCAGACAGGAAGCAAAGACTAGGAATAAACGGGTCCCTTTCAGAATGGCAGGTAGTTAATGGCGGGTACCGCAAGGCTCAGTGCTGGGACCCCAGCTATTTACAATATATATTAATGATTTGGATGAGGGAATTGAATGCAACATCTCCAAGTTTGCGGATGACACAAAGCTGGGCGGCATTGTTAGCTGTGAGGAGGATGCTAGGAGGGTGCAAGGTGAATTGGATAGGTTGGGTGAGTGGGCAAATGCATGGCAGATGCAGTATAATGTGGATAAATGTGAGGTTCTCCACTTTGGTGGCAAAAACAGGAAAGTAGACTATTATCTGAATGGTGGCCGATTAGGAAAAGGGGAGATGTAACGAGACCTGGGTGTCATGGTACACCAGTCATTGAAAGTAGGCATGCAGGTGCAGCAGGCAGTGAAGAAAGCGAATGGTATGTTAGCATTCATAGCAAAAGGATTTGAGTATAGGAGCAGGGAGGTTCTACTGCAGTTGTGCAGGGTCTTGGTGAGACCACACCTGGAGTATTGCGTACAGTTTTGGTCTCCTAATCTGAGGAAAGACATTCTTGCCATAGAGGGAGTACAGAGAAGGTTCACCAGACTGATTCCTGGGATGTCAGGACTTTCATATGAAGAAAGACTGGATAGACTCGACTTGTACTCGCTAGAATTTAGAAGATTGAGGGGGTATCTAATAGAAACTTACAAAATTCTTAAGGGGTTGGACAGGCTAGATGCAGGAAGATTGTTCCCGATGTTGGGGGAAGTCCAGAACAAGGGGTCACAGTTTAAAGATAAGGGGGGAAGTCTTTTAGTACCGAGATGAGAAAAACATTTTTCACACAGAGATTGGTGAATCTCTGGAATTCTCTGCCACAGAAGGTAGTTGAGGCCAGTTAATTGGCTATATTTAAGAGGGAGTTAGATGTGGCCCTTGTGGCTAAAGGGATCAGGGGCTGAGTTGGATGATCAGCCATGATCATATTGAATGGTGGTGCAGGCTCGAAGGGCCGAATGGCCTACTCCTGCACCTATTTTCTATGTTTCTATGTTTCACCAACGTCTTATACAGCTGCAACATGACCTCCCAACTTCTATACTTAATACTCTGACTGATGAAGGCCAGTGTGCCAAAGCCTTTTTGACCACGCAATCTACCTGCGACTCCACCTTCAAGGAACCATGCACCTGCACTCTTAGATCCCTCTCCTCTACAACCCTCAGCATTACAGGAATGTATTGCTGAGGCTCTGTATGGCACTGGTCATGCTGCATTTGGAGTATTGGGCACCATATCTGTCTGGAGAGGGTCCAGAGGAAGTATACAAGAATGATCCCAGGAATGTGATGAGGACTGGGCCTGTACTCACTGGAGTTTAGAAGAATGAGGGTGGACCTCATTGACATGTACCGAATAGTGAAAGGCTTGGATAGAGTGCATATGGAGAAGACGGTTCCACTAGTGGGAGAGTCTAGGACTAGGTCAAAGCCTCAGAATTAACGGACGTTCCTTCAGGAAGGAGATGAGGATTTTTTTAAATCAGAGGAAGGTGTATCTGTGGAATCCTTTGCCACAGAAGGCTGTGGAGGCTGTCAATGGATAATTTTATGGCAGAGATAGATAGATTCTTGATTAGTATGGGTGTCGGGTCATGGGAGAAGGCAAGAGAATGGGGTTAAGAGGTAGTTATAGATGAGCCATGATTGAATGGTGGAGAAGACCTGATGTGCCAAATGGCCTAATTCTGCCCCTATCACTTATGACCTTATGACTCCCAGGAGCCCTACCATTCACTGTGTAGGTCCTGCCCATGTTAGACATCCCAAAATGCAACACCTCACATTTCTCTGTATTAATTTCCATCAACAATTCCTTAGCCCACCTGGCCAATCAATCAAGATCCCGCTGCAATTTTTCACAACCATCTTCACTATCTGCAAAACTACCCACTACAGCAAACTTGCTAATCTTGCCGTGTATGTTCTCATCCAAATTATTGGTATACTTGACAAACAATAACGGGCCCAACACCGAACCCTGAGGCACACCACTAGTCACAGGCAACCAGTCCGAGAAGCAACGTTCCACCATTACCCTCTGCTTCCTTCCATAAAGCCAATTTTCAATCCATTCAGCTATCTCTCCTTGGATCTTGCAAATTAACCTTTTGGGAATCCTGCACCTTTGCACCTCCAATTTCTCCATTTAGAAAATAGTGTATGCCTTTATTCCTACTACCAAAAAACCATGACTCCACACTTTGCTATGCTCTATTCCATCTGCCACTTCTTTGCCCACTCTCCCATCCATCCATTCCTCAGCCTGCAGGCCTAGTTGATCAAGATCTGTAAACTTACTGACCATGCCACCTACATTCTCATCTAAATCATTAATCTAGATAATTAGTGTACCCAACATCAACACCACACTGTAGGCCTCCAGTCTGCAAAGCAACCCTCTACCGCCATCCTCTATCTCTTAGTTTCAAGGGAATCTTGTATCCAATTGGAAATCTTGTATCCAATTGGCTAGCTTGCCCTACGTCCCATGTGACCTAACCTTTCAAACCAGCCTCCCATGCAGTACATTGTCAAATGCTTTGCTAAAGTCTGTATAGACATTTACTGCACTGCCCTCATCAATCTTCTTGATCACCTCTTAAAAAACTCAAATTGCTGTTATGATTTCCCAGGCACAAAGTCATGCTCATTATCCCTAATCAGCCCTTGCTTTTCTAAATGCATGTATATCCAGCCTTTCAGAATCCCCCACCAATAACTTACAAATCACTGAAGTCCCTAGCTTTACTTTGCAGTCTTTCTGAAATAGTGGCACAACATTAGACTACTCTAGTCTTCTAGCACCTCACCCATGGCTATCAATGATACAAATATCTCTACCATGGTCTCCACAATTTCCGAGGATATGTAACTCAATACAGAGATAGGACTTTTCAGCCCACATACATAACAACTGTGATGCCCATCTGCACTAATCCGATTTGCCCCAAATTACACTCACATCCCTCCATTCCTTCAATATAAAGGTCTCTAAGTTGGCAAGGGCTAAGAATGTTTGATAATATTTTGAAGAGGTGACCAAAAGGATTGACAAGATTTTGTCAGGCAATGTCGGTTGAGAGAGAAAGAACTGATAAAAACAGAAATGCAAATTATAGTCACAGAATGATACAGTGTGGAAACAGGCCCAACTTGCCCACACCAGCCAACAATGTCCCAGCTACACTAGTCCCACTTGCCTGCGTTTGTTCCATATCCCTCCAAACCTGTCCTATCCATGTACCTGTCTAACTGTTTCTTAAATGATGGGATAGTCCCAGCCTCAACTACCTCCTTTGGCAGCTTGTTCCATACACCCACCACCCTTTGTGTGGAAAAGTTACCCCTCCGATTCCTATAAAATCTTTTTCCCCTCACCTTGATCCTATGTCCTCTGGTCTGCAATTCCCCTCCTCTGGGCAAGAGACCCAGTCTATTCCTCTCATGATTTTGTACACCTCTATAAGATCACCCCTCATCCTCCTGCGCTCCATGGAATAAAGACACAGCCTACTCAACCTCTCCCTATAGCTCACACCCTTTAGTCATGGCAACATTCTCGTAAATATTTTCTGAACCCTTTCAAGCTTGACAATATCTTTCCTATAACATGGTGCCCAGAACTGAACACAATATTCTAAATGCGGACTCACCAACGTCTTACACAACCGCAACATGACCTCCCAACTTCTATATTCAATACTCTGACTGATGAAGGCCAAAATGGCAAAAGTCTTTTTACATTAGCAAATTTGCAGATGACACAAAGCTGGGTGGCAGTGTGAACTATGAGGAGGATGCTATGACTTGGCAGGGTGACTTGGACAGGTTGGGTGAGTGGGCAGATGCATGGCAGATGCAGTTTAATGTGGATAAATGTGAGGTTATCCACTTTGGTAGCAAAAACAGGAAGGCAGATTACTATCTAAATGGTGTCAAGTTGGGAAAAGGGGAAGTACAACGGGATCTAGGGGTCCTTGTTAATCCGTCAATTAAGCATGCAGGTACAGCAGGCAGTGAAGAAAGCGAATGGCATGTTGGCCTTCATAACAAGAGGAGTTGAGTACAGGAGCCAAGAGGTCCTTCTGCAGTTGTATAGGCCCCTAGTGAGACCACACCTGGAATATTGTGTGCAGTTTTGGTCCCCTAATTTGAGGAAGGACATTATTGCTATTGAGGGAGTGCAGCGTAGGTTTACAAGGTTAATTCCCGGGATGGCGGGACTGTCATATCCTGAGAGAATGGAGCGGCTGGACTTGTACACTCTGGAGTTTAGAAGGATGAGAGGATGTCTTATTGAAACATATAAGATTGTTAAGGGTTTGGACATGCTAGAGGCAGGAACCATGTTCCCGATGTTCGGGGAGTCCAGAACCAGGGGCCACTGTTTAAGAATAAGGGGTAAGCCATTTAGAACGGAGATGAGGAAACACTTTTTCACACAGAGAGTTGTGAGTCTGTGGATTTTCTGCCTCAGTGGGCGGTGGAGGCCGGTTCTCTGGACACTTTCAAGGGAGTGCTAGATAGGGCTCTTAAAGATAGCGGAGTCAGGGGATATGGGGAGAAGGCAGGAATGGGGTACTGATTGGGGATGATCAGCCATGATCACATTGAATGGCTCAAAGGGCTGAATGGCCTACTCCTGCACCTATTGTCTATTGTCCATTCCCTATTGGAACAAAAGACGCAGTGTTAGTGTGTGTGGGGTGGGGGGGGGTTGTGTGTGTGGGGGTGCGGGGGTTAGTGTGTGTGGGGAGGGGGGTAGTGTGTGTGTGTAGGGGGTGGAGGAGTGCAAAAGGGGATAGGTGAGGAAGGGAGTGACTGAGGGTAGGGAAAAGGAGAGGGAGGGAAATGTGAGAGAGACAGATATAGAGAGAGACAGAGCGACAGATATTGGGTTAGTGTGTGGGGGGGAGTTAGTGTGTGTGGGGGAGGTTAGTATGTGTGAAGGGGGGGTTAGTGTGTGTGGGGGGAATTATGTCACAATGGGAACCCTTTCGCCGTGCCTGCACAGTTGGGGGCTATGGTTGAGTGGTGGAGTATTGCGTTCGGGGACCAGCACTCCCGCGTGATGCCCCGCCCCGCCCCGCCCCCCGCATTGGGGACGGGGCCCAACGGGTCCCACTTGGTCCAGTATACTATTAAAAGTCTCGTCTTGTTTGTGTGTGTGTGTGTGAGTGAGTGAGATGGTATCTACGCCAAAACGGTACACGGTAGCGCTAAAATGTTTGCACCACTTTACGCACCTTAATCCCGTGGTCATTCGTGTCAAGTTTCCTTCAGATTGGATGTTATATTTCACAAGTCAGCTAATCCACTCACTCGCTGGTCTGGCTGTTGCTCCTCTGCGACCTTCAATTATCTGTAATTGTTGAATTTAATATTGAGTCTCGAAGGATGCAGTGCCCAGATGTCAAATTTTATACTCAGTGCCTTGTCCGATTAATGCAAGTATACCAAATGCTCTTTAATTTTCCCTATCCTGTGATGCAATCCAACGTTTCTCTGTACATTAATACCCCTAAGTTCTCTTGCCACTTACCCTATGTCCTACCAGAATTTGACTTTCCAAAAGGAATTACCTCTCATTTGTTTTATGAACTTCCCTCTGCCTCATAGAGATTTTCAGCTGCTATGTACTGTTGCATGCTTAGATAATCTTCTTTGCTATCTTTGACTCCATCAATCCTTTTGTCATCTCTAAAGTGTTTAATCATAGCACTTCATTCTCATCTAAATCAGTCTCTGTTTGTCATGCATCGCTGGGGGCTGCGTGTGTGGAGCAGACCAGCAAACAGCGCAGCATGTCATTTTCACTGCGCTGTCTTCCGCCCCCCTGGTGGAAAAGGGGTAGACCTCACGGCCCTCGACAACAGCACATTGAACTGGCTACAGCGCCTGGAGGGCGTAACATAACTCCTGCTGCCTCAAACGCAAGAAGAAGATCTAAATCACTTAAATATATTAGAAACAACTGATAAATAAACAGCTGAGATCACCATGTGTTACAGGCTTTCAAGCATCAAGTTTAATGTGGACAAGGTGGCCCGTGAGATCCCGCTACTGTGCTGTATGCTTCGATGATTCTGAACTCTTTTCCCTGATTAAACCTTCAATATCCTTTCTGAACTCAAATTCCTTAAATTATTTATTTTTGCCTCTTACTGACTCTGAACTCTTTCTACTGCAGGGCAATTACCTGGTAGATCGCAGAGGAGCAGCAGCAGCCAGACCAGCGAGTGAGTGGATTGGCTGAAGGAAGACTTTCTCCTAGGTAAGTAAAGTTCGGGAGGTTTAAAAAAGAGCGCCAAGAGTCAGCCCGGGGCAATTACCTGGAAGATCGCAGAGGAGCGGCAGCAGCAGCCAGACCAGCGAGTGAGTGGATTGGCTGAGACATCCTTATTAGTTGAGTGGATCATCCTAATTAGTTGAGTGGATAATAGCCCTCGCTTTCCTCCTTTCTCTTCATCCCCTCCCCAGTTCTCCCATCAGTCTTACTGTCTCCGACTACATTGTGAGCACTAAGGCAAATTCCTTGTATGTGCACATACTTGGCCAATACACTTATTCATTCATTCACTCTATCTCTGCTCAATTCACTCCCCTGACATCAGTCTGAAGAAGGGTCTTGACTCAAAACATCACCCATTCCTTCTCTCCAGAGATGCTGCCTGTCTCACTGAGTTATTCCAACATTTTGTGTCTACCTTCGATTTAAACCAGCATCTGCAGTTCTTTCCTACACTTTTAGTTGAGTGGATAGTTGCTTGATTAGATAAAATTAAGTTCAGGTCTGAGGGAGCGGCCTTGTTGAGGGGAAGTGCCTTGGTGAGGTAAAGTGCGAGTCTTTGGCTCAAGAGTCTTGGTGAGGTAAAGTGTAAGTCTTTGGCTCAAGAGTCTTTGGCGCTGAGGCAAGGAGGCTACACTTGAATCGGTTGTGTGTTTATTTTAAATATTTTAACTTGTGATGGCAGGGCTGTTATTGCAGTGCGTTTGTTGCAGGATGTGGGAAGTCAGGGGCACTGCTTGTGCCTCTGACCACTACACCTGTGGGAACTGTGTCCAGATGCAGCTCCTCAAGCACCGAGTTAGGGAACTGGAGCAGCAGCTGGATGACATGCGGTCCATCTCGGATGACGAAAGCTTCCTGGACAGGACCTACAGTCAGTTTGTCACTCCAAGAGTGCAGGAGGTTCGACGGGAAGAGACAGGAAGAAAGGGGATGAAGCGAATGCAGGAGACCTTGGTGGAAGTACCTCTTGAAAACAGTTACACACTCTTGGGTGTTGTCGGGGCAGACGACGCCTCCAGTCCGAGTGGCGGATAGGTCTGTGCCTCGAATCTTAGCGCTGAGACTCGACCAGCGAGACCGACGTCAGACAGAGCCATAGGGATGTGTTGTCCGAGGTGCGAACAGGTGATTCTGTGGCAACAAGCGAGACTCGAGGATGGTGTGTTGCCTCCCTGGTGCCAGGGTCCAAGACGTCTCAGACCGACTTCAGAACATCCTCGAGAGGGAAGGTGAACAGCTGGAAGTAGTTGTGCATGTAGGCACAAATGACGTGGGTAAGAAGAGGAAGGAGGTTCTGCAACATGAGTTTAGAGAACTAGGTAGGAGGCTGAAAAGCAGGCCTTCTAGGGTGGTTATCTCAGGGTTGCTTCCAGTACCTCGTGCTAGTGAGGGTAGGAACAGGGAGATAGGGGATCTGAAAGGATGGCTGAGGAGTTGGTTCATGGGGCAGGGATTTAGAATTCTACATCACTGGAATCTCTTCTGGGGCAGGGGTGACCTGTCCAAAAGGGACGAGTGGCACCTTAATTGTAAGGGAACCGACATTCTGGCAGGCAGGCTTGCTAGTGCTACACGGGTGGGTTTAAACTAAAAAGTGTGTGGGGGTGGGAGTCAACAGTGTGGATACGTATCCGTGCAGCTAACAGGAAAGAGAGTGAGGAAAGGTCACGTTTAAACTAATAGAGCAGGAGGATGGGACCCAATGCAAGGAGACAGAGGGCCATAAAAGGAGGACAGAACCAAAACGTGGAAGGGAGATAAGAAAAACCAACCTAAAACCTTTGTGCCTTAATGCGAGGAGCATTCATAATAAAGTGGATGAATTGAAAGCGAAGTTAGCGGTTAAGGGAAATTATATAGTTGGAATTATGTAAAACATAGAAAATAGGTGCAGGAGAAGGCCATTTGGCCCTTCGAGCCAGCACCGCCATTCAATATGATCATGGGTAATCATCCAGAATCAGTACCCTGTTCCTGCTTTCTCCCCATATTCCTTGATTCCTTTAACCCTATGAGCTATATCTAACTCTCTTGAACTCATCCAGTGAATTGGCCTCCACTGCCTTCTGTGACAGAGAATTCCACAGATTCCCAATTCTCTGGGTGAAAAGTTTTTCTTTATCTCAGTCCTAAATGGCCTACGCCTTATTCGTAAACTGTGACCCCTTGTTCTAGGCTCCCCCAACATCAGAATTTTTTTTCCTGCATCGAGCCTGTCCAATCCTCTAAGAATTTTATATGTTTCCATAAGATTCCCTCTCATCCTCCTAAATTCCTGCGAATTCAAACCCAGTCGACCCATTCTTTCATCATACGTCATCATACTGGATAGTATTAACTCCAAGGAAGAGGCATATAAATTGGCCAGAGGAAGCAGCAAACTACGAGACATTTAGAACTCAACAATGGAGGACAAAGGGGTTAAAAAGGGGGGAAAAAAGAGCATGAAAGAAAGCTTGAGGGTAATATAAAAACGGATACTAAAAGCTTCTTTAGATGTAAAAAGGAAAAGATTAGTGAAGACATATTAGTGAGGACAAAGGGGTTAATTAAGAGGGGGAAATAGAGCATGAAAGAAAGCTTGTGGGGAATATAAAAACTGACTGTAAAAGTTTCTATAGATACGTGAAGAGGAAAACATAGAAACATGGATTAGTGAAAACAAATGTAGGTCCCATACAGTCAGAAACAGGTGAATTTATAATGGGAAACAAGGAAATGGCAGACCAGTTAAACAAGTACTTTGGTTCTGTCTTCACTAAGGAAGACACAAGCAATCTTCCAGAAATACTAGGGGACCGAGGATCTTGTGGGTGGAACTGAATGGAATCCACATTAGTCAGGAAATGGTGTTAGGTAAACTGTTGGACTGAAGGCAAATAAATCCTCAGGGTCTGATGGTCTGCATCCCAGAGTACTCCAGGAGGTGACCCTAGAAATCGTGAATGCATTGAATCCCACCTATATCAAACATCTGCTTTCCCACCATACCACCTCCAGGTCCCTCAGATCGGCCGACTTGGGGTTACTGACCATCCCGCGGTCTAGGCATAAGCTCAGGGGCGACTGCGCTTTTGCGGTTGCAGCACCTAGACAATGGAACAGGATCCCTCTTCCCATCAGAACTGCCCCCTCCATCAACTCTTTTAAATCTAGACTTAAAACTTATTTCTACACTCAAGCCTTTCTTGAGGTCCTCTGAGGGAGCGCTGTATGTATGTATTTATGTATGTATTGTTGATCTATGTACCACTGTTTGTAGCACGTTAGTACCTGCACTAATGTGAAGGCATTTGGTCAACGAGAGTTGTTTTTAAATGTGCTATAGAAATAAAATTGACTTGACTAGATTGGTGATCATTTTCCAATGTTCTATAGACTTTGGATCAGTTCCTGTGGACTGGAGGGTAGCTAACGTAACTCCACTTAAGAAAGGAGGGAGAGAGAAGACAGGGAATTATAGACCAGTTATCAAGATTCTTCAAGAGAGTTTATTGTCATGTGTTCTAGATAGGACAATGAAATTCTTGCTTTGCTTCAGCACAACAGAATATAGTAGGCATAAATAAATACATAGCAGAACAGATCAGTGTGACCATATACCAATGAATATATATATACACACATAAATAAACAGATAAAGTGCAATGGGCTATTAATGATCAGAGTTTTGTTTTTAGTTGAGTTTAATAGCCTGATGGCTGTGGGGAAGTAGCTATTCCTGAACCTGGATGTTGCAGATTTCAGGCTCCTGTACCTTCTACCTGAAGGCAGCGGGGAGATGAGTGAGTGGCCAGGATGGTGTGGGTCTTTGATGATGCTGGCAGCCTGTTTGAGGCAGCGACTGCGATAGATCCCCTCGATGGTAGGGAGGTCAGAGCCGATGATGGACTGGGCAGTGTTTACCACTTTTTGCAGTCTTTTCCGCTCCTGGGTGCTCAAGTTGCCGAACCAAGCCACGATGCAACCGGTCAGCATGCTCTCTACTGTGGACCTGTAGAAGTTAGAGAGAGTTCTCCTTGTCATACCGACTCTCTGTAATCTTCTCAGGAAGTAGAGGCGCTGATGTGCTTTCTTGATAATTGCATGCGTGTTCTTGGACCAGGAGAGATCTTCAGAGATATGCACGCCCAGGAATTTGAAGCTCTTGACCCTCTCCTCCATCGACCCATTGATATAAATGGGACTATGGGGCCCCATCCTACTCCTTCCAAAGTCCACAATCAGTTCCTTGGTTTTGCTGGTGTTGAGAGCCAGGTTTTTGTGCTGGCACCATTTGGTCAAACGGTCGATCTCACTTCTATACTCTGACTCATCTCCATCAGTGATATATCCCACAACAGTGGTGTCATCAGCAAACTTGATGATGGAGTTCGCACTATGACCGGCTACACAGTCATGAGTATAGAGTAAGTACAGCAGGGGGCTGAGCACGCAGCCTTGAGGTGCTCCCGTGCTGATTGTTATCGAGGCTGACACATTTCCACCAATACGGACAGACTGTGGTCTGTGGATGAGGAAGTCGAGGATCCAATTGCAGAGGGATGCGCAGAGACCCAGTTCTGAGAGTTTGGTAACCAGCTTGGAGGGGATGATTGTGTTAAATGCCGAGCTGTGGTCAATGAATAACAGCCTGACATATGAGTTTTTGTTGTCCAAGTGGTCCAGAGCGGAGAGCCAGCGAGATCGCATCCACAGTTGATCTGTTGTGGCGGTGAGCGAACTGCAGTGGGTTCAGGTTTTTCTCGAGGTAGGAGTTGATTTGCGCCATGATCAACCTCCCAAAGCACTTCATCACCACCGACGTTAGTGCCACTGGTCGATAGTCATTGAGGCATCTTGTATAATTGATGTCCTCTTAAAGCAGGTGGGAACCTCAGACCTCAGAAGTGAGAGGTTGAAAATGTCCGTAAAAACTCCAGCCAGTTGGCCCGCACAGGTTTTTAGAACACGACCAGGTATGCCATCAGGTCCCAGCGCTTTCCGAGGGTTCACCCCTCTGAAGGATTTTCTGACGTCGACCTCGGTGACCGTGACCGAAATACCATCACAGCGAATGGGGGCTCGAGAAGGCACATCAGTGTTCTCCTTATCAAAGCATGCGTAAGACGCATTGAGCTCATCAGGGAGTGATGCTACGCCGACATTCGAGCTGATTTCGCCTTGTAGGAGGTGATTGCATTCAGGCCCCGCCACAGCTGCAGAACATCCGGCTCATCCTCCAGCTTGGAGCAGGTCCCTTTTGGCCTTTTTAATGGCTTTACTAAGGTCGTATCTTGTCTTCTTGCAGTCCTCGGTATCTTCAGACATGAATGCCCGGTGTCTGGACTTCAGAAGAGTGCGGATCTCACAGTTCATCCAAGGCTTCTGATTGGGAAACATTTGGAAGGTTTTTGTTGGGATGCAGTCCTCCACACATTTCTTCATGAAGTCTGTAATGACTGTGGTGTATTCGTTCAGGTCCGTTGCCGAGTCCCTGAACATTGCCCAGTCTGCAGTCTCCAAACAGTCCTGGAGTTGTCCCTCTGACCCCCCCCCCCCCCCCCACGACCAGCTCTGAACAGTCCTCACCTCTGGGGGTGCGCTCTAATTACTGCCTGTAGGCAGGAAGAAGCAGCACCGCGGAATGGTCGGATTTACCGAAGTGAGGGCGAGGGATAGAGGGATAGGCATCCTTAATGGTGGTGTAGCAGTGGTCGAGGGTACTTGGTCCTCTGGTGCAGCCGGAGACATGTTGGTAAGTAAGTAAGTAAGTACATTTTATTTATATAGCACGTTTAAATCAACTCGCGTTGAAACCAAAGTGCTTTACATAGAAGAAATAATTAAGTTTCCGTACATCCATAGAAAAATAAAAAATAAAAATAAAATAAAAATGACACAACACATTATAGAATTCAATATGAACGTCCCCCCACAGCATAATCAAAATTTTCCACTGTGGGGAAAGGCACCAGAAAGTTTAGTCCTCTTTCTCTGTGATCACCCGAGGTCGGGGCCTATTTGTGGACTCCGCAGCCAGTCCGATGTTTTCAGGCCCTCTTGCCAGGAAGATGGAACTCCGGCGTCGGGTGAACACTCCTCAGCGGCTTGGAATGTTTGGAGCGGCCGCTTCCTCCCCGGAGACCACGGCACCCGAAGTCCTCAGGCCCCGCTGGTTGGAGCTCCGACTCTGGCGATCTCGGATCCCAGGCTCCGCTGGACGCCCGCAGCCACAGCTCCTCGGATGTTGGAGTCGGCGGTCACAGCACTCTGGAGCTTACCGCTCCGCTCTGTGAAGGTGTCCCAGCGCTGTGCCGCCGCCGAAGCTGGGGTTCCGGCCGGTTCCGACAGGAAACGCCGCTCCACTCCGATGGTAGGCCGCGAGGAAGGGGCGAAGAAGCAGCTCGGAGGGAAGCCACCTCTCCGACCAGGTAGGGACTAGGAAATAATGTTTCCCCCTTCCCCTCCCCCCACCCACCACATAAAAGAAGACCTCCAACAAACATTTTTTTTTAACAGGACTAAAAATAAAAATAAAAAAGGGTGAAAGGACGGACTGCAGGCAGAGCAGCCATACACAACGGCGCCCCACTCCTGCAGTCCGCCTGGAAGTTATGGAGCGATTTCTTGAGGTTTGCTTTGTTGAAGTCCCCAGCTATGGTAGTAAACGCCTTGGGGTAAGACGTCCGGTGTTTGTTGACCATGGCGTGCAGCTCCTCCAGTGCCTGCTTAGGGTGGGATGTAGACCGTGGTCAGGATGATGGAGGTGAATTCCCTCGGAAGATAGAAGGGGCGGCACTTCACCGCCAGATGTTCGAGGAGTGGTGAGCAGGAGTTGGATAGGACTGCCACGTCTGAGCACCACGCAGAGTTGACCATGAGGCAGATGCCGCCTCCTCTCCCTTTTCCAGATGCCTGCGTCCGGTCCATACGGTGGATGGAGAACCCTTCGGGCTGGACCGCTGAGTCTGGGGAGCTGGGGGTGAGCCATGTCTCTGTGAAACAGAACACAGAGCATTCCCTCAGCTCCCTTTGATAAAGCAGCCTAGCCCTTAAGTCCTCCACTTTATTTTCTAGGGACTGTACGTTGGCCAGTATGATTGTAGGGAGAGGGGGCCGAAGTCCCCTCCGCTTCAGTCTGACCTGTAGTCCAACCCGACGGCCACGTTTCCGTACTCCATGGAGCCTTCCTCGGTGTTTAAAGGTACAGTACTTACGGGTCTCCGCGAAGTTGGGGAATCCCCTGAGATCGGGAAATTCCCATACAGTCTGCACCTCCAGCTCCGTTGCTGCTGGGGGGTCCTGCCCGACTGCCTCGATTCCGGACTCCCTGAAGGCCTCCCCGATGTTTGCAGGTAAGGTTCTTGCTGTACCTGCGCTCCTCCGCGAGGTTGGGGAATCCCCTCTGTTCGGGGATTCCTTTACCCGCGCTAACATCAGGAGTTCTCAATAAGCGCTAATACATTTAAATGCGTTAGCAGCTCGCTACTTACGGCGTTGATTCCAGTGGATTTTCTGATGCAGGTGAGTTCATAAATGCTGTATGATTTCTTATATTGGTAGTGGGGAAGATGGTTGAGTCTATTATTAAAGATGTGATAACAGCACGTTTGGAAAGCAGTGACGGGATCGGTCAAAGTCAACATGGATTTATGAAGGGGAAATCATGCTTGACTAATCTTCTCGAATTTTTTGAGGATGTAACAAGTAGAATGGATAAGGGAGAGCCAGTGGATGTGGTGTATCTGGACTTTCAAAAAGTCTTTGACAAGGTCCCACGCAAAATTAGAGCACATGGTATTGGGGATAGGGTATTGACATGTATAGAGAACTGGTTGGCAGGGGAAGCAAAGAGTAGGAATTAGCAGGTCCTTTTCAGAATTGCAGGCAGTGACTTGTGGTGTGCTGCATGACTCGGTGCTGAGACCCCAGTTATTTACAATTTATATTAACGATTTAGAAGAGGAATTTAAAGGTAACATCTTCAAATTTGCGGATGACACAAAGCTGGGTGGAAGTGTGAGCTAAGATGAGGATGCTATGAGGCTGCAGGGTGACTTGGATAGGTTGGGTGAGTGGGCAGATGCATGGCAGATGCAGTATAATGTAGATAAATGTGAGGATATCCACTTTGGTGCCAAGAACAGGAAGGCAGATTATTATCTGGATGGTGTCAGATTAGGAAAAGGGGACGTGCAAGGAGACCTGGTTGTGCTTATACATCAGTAAGCATGCAGATACAGCAGGCAGTGAAGAAAGCTAATGGCATGTTGGCCTTCATAGCGAGAGGATTTGAGTTTAGGAGCAAGGAGATCCTACTGCAGTTGTACAGGGCCCTGGTGAGACCGCACCTGGAGTATTATGTGCAATTTTGGTCTAATTTGAGGAAGGGCATAACATCCCAACTTCCATACTGAATACCATCACTGATGAAGGCCAATGTACTGAACGCCTTTTTGACCATCTACCTGTGACACCACTTTATGGAATTCTGTGCTTGCATTCCAAAATCCTTCTGCTCTACAAGCGACTTTGAGTCCTTGAAAAGCGCTATATAAATAAAATGTATTATTATTATTATTAACACTCCCCAGGGCCCTGCCATTCTCAGTGAAGGTACAATGAAAATCTTGCTTGCAGTAGCATCATAGGCCCATTGGCTCAAACAATCCATAAAATATAAATTAGACATAAAGTAAACAAGACAGTGAAAAGAAAAAGTGTGCAAAAAGCAAAATACAATTACAAGACAGTTCACAAGTTATAGGAGTAGAACTAGGCCATTCGGTGGCGGTGGCGGAGCCTCGTGGCGATGGGGCCTCAGCAGTAGTGAAGTTTCGTGTCAGCGGCGATGCCTCGCGGGCCGACCTGCATTCGGCGGTCGCGACAGCGTGGGGGGACTGCCATGAGGGGAGGAGAGGAAGAACAATGGGGAGAAAAATGGACAAAGGAGGACCTGGTGTGTTGGAGATGGGGAGGGAGAACAAAGGAGGAGCCGGCATAGTTTGTAACTTTGTTAGTGCCGTAGGTGGCTACTATTTGCATACCTTGTATATGCAAGCAAAGAATTTCACTGTGCCTTGACACATGTGACAATACAGTATTCCATAAAGTATTCTATTCCATTCGCCCCATCGAGTCTACTCCGCCATTCAATCATGGCTGATATCTGCCTCCTAATCCCATTTTCCTATCTTCTCCCCATAACCCTTGACACCGTTCTAATCAAGAATTTGTCTAATACTGCCTTAAAAATATCCACTGACATCCTCCACAGCCCTGTGTGGCAATGAGTTCCACAGATTAACTACCCTCTGACTAAAGAAGTTCCTCCTCACCTCTTTTCTAAAAGAGCGCCCTTTAATTCTGAGGCGATGACCTCTGGTCCTAGACTCTCCCACCAGTGGAAACATCCTTTCCACATCCACTCTATCTATGCCTTCCTTTCATTATTCTGTAAGTTTCAATGAGGTCCCCCTCAACCTTCTAATCTCCAGCGAATACAGGCCCAGTGCTGTCAAACGCTCATCATATGCTAACCCACTCATTCCTGGAATCATTCTTGTAAACCTCCTCTGGACCGCCTCCTGAGCCAGCACATCCTTCCTCAGATTATGGGGCCAAAGTTTGCTCACAGTACTCCAAACATGGCCTGACCAGCGCCTTATAGAGCCTCAGCATTAAATTTTTGTATTCCAGTCCTCTTGATATAAATGCGAGCATTGAATTTGCCTTCCTTACTACTGACATCTATGGTTATGTATCCATTATATTTCTTTGCTGAGATAGGATTTGGGATGTGCAGGTCAGTTCAATAACCTGATGGTTGTAGGAAAGCACCTGTTCCTGAATCGGGTAGTGCGGGCTTCTATACCTCCTGTCACCAAAAGCAGCGAGAATGAGAGCATGGCCTGGATGGTAGGGATTCTTGTTGATAGATGCTGCCTTTTTGAAGCAGTGCCTCATGTAGATGCGTTTGATGGTGGGGAGTACTTGTCCCCTTAATGGACAGTCGTAAGTCTGCCACTCTCTACAGCCTCTTGTGTTGCAGTGCATTGTAACTGTCATACGAAGCCGTGATGCTACCAGTCAGGATATTTACTGTCGTGAATATGTAGAGGTTTGTTAGAATATTAAGCTACATGCTATATGAATATCTTTAAAAAAAAAATTTATTAGAAGCAATTGTACAAGGATAAAACGCTCGGCATCTACAATTATACAATTATTGTACAGCTTCATTTTTAACCTTATAACCTAAATTTTAAAAAAAAGAAAAAAGAAAAAAACGGGAAAGCAAGCAAAGAAAAAATGAAGAAATAAAATAGAAAAGAACAAGAAAAAGACCCCTAAGCTACCAAAGCAGTGCAGCAGAGAAAAATAAATAAGAAAAGAAAAAATGGAGATATACCTTGCCCCCCCCCCCCCTCACCCATCGTAGCATCGGATTTAAATTTAAATTTGTGTTTCACCATACCATTGTTGTAAAAATTCAGTAAAAGGTATCCATGTCTTAAGAAATTGATCTGGTTTTTCCGCCAAGACAAGCCTAATGTTTTCCAAGTGTAGTGTTGCGGACATATCTGTAATCCACATCTTCACTGTGGGGACTGTTGTCTGTTTCCAAAATTTAAGTATTAATTTTTTCGCCATTATTAGGCTGTAATCAAAGGAAACGTCTTTGAGAAATCATCAGCATAGAACAGGCCTCTGACATACCTAATATGATCAGTTTTATATCTGGGTCCAATTTAGTTTTAAGTATTTTGGAAAAGGTATCAAATATTCCCCTCCAGAAGTTTTGTAACTTTGTGCAGGAAGCAAAAGAATGGGTTGTAGTCGCTTCTTGGAGGAGACATTTATCACAAATAGGAGAGACATTTGGGAAGATCTTGTTCAATTTGGACTTTGAGTAATAGAGTCTGTGCCGTATTTTAAATTGTATCAGGGAGTGCCTAACATTAAGAGAGCAGTAATGTATGTATAAAAGGCTTTCCGCCCAACTATCCTTTGAGATTAGTAAACCCAATTCATCTTCCCATGCTCGCCTAATCATTTCAGAAGATGGGATGTGTGCAGTTAAAAGGGTATTGTAAATGTAGGATTTTTACTTACTTGTATCCGCCTTTCTATTCATGCATTCGTCTAATATATCTAGGCCCATAGAATGACAGTCTTGCATGTGTGTTTTCACATAGTCTCGGATTTGAAGATATGTAAAAAAATTACTAGCATTCAAATGATATTTCTCCTGTAATTCTTCAAACGAGAGGAAGATCCCCTTCTCGTAAAGATCTCCCAACGTTTTAATTCCTGAGTTTTCCCATTGTGCAAACGCCTTATCTAAAGTAGACGGTTTAAACGAGGGATTGTTGGCGATTGGTAAAAGGAGAGAAAAAATTCTCAATTTGAGAGTTGATTTCAACTGTTTCCAAATTCGTAGGGTGCTATGAATTATCGGATTTTTCTCATACGTTCATTTATTCAGATGTATTGGAGAAAGAAGAATCGCGCCTATATTGAAAGGCGAACAATCTTCCCTCTCCATTTTTAACCAGTTTACTTGTTGACATGTATCATCCATCCAGTAGATTAAATTTTTAATATTAGTTGCCCAGTAATAGAAAAGAAAATTGGGGAGTGCCAATCCACTGTTTTCTTTAGGTTTACATAAATGTCGTCTGTGAATTCTATGAGTTTTATAATCCCAGATAAAGTTTGTAATCACAGAGTCAAGTTTAAAAAAAAAGCTTTTAGGGAGATAAATTGGTATTGATTGAAATAGGTAAAGGAGTTGTGGAAGGAAAATCATCTTTATAGCATTTACTCTACCGAAAAGGGAAATAGGAAGTGTTTTCCAAAATTGAATAAGGGCATTTAATTTAGTAATTAATGGTGGAAAATTTGCTTGGAATAGAGAGGTATATTTTCTAGTCACATAAACTCCAAGGTATTTAAATTTTTCAGTGGCAATTCTAAAGGGAAATTTTAGGAGATGTGAAGGGTCTTGAGCTTTTATTGGCATAATTTCACTTTTATTCCAATTTATTCTATACCCTGAGAAGGAACCAAATTGTTCTATAAGGTTTAATATATTTGGGATACTGACTTGAGAGTTGGTAATATATAAAAGTACATCGTCCGCATATAACAAAATCTTGTTATTGGTATGTTTAGTATTATAACCATGAATGCCCGGATGTACTCTTATACTTTCAGCTAAGGGTTTTATGGCAAGGGCAAATAACATTGGTGAAAGAGATCATCCTTGTCTATTGCCCCTGAATAATTGAAATTTATGTAACAGAATTTGATTAGTCAGTATTCTGGCAGTCGGATTGTTATATAACAACTTTATCCATGAGATAAAATTTTCTCCTAGTTGGAGTTTTTGCAATACTGTAAAGAGATATTCCCATTCTACTTGGTCAAATGCTTTTTCTGCGTCTAAAGAAATAATTGATAAATCTTCATTTATCGTTCTGTTTGAATACATTGTATTAAACAAACGTCTCAAGTTATTAAACGAATGTCGCTTAGGTATAAACCCAGTTCGGTCTGAGTGTATTAGTTTACTAATGTACAAACTTAGTCTCCTTGCCAAAGTCTTAGCTAATATTTTCTGATCTGTATTTAAAAGAGCTATTGCTCTGTATGATCCTGGCTCTTCAAGATCTTTATCTTTTTTAGGTATCAATGTAATGGTTGATTCGGCTAAGGTTTGTGGTAACGTCTGTTCTTTAAAAGCGTGTATATAAAGGGCTCGTAAACGTGGGGAAATTAATTCATGACATTTTTTATAGAATTCATTACTGAACCCATCTGGACCTGGAGTTTTCCCATTATTCAGTGATTTGAAAGTCTCTTCAATATCTTTTACTGTAATCTCCGCTCCTAATTCTTCTCGTTCCAACTCATTGAGTGATGGAAGGTTGCAATTGTCAAGAAAGCTTTTGATCTTTGTGGTTTCGGCTGAAGTTTTAGATGCGTATAAATTTTGATAGAATTTTAAGAATCTTTCGTTAATATCTTTAGGGAATATAAGCAGCTCACCTTTTTCTGATCTGATTTTTTGAATGGTGTGATCTTTTTCCATTTTTCTCAGCTGGCCTGCCAGAAGTTTATGCGGTTTATCACCAAATTCAAAGTTTTTTTGCTTAGTGTATTGAAATAGCTTAACAACTTTTGCGGAGAGGATTTGATTTAACTTGAATTTTAATGCTGCTATCTTATTATGTTTAGCAGTAGATGGATCAATGGCGTTTTCTAAATCAAGCTGTTTAATCTGTTTTTCTAATTCCAGTTCCGACCTGTTTTTTTTGTTTTGATAAGCTTGATATGAAATAATAGAACCTCTGATAAAGGCCTTAAAAGATTCCCACAATAAAGAAGCCGAAATACCAGGTGTGTCGTTTGTCTCATAAAATAGTTCCATCTGTTGCTTCAGATAATCACAACAACCTGGCTCAGTTAATATTTGTGGGTTAAATCTCCAAAATGTTTTTTTATTATGCATTCCTTCTAGAGTTAAGGAGAAGGTTAATGGACAGTGATCAGAAATGATGTTATTATGATATTTAGGATTGATTGTAAAAGGGATCAATTTTGAGTCCACCAGAAAATAATCAATTTGTGTATACGTTTTGTGAACACCTGAATAAAAACAATATTCTCTTCCGGATGGATTAGCAATCCTCCATAAGTCGGTTATGAATATCTTTAAACGGCAAAGAAAGTAGAGGCAGTGGTGCACCTACTTTGTAATCACACCTATGTGTTTCCCTCTCTTTATTGGGACTCTCTACGTATTGTTTAAGAACATTTTCAAATGTCCTTTATGAATTTTCCCCATCTAAGCCCTTTGCACTCAGGAAATGCCAGTTAATATTGGGAAGGTAAAAATATCCTACTTCTGCAGTCATGAACATTAGGAGCAGGACTAGTCAACTGTGCCTCTCAGCCATGTCTGATCTGAGTACTCCCTCAGCTCAATGTTCCCATCTACCTTTCACCCTTGTCTTGTTTCAGCTTTAAAAATAATCACAGTTAAGGGGAAATAAGAGATAGATACAGTACTGCAAAAGATGTTTATATCTATGACGGGATTGCATTAGAGAACTGGTGTTGATGCACAGGGATGATTATTTCCGATGAAAAACTCAACGATTTCAAAATTAAGAATAATTTTATTTAGTAGTAGCAAATGACATGAGATTATCCACTGTGGCTCCTGTGTGCTGCCCATGATATACTGTAGTGCACTCATCGCTCCAGATGCAGTGGCCTCATTGCTCCAGCAGATGGTGACAGTACCTCACACTGCTGTGGCGGTCTATGCTTTCAACAACTTTGAGGCCAAGCATTAGGAGCACACAAAAGCAGCAGAGGGTGAAGACCACCTGACAAGCTACAAATCCATCTGCACATCCCATCAGTATCACAAGCCCCATGTGTGGAGGTGTTAAACGTTCCCACATTGGCCTCATTAACCACAGCAGAACCAGAATGGAGCCAAGTGTATTAGTATTTGTCACTCCAGTTTTTTGTCTCTATTGGTATTTGTTTATTACTTTCACGTGCACTGAGATACAATGAAAAACTTTGCATGCTATCCAGTCAAATCATACTATTCATGAGTACAATCAAGCCAGGTAATGCAAAGAGAAAAACAGCGGAGCGCAGAATGTAGTGTTACAGCGTTACAGGTGCAGAGAAGCTGCAGAGAATAAAATGGAACGGCCGCAACGAGGTAGGGTGGGAGATCGGGAATACATTCTCGGTTATGAGAGATCTGTTCAGTAGTACGATAACACCAAGGATGAAACTGTTCCTGAATCTGGTAATAGCTGCTTTCTTCTGTCTGACAGGAGAGGAGAGAAGAGGTGAAATTGGTCCTTGATTACGTTGGTTGCTTTCTCAAGGCAAAGTCAAGAATGTTTAATTGTCAAATGTACCGACAATGGAACAATGAAATTCTTATTTGCAGCAGCATAACAAGCTTGTAAACACAATATATAAATAACACAATAAACAAAAAAATCAAATTAATTTGTTTTATAATGCAAGTGCAATACTATGACAAAAAAAAGTCCAAAAGTCCAAATTCCTTCGTGCAACAAAAGACATCCCATAGTTCATAGTTTTTAGTTAGTGTTTTATAGTGTTCAAGATCCTGATGGTTGCTGGGAAGAAGCGATTCTTGAACCGTCATGGTTGGTCATAGTTTTCAGACTCCTGTTCCTTCTTCCTGATGGCAAGAGTGAAATGAGAGCATGGCCAGGATGATCTGGGTCTTTGATGATGCTGGTGCCTTTTAAGGTACCGTTCCACATAGATCCCTTTGATGGTGGGGATGGACTGAGCAGTGTTCACCACTTTTTGTAACCTCCTTCATTCCTGGGCAATGGAGTTGCTGAAATAGGCCGTGATCCCTCTGGTCCGACACCCGTAGAATTTCAAGAGTGTATAGATCGACATGCAGAACCTTCTCAATCTTGTAAGTAGAGGCATTGATGGGCTATCTTTATGATAGCATCAGATCTTCAGAGATCTGCATGCCCTGGAACTTGAAGTTGTGACTCCACCACCAACTCGTCAATGAAGACAGATTCGTGGATCCTCAGCTTTCCTCTTCTAAAGTCAACAATCAGCTCCTTGGTCTTGCTCATGTTGAGCGCAAGGTTGTTTCTCATTCAATCAGATTATTAATCTCCTTCCTATAGCCCGACTCATTATCTGTAATTCAGCCAACAGTTGTGTCGTCGGTGAATCTAAAGATGGCGTTGGAACTGTATCTGGTTGTACAGTCCTGGGTATAGAGTGAGTAGAGCAGGGGTCTGAGCACACAGCCCTTAGGTGCTCCTGTGCTGATGGTTATTGAGGAGAAAGTGTTGTTGCCAATTCATACTGATTGTGATCTGTTGATGAGGAAATTGAGAGTCTATTTGCATATGGATGAGCAGAGACACGGTTCCCTGAGCTTGATAACAAGTTTGGAGGGAATGATGATGATGAATGGCGCGCTGTAGTCGATGAACAACAGCTTGATGTACGTGTTGTCATTTATCTAAGTGGTCCAGTGCAGAGTGGAGAGCCAGTGAGATTGCATCCCCATAATGTGTAGATGGAGTTGATGGAGTTTGTGTGATGGACGACTGCATTCACAGCTCTCGCTTGACCAAAGCAGACACATCCCATCCTCCAGCAATTGGCCCATAGCCTCTTTTTTTTTAAAATATTTTTATTTTATTAGAAGTAAGTACAATTGTATACAATCATATTTTCATAATACCTTTTATGTACAGCTTCTTATTTAAATTTTTTTTTTAAATAAAGAAGAAAAGGAAAAAAGTTAGATAATGAAAAATAGAAAAATGTGAGATATATAGTGTGTGAAAAAGAAAAATAAAGAATGAAATAAGAAAGTTGAGACATAGAAAATAGAAAAAAGAGAATAAATGAAAAGAAGAGAAGAAAAGAAAATAGAAGGAGATCATTTATAATCTTGACCATCCGCAGTCACGGATTAGCTTTTACACCTGTTTTGCACCATACGTTTCCAAAAAGACGACAAATGGAGACCAACTCGTTATGAATTGGTCAAATTTATCTATTAGGAGGAATCGCATTTCCTCAAGATGTGCGGTATCCAACATACTTGCAATCCACATTTTGAGCGTTGGTATTGGTGTATTTTTCCAAAATTTCAATATTAATTTTTTGCTATTATTAAACCATAATTAAAAATTGACTTTTGAGATGAACTCAATTTGTTCCCGTCTTCCATTACCCCAAATATAATCAATTCATTATTGGGTTCCATTTTTGTCTTAAATAGTTTTGTAAATATTTCAAAAATATCACTCCAAAATCCATGAAGTTTTATACAAGAAACAAAAGAGTGTGTTATAGTTGCTTCTTGGATTAAACATTTATCGCAAATGGGCGATATATTTGGATAAAATTTATTTAATCTTGTTTTTGAGTAATATAATCTATGTAAAATTTTAAATTGGATTAGATTATGTCTTGCGTTAATCGAACACTTGTGAATGTATGTCAAATACTTTTCCCATGTAGCCTTCGTAATTTTTATCAATAATTCCCGTTCCCACTCTTCTCTAATTACCTCGGTCACAGGTAAATCTATATTTAAGATACTATTATATAAATATGCTATTAATTTTTGTGTATCAGCTTTTATATTCATTACTTCTTCTAGTAAATCAGGAGTTATTTTTTGATATCCCTGTATGTATGTCTTCAAAAAATTACAAATCTGAAAATATTTAAAATAATGAGTGTTTTTCAGTTTAAATTTTAATTGTAATTGTTGAAATGATAATAAATCTCCCATTTCATACATATCCCCGATCCTTTTAATTCCTAAACTTTCCCATTGATTATATATTTTATCCATCATAGATGGTTTAAATAAAGGATTATTCGCTATCGGTGTTAACAATGATAGGTTTCTTAATTTTAAGGATAGTTTTATTTGTTTCCATATTCTTATTGTATCTTGTATAATTGGGTTTTTCTTATATATTGTATTGTTCATTTTTTTCGGGGAGAAGAGGATTGTTCCTATATTACAAGGATAACAATCCTCTTTCTCCATTTTTATCCATTCTGTCTGTTGAGTTGAACTATCCAACCAGTAAATTATATTCTTAATATGTATTGCCCAATAGTAATACAAAAAATTAGGGAGTGAAAGTCCCCCGACATCTTTTGGTTTACATAAGTGTTCTTTTTTAATTCTATGTGATTTGTAATCCCAAACAAAATTAGTAATATTAGCATTCAGTTTAGAGAAGAAATATTTTGGTACATATACTGGTATAGATTGAAATAAGTATAATAACTGTGGTAAGAAGCTCATTTTAATAGCATTTATTCTGCCTATTAATGATAAAGGGAGTGTTTTCCAAAATTTTATCATTATATTAAGTTTATTTATTAAGGGTATAAAATTAGCATTGAATAAAGCTTTATGTTTTCTAGTAATCTGTATACCCAGATATTTGAATTTTTCTGTTGCTATTTTAAAGGGGAATTTCAATAAGTGTGTGGATTCTTGAGGTTTTAACGTCATAATTTCACTTTTGTTCCAATTTATTCTATATCCTGAAAAGGACCCAAATTCCTCTATTAAATTTAATAAATTTGGTATACTCGTTTGTGAATTTGTTATATATAACAAAATATCGTCTGCATACAATGAAATTTTATTATTTGAGTCCCTAGTATTATAACCCTGAATATTCGGATGGCTTCTTATACTTTCAGCCAGAGGTTCTATCATAAGGGCAAATAGCAGGGGTGATAAAGCACATCCCTGCCTATTACCCCTTGATAATTGAAATTTTTGAGATAACATGCTGTTAGTTAATATTCTTGCCATCGGTTTATCATATAATAATTTCACCCATGCAATAAAATTCTCTCCCATATTAAATTTTTGTAATACTATGTATAAATACTGCCATTCTACCTGATCAAATGCTTTCTCTGCGTCCAAAGAAATAATTGCTAAGTCTTTTTCTTCCTTTTTATGTGAGTACATTATATTAAACAGGCGTCTCAAATTATTAAATGAATATCTTTTGGGTATAAACCCCGTTTGATCAGGGTTTATCAATTTACTAATATATTTGCTTAGTCTTCTAGCTAAGGTCTTTGCTAGAATTTTCTGGTCGGTATTTAAAAGTGATATAGCTCTATATGAACCCGGTTCCTCTAGATCTTTATCTTTCTTTAGAATAAGCGTAATAGTTGATTCTGCTAATGTTTCAGGTAATTTATTTTCTTTAAAAACGTGAGTATATAAATTAAATAGATAGGGGGTCGTTATCTCATGAAACTTTTTATAAAATTCATTACTAAAACCATCTGGTCCCGGTGTCTTACCATTTTTCAGCAATTTTATTGTTTCACCTATTTCTTCGATTGTAATTTGCGCTCCTAGTTCTTCTTGTTCCAAAAGGTCAAGTTTTGGTAGATTACATTTATCTAAAAAATTTGTAATTTTACTATCTTCTGTTTTGGTTTTTGATGTGTATAAATTCTGATAAAATTGAACAAATCTTTTATTGATATCTTTAGGTAGTGTTAGTAATTCACCATTCTCAGATTTAATTTTATTTATAGTATTTTCCTTTTCCTGTTTTTTCAATTGACGCGCCAACAGCTTATGTGGTTTGTCACCAAACTCAAAATGTTCCTGTTTTGTAATTTGGAATAATCTTATTACTCTTGCCGAGAGAATTCGGTTAAGTTTAAATTTCAGTAGTATTATCTTATTATGTTTATCTATAGTGGGATCTTTAGCATTATCTAACTCTAACTGTCTTATTTCTTGTTCTAACAGCATCTGTTCAGTTTTATTCTTCTTATTTTGAAAAATTTCATATGAAATTATAATTCCTCTAATAAATGCTTTAAAAGTTTCCCATATTAAAGAAGGTGAGGTACCTGGTGTATCATTTATCTCAAGAAATGATATCATTTGTTGTTTCAAATATTGATAACCCTGTAGGTCATTTAATATATATGTGTTAAACCTCAAAAAAAAATTCTTTCCCGGCATTCCTTCAAATTTTACTAAAAAAGTCAATGGAGAGTGATCAGAAATACTACTAATATGGTAAGTTGGGTTAATTATATATGGCATTAATTTCCTATCCACTAAAAAATAATCAATTCTTGAGTATGTTTTATGTACCGAAGAGTAAAACGAGTATTCCCTTCCTGCTGGGTTAGCAGATCTCCATACATCTGTTATGTTAGTATTTTTTATATATGTATTTAGAAATTCACTAGTCTTAGATTTTGTATTACTCCTTCTTTGTTTTGCTGATTTGTCTAAGTAAGGATCTAAAACACAATTGAAATCCCCTCCTATTATGACATTTTGATAATTAAACTCCAGTATTATATCTATAATTTTCTCAAAAAATTGAGGGTTATCAAAATTCGGAGCGTAAATATTTACCATAGTTATTGGGGTAGCATAAATTTCTCCCGAAACTATAATATACCTTCCCTCTTTATCTGATATAGTATTCTTTAATTTGAACGGTATACCTTTTCGAATAAGAATAGCCGTACCTCTAGATTTAGAAGTAAATGACGAATAATATGTTTGGCCTATCCACTTCGCCTTTAATCTCATTTGTGTTTCCTGTTTCATGCGAGTTTCTTGCAAGTAGATTATGTCGCTTTTCAAAGATTTTAGGTGAGCAAAAATTTTACCCCTCTTTATTGGTTCATTGGCACCCCTTATATTCCAACTACAGAATGTGATTCCTCCATTCTTTATTTGCCTATCGTCCTGCATTGTATATCAAAGTGATGTTCTTGAAACATATGGTGCAAACAAATACCTCCGTGTTCTGGACGTTGGGTGGTCATTCCAAATTTTTAAGTTTACATTACATCTCCATCTCCAAAAGTGCCTTAGATAAAGCAAGAAAAGTTGTGATTTACAATTAATTAAGTGATTTTTAAAAAAAAGTGAAATTAAGGTATCTAAAAGCAGGTACCTTAAAGACAAATAGCCACCTAAGGTGGCGAAAGAATTATCGACTTCCGTTGATGTTATTTTACAGTGAGCCCCAATCCCTTATTAACACCTCGTAAAAAATAATTTAAAAAAAAAACCTACAAACCGTCTCGTTTATTCTTGTATAACTTTATCAAACTAGCGTTAGTAAAATGCCCCCCAAAAAATTAATTAAAAAAAAAAAAATTAGTAATAATAATAATAATAACAAAAATATGCAAAGATAAAATATTAAAGAGTTAAAAAAAAAGAAAACATTAATGTAATTAAACCCCAAATCCAAATATAAACCACAACCTATTCTAATTTCTATAAGTATTTGTACTGTACCAATTTATCTAGCCAGCTACCCTACAAGCAGGTACCGAGGGGTTAACCTCATTCCTGGCTTTTTTCCAAGTTTATGTTGCGTTCCCACTCAAAAAGAAAGAAAGAAAATGTTAGTAATGTTATAGACATTTTGGTTAATTACAATTTATAAGCAATGGTTTATTCATGAATATTCATATTTACTACACACACTCACATTAGTTTTGTTAAAATTAGTTAGTTAATTGTAATTAGCATATAATAGTTAAATACTCAAGTTATCTCGTTCTTTGTACGAGAGCTTTTCATTCAAGGTTAAACAATATTGTCCAATACATTCCAGACAGATAAGCTCAGTAACTGTCTGAGAAATCCGCCGGTTCCAGCTCCATCTTAGAAATTAAAAAGTTCCATGTTCATTCCTTTAGTCGTCTTCTTCTGAAGTTTCGGATACTTTCCTCATGATATCTTCTGCATATTTAAATGCTTTTTCTGGGTCCGTAAATGAGCGCTCAATTTCCTTATATGTAATTTTCATTTTTGCAGGAAAAACAATACCATATCTGACTTTAGAAATACCCCTCAATATGTTTCTTGTCGGTGTAAACAGGTTCATTCTCTGGACAATCTCTGGAGGATAATCACGGAAAAATCGGATCTTTTCCCCACGATATATCAAATTTTCACCATGAACAATCTTCTTCAGTATAGTTTCCACTGAAGAGATATCAAGAAATTTCACAATTATCTGTCTTGGAGCAGCATTTATGCCTCTTGAGACACGTCCAACTCGTTGAACAGTATCTATTCTTAGTTCTCCCGGCAGTTTAAGAACCTCTTTGAGTAATTCAGTAACGAAAGTACGTGTTTGAGATACATGTTCTTCTCGTCCTTCTCTTACTCCAACAATTCTCAAGTTCTGCCTCCTTGCTCTCGCTTCCAAGTCCAAACATTTGTCAGTCATTCTTGCCAGCTTTTCTGCTTCATCTTTCTTTGATTTTTTCAGACTGTTTATTTCCATGATCATCTCTTTCATATCACTTTCCATCTCTTCCATTCTCTCGTCAATGTTGTCCATCTTAGCCTTTACACCAGAAAGCTTCTTATTATAATCCTTTTCGACTCTAACAATTTCTGAGTTAAGTTTTTTATCAAACTCATTATGTTGCTTCTTCAGCTCCTTTAACTCATCACAGGCACCATCAATTTTATGAGAAAATATTTCCATATTATTCTCCATACTCTTAATTGTAGTAGTAATTTCTACAAACATTTCCTTTACCTCCAGCTCTTTCTTTCCTCCTTTTGTAGCCATTTCCAGCACAACTCCTTGGCTATCGGGCTCCTCCTCAGAACCTTCTTCAGTTGTTTGCAGAGTATCCAACACACTTTTCAGCTGGAGGCTTATAGTAGTTTTTTTTGGTGCTCGTGAACAAGTCCTCTTGCTCATTTAAAAGTCCGTTATCTAATGATGTTTTCCTTATGCAAACCAAGCAGCTCCGTTGAGTTATTTTTAACTTTAAAACGGCTTTTTGATAATTTTTACGGGAGTGAAGCTCACTGCAGCGTCCTCAATGTTCCATGACGCTACCGGAAGTCGTCGGCCCATAGCCTCTTATATGTAGGCAATTTGTGTTTGTCTAGACAGTTCTTAAATGCCCTCAACAAATCTGCTTCCATCACTCTCACAGGCAGTGTATTCCAGATACTCACCACGCACTGGATGAAAAAAACTCCCCTTCATTTCCCCACTAAATCACTCTCCCTTACCCTGAACCTATGTCCTAGTTTTGCATATCTCAGATAAAGGAAAAAGCTTCCAGCAGTCTCCCGCCTCTACCCTGCATCATTTTGCATACCTCAATCATGTATCATCTGAACCTCAAATCGCCCAGTCTATGATCGCCCAGTCTACGATCAAACGATCGCCCAGTCTGCGTTTGGTCATGCCGATGCTATAAGAGTCCATATTTTGAACAAAGGATACAGTAGGTGAGGTTGGAGGAGGTGTAAGTGAACCTCTGCCTAACCTGAAAGGACTCGTGGTCCCTGGACAGAGTCGAGGGAGAAGCTATAGGGACAGGTGTTGCATCTCCTGCGATTGCAGGTGAAGGTACCTGGGGAGACGGTGGTTTGGGTGGGAAGGAACCAGGGAGTTGCGGAGGGAAACGTCTTTGCGGAAAGGGGTGGAGATGGGAAGATGTGACTCGTGGTGGGATCCCGTTAGAGGTGGCGGAAATGTCGGAGGATTATGTGTTGTATGCGACGGCTGATGGGGTGAAAGGTAAGGACCAGGGGACTCTGTCCTTGCTGCGACTAGGGAGAGGGATAGCAAGGGCGGAGCTGCGGGGCACTGATGAGACACGTGAGGGCCTCATCTATGATGGGAGAGAGGAACCCCCATTCAATTATCAAGGACCAATTTTGCCTCAGTCATTCCCTCTTCTCTCCTCTCCTGTCCTGTCAGACAGAACATTAGTAACATTAGCAAATTAGTAAAGTAACATCAGCAAATTTGCAGATGACACAAAGCTGGGTGGCAGTGTGAACTGTGAGGAGGATGCTATGAGAATGCAGGGTGACTTGGACAGGTTGGGTGAGTGGGCAGATGCATGGCAGATGCAGTTTAATGTGGATAAATGTGAGGTTATCCACTTTGGTAGCAAAAACAGGAAGAAAGATTACAATCTAAATGGTGTCAAGTTGGGAAAAGGGGAAGTACAACAGGATCTGGGGGTCCTTATGCATCAGTCAATGAAAGTAAGCATGCAGATACAGCAGGCAGTGAAGAAAGCGAATGGCATGTTGGCCTTTATAACAAGAGAAGTCGAGTATAGGAGCAAAGAGGTCCTTCTGCAGTTGTACAGGGCCAGAGTGAGACGACACCTGGAGTATTGTGTGCAGTTTTGGTCCCCTAATTTGAGGAAGGACATTCTTGCTATTGAGGGGGTGCAGCGTAGGTTTACAAGATTAATTTCCGGGATAGCGGGACTGTCATATGCTGAGAGAATGGAGCAGCTGGGCTTGTACACTCTGGAGTTTAGAAGGATGAGAGGGCATCTTATTGAAACATTTAAGATTGTTAAGGGTTTGGACACGCTAGAGGCAGGAAACATGTTCCCAATGTTGGAGGAGTCCAGAACCAGGGGCCACAGTTTAAGAATAATGGGTAAGCCATTTAGAACGGAGACGAGGAAACACTTTTTCACACAGAGAGTTGTGAGTCTGCCTCAGAGGGCGGTGGAGGCCGGTTCTCTGGATACTTTCAAGAGAGACCTAGATAGGGCTCTTAAAGATAGCAGAGTCAGGGGATATGGGGAGAAGGCAGGAACGGGGTACTGATTTGGGATGATCAGCTATGATCACATTGAATGGCGGTGCTGGCTTGAAGGACCGTATGGCCTACTCCTGCCCCTATTGTCTGTTGTCTATTGTCTATTGAAAGCAGGTATCACCAGATTCAGGAACAGCTTCATCCTTGGTATTATCGTACTACTGAACAGATCTCTCATAACCAAGGATGTATTCCCTATCTCCCTCCCTACCTCGTTGCGGCCGTTCCACTTTATTCTTTGCAGCTTCTCTGCACATGTAACGCTGCAACACTACATTCTGCGCTTCGCTGTTTTTCTCTTTGCATTACCTGGCTTGATTGTACTCATGAATAGTATGATTTGACTGGATAGCATGCAAAGTTTTTCATTGTATCTCAGTGCACGTGAAAGTAATAAACAAATACCAATAGACACAAAAAGCTCGAATAACAAATACTAATACACTTGGCTACATTCAAGAGTCAAGAGTGTTTTATTGTCAAATGTTCCGGATGGGACAATGAAATTCTTACTTGCTGCAGCACAACAGAATATGTGAATGTGTAAGCATAGTACATAACGAGGGAAGAGAAAAAATAAATAATAAATATAGTGCAATAATAATATATTCTTTTGCAGTTCAGAGCTCAGAGCTCATTGTTGTGTTTAATAGCCTGATGGCTGTAGGGAAGAAGCTGCTCCTGTACCTTCTTCCTGATGGCAATGGTGAAATGAGTGTGTGGCCAGGATGGTGTGGGTCTTTGATGATTTTGGCTGCCTTTTTGAGGCAGCGACTACGATAGATCCCTTCGACGGTGGGGAGGTCAAAGTCGGTGATGGACTGGGCAGTGGTCACAACTTTTTGTAGTCTTTTCCGCTCCTGGACATTCAAGTTGCCGAACCAGGCCACGATGCAACCCGTTAGAATGCTCTCTACCGTGCACCTGTAGAAGTTTAGGAGAATCCGCTTCGACATGCCGAATCTCTGTAATCTTCTCAGGAAGTAGATGTGCCTTCTTTATAATTGCATCGGTGTGCTGGGTCCAGGAAAGATCTTTGGAAATATGCACGTTCGGGAATTTTAAGTTTTTGACCCTCTCCACCATCGTCCCATTGATGTGAACAGGATTGTGGGTCCTCATCCTTCCCCTACCAATGTCCACAATCAGTGGACTTGGTCTTACTGATATTGAGAGCCAGGTTGTTGTGCTGGCACCATTTGGTCAGTCGGTCGATCTCAATTCTATACTCTGACTCATCCCCATCTGTGATTCGTCCAACGACAGTGGTGTCGTTGGCGAACTTGATGATGGAGTTCGCACTATATCCGGCTACGCAGTCATGGGTATAGAGTGAGTAAAGCAGGGGGCTGAGCACGCAGCATTGCGGTGCTCCCGTGCTAATTGTTACTGAGGATGAAGTGGTTCCTCCAATTCGAACAGACTGTGGTCTGTGGATGAGGAAGTTGAGGATCCAATTGCAGGGGGATGCGCAGCGCCCAGTTCCGTGAGCTTGGTAACCAGCTTGGAAGGGATGATGGTATTAAATGCTGAGCTGTAGTCTAATTTCCTTAACAACAGCCTGACGTAAGTGTTTTTATTATCCAAGTGGTCCAATGCGGAGTGGAGAGCCAGTGAAATTGCATCCTCCATTGACCTGTTGTGGCGGTAAGCGAACTGTAGTGGGTCGAGGTTCTTGTCGAGGTACGAGTTGATGTGCTCCTTAACCAACCTCTCAAAGCACTTCATCACCACAGACGTTAGTGCCACTGGTCGATAGTCATTGAGACACGTCACCTTACTCTTCTTGGGCACCGGTATTATTGATGCCCTCTTAAAGCAGGTAGGAATCTCAGACCTCAGAAGTGAGAGGTTGAAAATGTCCGCAAAAACCTCCGCCAGTTGGTCTACACAGGTCTTGAGAACTCGACCGGGTATACCATCACGTCCAGGGGCTTTCTGAGGGTTCACCCCCCCGAAGGATCTTCTGACGTCGGCCTCTGAGACTGTGACTTAATACCGTCAGGGCGAATGGGGGCTCAGGAAGGCACATCAGTGTTCTCCCTATCGAACCGTGCGTAGAACGCATTGAGATCGTCGGGGAATGATGCTTCGCTGTTGTTTGAGCTGCATCCTGATTTCGCCTTGTAGGAGGTGATGGCATTCAAGCCCTGCCACAGTTGCCGAACATCCATCTCATCCTCCAGCTAAGAGAAGAAGTCCCTTTTGGCCTTTTTGATGGCCTTAGCAAGGTCGTATCTGGACTTTTTATAGACTGCTGCATCGCCAGACCTGAATGCCGGGGATCTGGCCTTCAGAAGAATGTGGATCTCATGGTTCATCCAAGGCTTCTGGTTAGGAAACACTCGGAAGGTTTTTGTTGGAACACAGTCCTCCACACATTTCCTTATGAAGTCTGTAACCACTGTGGCGTATTCATTCTGCTGTGGTTCTGCTTGGTTCTGCTGTGGTTAATGAGGCCAATGTAGGAACGTTTAACACCTCCACACATGGGGCTTGTGATACTGATGGGATGTGCAGATGGATTTGTAGCTTGTGAGGTGGTCTACACCCTCTGCTGCTTTTGTGTGCTCCCAATGCTTGGCCTCAAAGTTGTTGAACACTTCTGGGACAGCATAGACCGCCACAGCAGTGTGAGGTAGTGTCACCATCTGCTGGAGCAACGAGGCCACTGCATCTGGAGCGATGAGTCCACTACAGTATATCATGGGCAGCACACAGGAGCCACAGTGGATAATCTCATGTCATTTGCTATCATTAAATAAGATTATCCTGAATTTTGAAATCGTTGAGTTTTTCATCGGAAAGAATCATCCCAGTGCATCAGCACCAGTTCTCTAATACAATCCCGTCATAGATATAAACATCTTTTGCAGTACTGTATCTATCTCTTATTGCCCCTTAACTGTGTGATTATTTTTAAAGCTGAAACAAGACAAGGGTGAAAGGTAGATGGGAACATTGAGCTGAGGGAGTACTCAGATCAGATCTGCAGCATTGCAGGTCCCGAAGAGCACAGTGGCCTCCGTCCTTCTTAAGTGGAAGAACTTTGTAACCACCAGGACTCTTCATAGAGCTGGCCGTCTGGCCAAACTGACCAATCGGGGGAGAAGGGCCTTGGTCAGGGAGGTGACCAAGAACCCGATGGTCACTCTGATAGAGCTTCAGAGTTCCTCTGTGGAGATGGGAGAATCTTCCAGAAGGATAACTATATCTGCAGCGCTCCACCAATCAGTTCTTTATGGTAGAGTCGCCAGACGGAAGCCATTCCTCAGAGAAATGACAGCCTGCTTGGAGTTTGCCAAAAGGCACCTAAAGGAGATTCTCCGGTCTGATGAAACCAAGATTGATCTCTTTGGCCTGAGTGCCAAGCGTCACGTCTTGAAGAAACCAGGCACTGCTCATCACCTGGCCAATACCATATCTACGGTAAAGCATGGTGGTGGCAGCATCATGCTGTGGAGATGTTTTTCAGCTGCAGGAACTGGGAGACTAGTCAGTATCGAGTGAAAGATGAACAGAGCAAAGTACAGAGAGATCCTTGAAGAAAACCTGCTCCAGAATGTTCTGGACCTCAGACTGGGATGGAGGTTCACCTTCCAACAGGACAACAACCCTTAGCACACAGCCAAGACAACGCAGGAGTGGCTTCGTGACAATTCTGTGAATGTCCTTGAGTGGCCCAGCCAGAGCCCGGACTTGACCCCAATCGAACAGCTCTGGAGGTACCTGAAAATAATTGTGCATCGACGCTCCCCATCCAACTTGACAGAGCTTGAGAGGTTCTGCAGAGAAGAATGGGAGAAATTTCCCAAATACAGGTGTGCCAAGCTTGTAGCGTCATACCCAAGAAGACTTGACGCTGTAATCGCTGCCAAAGGTGCCTCAACAAAGTACTGAGTAAAGGGTCTGATTACTTATGTAAATGTGATATTTCAGTTATTTCTTTTTCATTACTTTGCAAAAATTTCTAAACATCTGTTTTTACTTTTTTATTATGGGATATTGTGTAGATTGATGAATGGATTAAAATGAATTTAATCCATTTTAGAATAAGGCTGT
The DNA here is from genome assembly GCA_038087875.1 of Malacoraja senta. Lineage (NCBI taxonomy): Eukaryota > Metazoa > Chordata > Chondrichthyes > Rajiformes > Rajidae > Malacoraja > Malacoraja senta. The sequence continues at coordinate 9,865,830 of CM075995.1, read as the reverse complement.
AATGTAACAAAATGTGGAAAAGGTGAAGGGGTCTGAATACTTTTTGAATGCACTGTAGGTGTGATTACAAAGTAGGTGCACCACTGCCTCTACTTTATTTGACGTTTAAAGATATTCAGCATGAAGCTTAATATTCTAACAAACTTCTACATATTCACAACAGTAAATATCCTGACTGGTAGCATCATGGCTTGGTATGACAATTACAATGCACTGCAACACAAGAGGCTGCAGAGAGTGGCAGACTTACCACTGTCCATTAAGGGGACAGTACTCCCCACCATCAAACGCATCTACATGAGGCACTGCTTTAAGAAGGCAGCATCTATCATCAAGAATCCCTACCATCCAGGCCATGCTCTCATTCTCGCTGCTTTTGGTGACAGGAGGTAGAGAAGCCCGCAATACCCAATTCAGGAACAGGTACTTTCCTACAATCAATCAATCAATCAATCAATCAGATTTATTCATCACATACACAATAAAGTGCAGTGAAATGAACTTGCCAGCAGCTGTACAATAAAAAAGAACACACAATACACAATAAAAATTTAACACAAACATCTACCACAGCATTCTTCACTGTGGTGGAAGGCACAAAGTAGAGTTAGTCCTCCTCCATTTTCTCCCTTGGTCGGGGCCATAACCTTCGCAGTCGCTGCTGCGGGCGGCCAGATGACAGCCCTCTCGTCTGGAAGGTAAGTCCCGAATCGGTGCTTCCTAATCGGAGACTGCGGCTTCAGGATAACATAGGACACAGGCCGGCGGTCGTAGCTCTTCTCCAGGGATCCCCGGCGAGGGATCCCGCTCCGGATGGTAAGTCCACGCCACGCCCAGATGCCGCGCTCGCAGCTAGAAGCTCCACTGTCCGTGGCTTCAAGGTGTTGTAGGCCGCGGGCCGGCGGGTCGGAGCTCTTCACCAGGGGTCCCCAACAAGGGATCATAGGCTCTGGATGCCGCACTGACGGCAAGAAGCTCCGCAGACCACGGCTTCAGACTGACAGGCCAGCGATCGGAAAAAGTTCACGCTGCGCCAGTTGCTGAAGCTCCAGGCCTGTCTCCGGGAAAGCCCGCACCAATCCTTGGTGTTAGGAAGCGAGGGAGGCGATATGGAAAAAATTGCCTCTCCGTGGAGGAGGCGACCGAAAGCGGTTTCCCCTTACCCCCCCCCCCCCACACCACCCCCCACACAAGACACACCTAGAGACATTAAAACACACATTTAGACATACAAAAAAATACAAAAAAAGTAGAAATGACTAACACGCTGCTGGCAGGGCAGCCGTCTCGCGGCGCCCCCACTGACCTACAACCATCAGGTTCTTGAACTGACCTGCACAACCCAAATCCTTTCTCAGCAAAGAAACATAATGGACCACATCTTACCAGGGCCGGCCTTAAGCAGATTGGACCGATTGCTCCCAATTGGGCCCCGCGCGTAAGGGGGGCCCCACGCTAGAGTAATCCAAAGCTCCGCTCTAGGATCTTTGGCGTAATCTACTCTCGGCTCGGGTAGATCTATCCCGGGTGGAGGCGGAAGAAAGGGGTTGACGGGGAGGGGGGTGTGAGGGGGAATGGAGAAGGGGGAGAGGGGAAGGTCACTCACGGTCCCAGGGGGGGGGGGGGGGGGGGCAGCGTTCCCGCCCCTGCAGTCGCCGTGCTTCACGCACACAGCCCCGGCTCCACCCCTCTCTCTCCCCGGGGAGACGCAATGAACAATACAGGGAGGGCCGGGCCGGCTTTGGAGCAACGTTTACAAACCTCGGCCTCAGCTCACACGCTTTCCCCTGGACCCCGGCATCCGCTCCCGCGCCGGCCCTCTCCCTCCCTTCTCCTCTTCCCTTCCCTCCCTCCCTTCCCTTCTTCCCACCCGCCCTTCTCTCCTTCCCTCCCTCCCTTCTCTCCTCCCCTCTCTCCTCTCTCTCTTTTCCCTTCTCTCCTTCCCTCCCTCCATTTTTTCTCTCCTTTCTCACTCTCTTTTCCCTTCTCTCCTTCCCTCCCTCCCTTCTTCCTCTCCTTCCCTCCCTCTCTACTTTCTCTACTTCCCTCACTCCCTTCTATCCTTCCTCCCTTCCCTCCCACACTCACACACACATAAAGCACAGACAACTAACACACACACATCACGCACAGACAACTAACATACACACCACACATACACACACACACACACACACACACACACACACACACACACACACACACACACACACACACACACACACACACACACACACACACACACACACAACTAAGTTAGGATGGGGTAGAAGCCCAAAGGGTAGGATGGGGCTGAAGCCCAAAATTTAATGCCTGGACTGGTTTTTCGCCAATAATTATTGGTTTGCCAGGATCTAGTTAATTAAATTACTTTTTTTTCATTTCACAGTCACTAAAATAAGTGGTATTGTAACTATGTGCTTTTCAGAGGTGATCTACACATTTTGTTTGTTACTTGTAGGCTTACATGTATGCAATTTTATATTAAAATTAGACCAAGTGCAGACCCGTTGGGTCTGTTACCCCAACGTGCGGTTGGGGGGGAGGCATGCGGCATCACATACATTAACCACCCCTACACACACACTAACTACCCCCTCGCACACACGCTAACTACCCCCCTTGTTAATATATTAACATTATTAATTTGCTCCTTTTACCCATGATCACCCTATCTACTGACG
>CM075995.1:9809164-9862946 GCA_038087875.1 Malacoraja senta | reverse complement strand
CTTCCCGCATTACCAGAGCATGTTGTTCTTGAACTCTCCCAGCTTCACCTTTAAAAGCCTCCCAATTGTTTGATGTCTCTTTACCTGCTCCCAGTATCTCTCAGTTAACCTCTGTAAGTTCCTGTCAAACCTTCAAAATTGGACTTGCCCCAATTTAGGACTTTAACTTGTGAAACAGTCCTAACTTTATCAAATCAATTGAGTTTATTGTCGTACACGAATAATGAGGTACATGTACAATAAAAATCTTGCTTGCAGCAGGACTCGCTACACACAAAAACATAAAAGATACATACATTTTCCATAAATTGTACATAAAGTTTGCAAGACAGTGAAAAAGAAAAAAAAGAAAAAAGGAGCAAGATATTAGTGCAAAATATAATTAGAAAATAAAGTTCATGGCAGGGCAAGAGGTGGTGTTCCACTATCATGGTGGGATTAGGATTGGGGAGCTTGGTTCAAGAATCTGTAGCTATGGGAAAGTAGCTGTTGCTGAACCTGGTGGTGTGGGACTGCAGGCTTCTGAAACCGGTGGTGTGGGACTTGAAGCTTCTGTACCTCCTGCCCGACGGTAGCAGTGTGAAGAGTGGATATAGTGGGGATTGTTGATGATAGATGCCACCTTCTAGAGGTTACTAGTTCCAAAATGTAACTGTACTGATGCTGCAGTTACGTGCTCTGTCTCGTTGCGCCCTCTCTTGTAGGGCTATCTGTATAATGTTTCAGAAAACTTCATCCAAACACTTTGCACAATGGTATTACCAGTTAAAATCGGTGGCTTCAAATTACCTACAATTGCCAGCCTATTGTTCTTTAGCTATTTGCAATCTCCGTGCATATTTTCTTCTCTGCACCCTTCCCGAGCCGAATCACATCATTGTTATAGCAGGCTGACCAAACCAGCTCACAGTATTTCAAATGCAATCTCTCCAATGTCTTGTAAAGTCCAAACTCTTGTACTCAGTACCCCAACTCATGAAGGCAATATGCCAGACTTCTTTTTCATCATATAAATGACTTTTAATGCCCTGCCCTGACCTCATCAATCCTCTTGCTCAGCTCTTCAAAAACCTCAATTAGGTTTGTGAGACACAATTTCCCACACTCAAAATGCTGGTGGACTCTATCTCTGAGAATCATCCTTTATTAACTTTCCTGCCACAAATGTTAGGCTCATAGTCATAGTCATACTATATGGAAACAGGCCCTATGGCTCAACTTGCCAATGGCGATCAAGATGCCCAATCTAACGCTGGTCCCACCTGCCTGGGTTTAGTTTAGTTTGGTATATTGTCATAGGTACAGTGAAAAGCTTGGCTTTGGCCAATATCCTTCTAAATACTTCTTATCCATGTACCTTTCCAAATGTCTTTAAAATGTTGTTTTAGTAAATGGTATGACCTCTGGTAGCTCGTTCCATACACCACCACCCTCTGTGTGAAAATGTTGCCCCTCAGGTTCCTATTAAATCTTTCCGCTCTTACCATAAACCTATGTCCTCTGGCTCTTGATTCCTCGACTGAGTAAAAAACCTCTGTGCATGCACCCCATCTATTACCCTTGTGATCTTGTACATCTCTAAAGATCACCGTTCAGCCTCCTGCGCTCCAAACAATAAAGTCCTAGGCTGCCCAACTTCTCCCTAGAGTTCAGGCCTTTAAGTCTTGGCAACATTCTCATAGATCTTTGCACTCTTTACAGCTTAACAACATCCTTCCTATCGCAGGGTAATCAAAACTGAATATAATACTCCAAATGCAGCCTCGCCATTGTCTTATATAGACACAAAATACTGGAGTAACTCAGCGGGACAGGCAGCATCTGTGGAGAGATGGAATGGGTGATGTTTCAGGTCGAGACCCTTCTTCAGACCATCGCCATGTACAACTGTACAACATAATATCCCAACTTCTATACCCAATCATCCTGACTGATAAAGACCACTATACTGAAAGCCTTCTTGACTACCCTATCTGCCTGTGACGCCATTTCCAAGGAACTATATATCTGCACTAGACCTCTCTGCGTTACAACACTCCCCAGTTAGATATTGTCTATATGGACTTTGGCAAGGCATTTGATAGGTGGTAGGCTGGAAGATTAGATTGCACGGGAGTCAGGAAGAGATAGCTGACTGGATAGAGAATTGACTTCATGGAAGGAAGCAGAGGGTGATGGTGAAACAAACTATATATCTGTACCAGATCCCTCTGTGTTACAACGCTCCCCAGGGCCTTGCAATTCATTGGCTTGGTCTGGTCCTGCCCTAGTTTGACTTCCCAGAATGCAATACATCGCGCTTATCTGTATTAAACTCCATTCGTCAGCCCACTTGCCCAACTGATCAATATCCTGCTGTACTGTTTGATGACCTCCTTTGCTATCTACGATATCACCGACTTCAGTGTCATCTGCAAACTTACTAATCATGTCTGCTACATTCTCATCCAAATCATTGATATAATCCACAAGTATCAGTGGGCCTAGCACCAATCCCTGAGGCACACCGTGATAAAAAAGGCAGCCTTAGATTTAAAAAAACAGTGTTTCACCATCACCCTCTGCTTCCCACCATGAAGCCAATTCTCTATCCAGTCGACTATCTCTTCCTGGATTGTGTGTGATCTCATCTTCCCGTGCAGCCTACCATGCGCAACCTATTAAATGCCTTGCTGAAGTCCATATAGACAATATATACACCTTTGCCCACATCAACCCTTTTGGTTACTTCTTTAAAAACTGAATCAGATTCTTAAGACATTACCTTCCACGTAAAAAAACAATGCTGACTCTCCCTAATCAGCTCCTATCTATCCAAATGCATATATTTCTTATCTTTCAGAATTCTTTCCAGTAAATTGCCTACCATCTATGTTAGGCTCACTGCTCTGTGGTTCCAAGGCTTTTCCTTGCAGCCCTTCTTCAATAGAGGCACAACATTAGCCATCCTCCGGTCTTTTGGCTCCTCACCCGTGTCTAATGATGATTCATATATCTCAATAAAAGCACTTGCAATTTATTTTCTACCTTCCCACAGTATAAAATGCTGGAGCAACTCAGCGGGACAGGCAGCATCTCTGGATAGAAGGAATGGGTGACGGTTTGGGTCAAAACCCTTCTTTAGACTGAGTCAGCGAAGAGGGAGATACAGAGATCAGGAAGTGTAAGCTTTGAAAATGTCAAAGGGGGTGGAGATCAAGGAACTTGTACAATAGATCATTGTTAGCTAGGAGAAGTTAACAACAAAGCAAACAGAGATAAAATGTAAATGACGACAGTCAGACTAGTCGGAAAACTGGGAAGGGGGAGGGATGGAAAGAGAGGGGAAGCAAGGGTTACTTGAAGTTAAGAGAAATCAATATTCATACTGCTGGGGTGTAAGCTGCCCAAGCAAAATATGATTATGTCAGCACATAATCCTCCGGCATTTTCGCCACCTTTAATGGGATTTAACCACTAGCCACATCTTCCCATTTCCACTCCTTTCCACTTTCCGAAGAGACCATTCCCTCCCCAACTGCCTGGTTAACTCGTCCCTTCCCACCCAAACCCTCCCCTCGCCAGGTACTTTCCCCTGCAACCGCATGAGATGCAACATCTGTCCCTATACCTCCCCCCTCGACTCCGTCCAAGGACCCCAACAGTCTTTTCAGATGAGGCAGAGGTTCACTTATACTTCCTCCAACCTCATCTACTGTATCCGCTGTTCCAGATGTGGACTCTTATATATTGGCTGAACATCTCCGCTCAGTCCACCTAAACCTACATGACGTGTTGGAAGGAACTGCAGGTGCTGGTTTAAATCAAAGATAGACACAAAAGCTGGAGTAACTCAGCGGGACAGGCAGCATCTCCGGGGAGAAGGAATGGGTGACGTTTCGGGTCGAGACCCTTCTTCAGACTGGTTAGGCATAAGGGTAACAAGAGATATAGACGATGATGTAGAGAGATAAAGAACAAAGAATGAAAGACGCAAACAAGTAACGATGATAAAGGAAACAGGTCATTGTAAGCTTTGTTGGGTGAAAACGAGAAGCTAATGCGACGGGTGGGGAAGGGATGGAGAGAGAGGGGAATGCTGGGGTAACCTGAAGTAAGAGAAATCAATATTCATACCACTGGCTTTAAGCTGCCCAAGCGAAATATAAGGTGCTGTTCCTCCAATTTACATTTAGCCTCACTCTGACAATGGAGGAGACCGAGGACAGAAAGGTCAGTATGGAATGGGAAGAAGAATTAAAGTGTTTAGTCACCGGGAGATCAGGTAGGTCCAGGCATACTGACGAAGGTATTCAGCGAAACGATCACCCTGTCTACGTTTGGTCTCACCGAAGTATCAGAGTCCACATCTTGAACAACGGATACAGTAGATGAGGTTGGAGGAGGTGCAAGTGAACCTCTGCCTAACCTGAAAGGACTGTCGGGGTCCCTAGACAGAGTCGAGGGAGGAGGTATAGCGACAGGTGTTGCATCTCTTGCGGTTGCAGGGGAAGGTACCTGAGGCGGGGATGTGTTAACTAGGGCGTTGCGGAAGGAACGGTCTCTGCGGAAGGCAGAAAGGGGTGGAGATGGGAAGATGTGAGTAGTGGTGGGATCCCGTTGGAGGTGACACAAATGTTGGAGGATTATGTGTTGTATGCGATGGATGATGGGGTGAAAGGTGAGGACTAGGGGGACTTTGTCTCTGTTGCGACAAGGGGGAGGGGGGGCAAGGGCGGAGCTGCGGGGGTACCGAGGAGACACGAGTGAGGGCCTCATATATGATGGAAGAGGGGAACCCTCATTCCCTAAAGTATGAGGACATCTCGGATGTCCTGGTATAGAACACCTAATGTTGGGCGCAGATACGGCGTAGACGGAGGAATTGGGAGTAGGGGATAGAGCAGGGGTGGGGAACCTGCAGCCTTCTAGGCCATTAACTGCGGCCTTTTGAATGAATCCAAATTTTGTAGAACAAATCCTTTTATTTTTATTAATATGTTTTTGTTCGTCTTTTATTATTTTAATTTTAATCTTAAAATGAACCTATTTAAAATACCAAAGAGTAAAAGAAAATTCAAAGAAATATTCCCCCCCGACTGACAGGCCACAATTAAAACATTGGTAAGTCATGAGGGCTATTTTAACAAAATAATGTACATTTTGAAGTATATCTAATTGAAGTTTCTTGGATGCGGCCTTATTAGATTACAGCTAACTTAATGCGGCATTCCAACATGAAAAGGTTCCCACTCCTGGGATAGAGTCTTTGCAGTCTTTGAAACAGTCGTAGCTTTATCAAATCAATTGAATTTATTGTCGTACACAAATAATGAGTTACAGGTACAATAAAAATCTTGCTTGCAGCAGGACAGGCACATGGACTCACTACACACAAAAATATAAAACATACACACATGTTCCCAGATATATCTGATCATGCTAAGGAGATATCTGCAGTTCCTTCCTCCACAGGTGACCGCTTTGGATTCTGAGGTGCTCTATTATTTCTCTGGTTATCATCTTCCCCTTAATGTCCATAAAAGCTTAGTATTTTCCTTAATATTATCTGCCTACCCAACTTTAGCATTTTTTTTGATAGAAACATAGGAAATAGGTGCAGGAGGAGGCCATTTGGCCCTTTGAGCCAGCACCACCATTCATTGTGATCATGGCTGATCATCCACAATCAGTAACCCGTATCTGTCTTCTCCCCATATCCCTTGATTCCACTTGCCCCTGGAGCTCTGTCCAACTCTCTTTTAAATTCATCCAGCGAATTGGCATCTACTGCCTTCTGCGGGGCCAGAGAATGCCACAAATTCACAAACTCTCTGGGTGAAAAAGTTTTTTCTCATCTAAATTTTAAATGGCCTCCCTTTTTTTCTTAGACAGTGGCCCCTGCTTCTGGGCTCCCTCAACATTGGGAACATTTTCCTGCATCAAGCTTGTCAAGTCCTGTTATAATTTTATCTCCTACACTTCCTTATCTCTGTAACTCCCTCTCCCCTGACACTCAGTCTGAAGAAGGGTCTCGACCCGAAACGTCACCCATTCCACCTCTCCAGAGATGCTGCGTGTCCTGCTGAGTTATTCCTGCATTTTGTGTCCATCTTTGGCTCCATTGATGAACTGAACACTGCAAGGGCCAGGAAGCGAGCGGGTAAGATCATCTCTGACCCCTCTCACCCTAGCCACAAACTCTTTGAATCACTTCCCTCTGGAAGGCGACTCTGGACTGTCAAAGCTGCCACAGCCAGACATAAAAACAGCGTTTATCCACGAGTAGTTGCTCTACTCAACAGCCAAAAATCTGTAGCCTAAGATCTGGTATTTTGTTGGTTCACATGCTTGATCAATGGTGTTTTATCATTAATGTTTTATTATTATTAATGAGTCATTCGTAACTGTCACTATGTCATGTTGTTACTTGTGGGAGGAGCACCAAGGCAAATTCCTTGTATGTGAATACTTGGCCAATAAACTTACTTACTTTTAGTTCCCTGGCTTGTCCTTACAGCCGTTCTTAAATAACACCACTACATTAGCCACCCTCCTGTCTTATGGCATGTCATATGTGGCTAACAATTTTGGTATTGATTATTATTGTCATGTGTACTGACACACAGTGGAACACTTTGTTTTGTGTGCTATGCAGTCAAATCAGACCATACTTGCATATTGCAGAGTGTGTGAAAGGGAAAATAAACAGAATGCAGAACATAGTTCCACAGCTGCAGAGAGAGAACAAATAAACCGCCATAATGTGGAAGATAATGAAATTCATCCTCAGCATATGAGAGGTCAATTCAAGAATGGTTGATGATACAACTATCTTTGCCAGGCCCCAGCAACTTCCTCCCTAGGTTCCCACAATGTCCTGGGTAATACTTGGTCAGTCCCTGAGGATTTATCCACTTTTATGCACGTCAAGACTGCCAATACCTCCTCTTTGGTAATGTTGATGTGTTGCAGAACATCACGGCTCTGGTCCTAGAACTCACGAGCTTCCATCACCTCCATAGTAGAGGGTGTGACTTTAAGATGAGAGGGGGAGAGGAGGCGTTCGTGGCAAGACTTTTACACACAGACTGGTGGGTGCCTGGAACGCGATGCCATGGGTGGTGATGAAAGCAGCTGTGATAGTTTAAGAGCATTTAGGCAGACATTGGAACAACTTGGTATTGAGAAATATAGACCATGTGCAGGCAGAGGAGATTAGTTTAACTTGGCATCATGTTCGACACAGACATTAAGGGCCAAAGGGCCCGTTCCTGTACTGCGCTGTTCTAAAGTGGTATTTATTAATTATTGTCACATGGAGATACAGTGGAAAACATTATTATGTGTGCTATCCATATATGATTACAATCATATAACATAGAACAGTACAGCACAGGAACAGGCCCCTTTAGCCCACAATGTCTGTGCCGAACACAAAGCCATGTTAAACTAATCTCTTCTGCCTGCACATGATCCATATCCCACCATCTGCTGCATATCCATGTGCCTATTGAAAAGCCTCTTAACGCAACTAACGGATCTGCCTCCACCACCATGCCTGGCAGCACATTCCAGGGACCGACCGCTCTGGATAAAAAAAAACTTGCACTGCACATCTCCTTTAAATGTTGCTCCCACCACTCTTTGTGTAAAAAAACTTGCCCTGCACATTTTCATTAAACTTTGACCCTCTCACCTCTAGGCTTTGACATTTGCACCCTGGGGAAAAGGTTCTGACTCTCTATTCTATCAATGCCTCTCATAATTTTATATATTTCTATCAGGTCTCCCCTCAACCTCCACCATTCTTGGGGAAAATAATCCAAGTTTGTCCAACCTCTCCTTTTAGCTAGGACAAGCTACACTTTGATCCCCAGAATGTGTTAGATTGGCTGTGGTATCATAGATTGTTGTGTAAACTAAAGCTAATGTTGTGAGTGGCAACATGTTGACGTGAATACAATGAGAAATGGGGAGTTTGATAAAATGGTTGGCTGGTTGGCAAGATGTCATGACTAAAGTCTCACAGGGAGCAATATGAAGGTCTCAACTGCTTAATGTTTATATCAATAGATGAAGGATGCTAGTTTAAATCGAAGGTAGACACAAAATGGAGAGAAGGAATGGGTGACATTTCACATTGAGAAGAAGGGTCTCGACCCGAAACGTCACCCATTCCTTCTCCTGTAAACATAATACTCTGTAAAATCCATAATTATCAACAACAACAACAAAATCAGTATATATAAAAAACAGACAAATAAACGGACAATAATAATGCAAAGTCAAAAATAATGCCCCCAAGTCCATATAGTTTCAAACCTATTTGGAGGTTGTAGAGTTTAGTAGTCTGATGGTTATAGGGAAGAAGCTGCTCCTAAACCTGGACATTACAATTTTCAGGCTCCTATACATTCTTCCCAATGGCAGGAGTGAAATGAGAGTGTAGTCAGGATGGTGTGGGTCTCAGATGATGCTGGCTGCCCTTTTGAGGCAGTGACTCTCATAGATCCCTTTGATGGCGGGGAGGTCAGTACCCGTGATGGACTTGGCAGTATTCACCACTTTTTGCAATCATCTTTACTCGGGGGCATTCGAGTTGCCTAATCAGTATGGTCTCTAATGTACACCTGTCGAAGTTCAAGACAGTACTCGTTGACATACAATGCAGCAGGATACAATACAAAACAATACAGCACGGGATGGACCCTTCGACCCACAAAGTCTGTGCCAAACACAATGTCAACACTTACTCTTACCTGTCTGCACATGATCCATATCCCTCCATTCCCTGCAAATCCATATGCGCATCCAAATGTCCAAATATACCCATCCAACACCACTATTGTAACTGCCTCCACCACCACCTCCAGCAGCATTTTCCTAGCACTAACCACCATCTATGTAGAAACTTGTCCTCGACAAGTCCTTTGCCCCTAGATTTTAAAACTATGTGAACATTGGAATTACCAAAGCATAGATTCTATGGACCCAGTGATTAGCATTGATGGTGGGGGGAGTGAAGCACGCCTGTAGTTGTGCTAACTGTGCTGAAACTCACACCTTTAAACCTGTCCTGAGTTTAAAACATCACAGTTACACTGATTCTGACCTTGCCTCTACATTCCTGTCCATTCAAGGTGATCTCTCATCTTTTCCTTCTTGGATCATAAAATCCATCTGAGCTAGTCCCATTTGCCTGCATTTAACCACATCCCTCTCAACTGTTTCTATCAATGTACCTGTCCAAATGTGTTTTAAACAATGTAATTGGCAATGGTGAAGGCAGGTACAATTACATTGTTCCATATGTCGACTCCCCTTCCCTGGGGAAAAAAACACTGTGATCATTCACGTTTTCTGTGCCCTTGTGATTTTATGTACTACAATAAGGTCTTCTACGCTCCAAGGAAAATGATCTCAGCTTATCCAGTCTCTTACCAAAGATGGACACAAATTGCTGGAGTAACTCAGCAGCTCAGGCAGCATCCTCAAAGGAATCGGATAGGTGATGTTTTGGATGGGGAGCCTTCTGCATACTTCTTCAGTCTGAAGAAGGGTTCTGACCCGAAACATCGCCTGTCCATGTTCTCCAGAGATGCTGCTTGACCCGGTGAGTTACTCCGGCATTTTGTGTCTATGGTATAAAGCAGCATCTGTAGTTTCTTGTTATGAAGTCTGAAGAAGGGTCTTGACCCGAAACATCATCCATTCCCTCTCTCCAGAGATGCTGCCTGTCCCACTGAGTTACTCCATTTTGTGTCCATCTTCTTGTTATTACTATCCAGTCACTTCTTGTAACTCAAGCCCTCTGGTCTAGGTAACATCCAGGTGAACCTTTTCTGCACCCTTCCAGTTTAACAATATGATCCAAGAATAAGTAGGAAGAGGTGTCGGAGACCAGGCGCCAACTCTCAGACATCACCTCCTACTTATCCTTGGACCATGATCCCACAGATGAGCACCAGGCCATAATCTCATAAACCATTTTTGAATTTATCACTTCCGGCTGTCTGCTCTCCACAGCCTCCATCCAACCTTGTCATTCCCCAGCCCCACACGGCCCGGTTTTATCTTCTCCCCAAAATCCATAAACAGAACTGCTCAGGCAGACCCATTGTTTCAGCTTGCTCCAGACCCACTGAATTAATTTCCACGTACCTCGACTACATCCTATCTCCCCTGGTCCCATCCCTCCCTACCTATGTCCAAGACAACTTTGTACCTCTCACGCCCTTCGTTCCTTCAATGACTTCCGATTTCCAGGCCCCCATCCCTCATGAACCATTCACCATGTCACTCTGCACCTCCATAGTCACCTTCCCTCTAGTCACAATAGGGACCGAGTCCCCCTAGTCCTTACCTTTCACCCCATCAGCCGTCGCATACAACACATAATCCTCCAACATTTTTGCCACCTCCAACGCGATCCCACCACTAGCCACATCTTCCCATCTCCACCCCTTTCTGCTTTCTGTAGAGACAGTTCCCTTTGCAACTCCATGGTCAACTCATCCCTTCCCACCCAAACCACCCCATCCCCAGGTACTTTCCCCTGCAACCGCAAGAGATGCAACTCCTGTACCTATACTTTCCCCTCTCGACTCCGTCCAAGGGCCCCAGCAGTTTTTTTGAGGTGAGGCAGAGGTCAATTAGCACCTCCTCCAACCTCATCTACTGTATGCGCTGTTCCAAGTGTGGTCTATATATCGGAAAGACAAAGTGCAGGCTCGGCGATCGTTTTGCTGAACACCTCAGCTCATTCCGCCTTAACCTACCTGATCCCCCGGTGGCTAAACACTTTAACTCCCCCTCCCATTCCCACACTGACCTTCCTTGGCCATTGTCAGAGTGAGGCCCAGCGCAAATTGGAGGAACAGCACCTCATATTTTGCTTGGGCAATTTACACCCCAGCGGTATGAATATTGACTTCTCTAACTTCAAGTAACCGTTGCTGTCCCCTCTCTCTCCATCCCTCCCCCCCTTCCCAGTTCTCCGACCAGTCTAACTGTCCTCTTTTACATTTATCTCTGTTTGCTTTGTGGTTACCTTCTCGGAGGTAACCATGATCTATTCTCCATTTTCCTTGACCTCCATCCCCTTTGTCTCATTTTCACACCATGCACCCTTATCTCTATATCTCCCTCTCCCCTGTCAGTCTGTAGAAGGGTCTCATCCCGAAACGTCACGCATTCCTGCTGTCCAGAGATGCTGCCTGTCTCGCTGAGTTACTCCAGCATTTTGTGTCTATGTTCGAGGAGTCATAGAGCTGTAGAGCCCAGAAACAAGCTCTCAGACCCATCTTGTTCGTGCCGACCTTGTTGGAATACTAGGCTTATACCAATTGCCAGCATCTGTCCAAATGTCTTTTAAAAGTCATAATTGTACACTCTTCTACAGCTTCCTCTGGCAGCTCATTCCAGGTTCAGATTACCCTCTGAGTGAAAAAGTTGCCCCTGAGGTTCCTCAGCCTCTTAAATCTCTCCCCTCTCACCTTAAGCCTGTGCCATCTAGTTTTAGAATCCTCTCCCCTGGGAAACAGACTGTGAGTGTACACTTTATCCATGCCCACATGAACTTGTACACCTCACTAAAGTCACCCCTCAGCCTCCTACGCTCCAAAATGAAAGTCCCGGCCTGTCCAACCTCTCCCCGTAAGCCCAGGCAACATCCTGGTGAATCTCTTCGACTTGTACAACTGTAACACGATGTTCTGGCTGTTGTTCTCAATACCCTTCCTAATGAAGGCAAGCATGCCAAACACCTTCTTCGCCACCATGTCCACCTGCCTCACCACTTTATGGGAACTATGCATCCGTACTCCCAGTTCTCTCTGTTCTACACACTCTCCAGGGCTCTGCCATTTATGGTGTAACTCCTGCTCTGTAACGTCTCACACTTGTCAGAGTTAAATTCCATTTTCCATTTCTTGGAACTCCCTCCCAACTGATCTAGATGAGGGGTGATGTACCTCAGACAGAGGTTGGTGGGTGTATGGAACGAGCTGCCGGTGGGTAAGTGGCACTGGTATCAGTTGCGCTGATGGCCTGTTTCCGTGCTGTATGACTATGACTCACTCTCTCGTGCTCTGACTGTTCTAATGGTTCCAGGTTTCTGGTAACATTGATGGAAGGAAGCAGTTGGCAGCTAGCTGCCTGGCCAACTGAGTTATAAATACTGTGTGTGGGGATCTGGCGCTGGGATAGAGTTCCGTTCCCAGCCAGCTCCTGTCCCAATGAGAGTCTGGAAATATTTCCATGTGGAGTTATGCCTGTTGCCATGGAGCCTGGAGTCAGAGACTGCAGCTCGAGGGATCCAATAACACTGTGATTGTTGCTGCCCAACAATCCAGTGGTGTGGATTTGAATCCCACCCTGGCGGCTGCGTATTTATAGTCACAGTCATACAGAACAGTACAACCCGGCCAACTTCGGCCCAACTCCTCCATGCTGACCAAGATGCCCCAGCTAAGCTAGTCCCATCTGCCTGCCTTTGACCCATATCCCTTTCAACCCAACCTATCCATGTATCTGTCCAGTCTCGCAACAGAATAATTACTCACCCTGCCAGTGTGAATAAAGTACAGACACCTTTCTCCATCCATGGCTGACCTCTGAGGTGAGGGCTTCAAGCAGGGCCAGTGATCCTATTCCATGCTGCTAGGGAGAAGTTGGCTCACCTCCTCCTTCCTTCCTCCACCTCCTCTGTTTCAGAGCAGAAACAGGCCCTTCGACCCATCTTGTCCATCCCAACCATGTTGCCGATCTACATGAATCCCATTTGTCTGTGAAAAGCTCAATTCCTCGACACCTTTCCTGCCAAAGAACCTGTTCAACTTTGTAATTGCATCTGACTCCACAACCTCCTCTAGCAGCTACCTCTCCCTCTGTCCCTCTCTGCTTTTCTCTTCATTAACCTTTCTCTCCCACCCTCCATCTCCCCCCTCCCACTACCTCTCAACCTCTTATTGACCCTCTCTCCACCTCCTTCTTGCCTCCCTCTCTCTCCTAAATCTCTCTGCTCCCCTCACACTCTCCCCTCCCTCTTCCTCTTCCATTTCTTTCCTTTCCTCTCCCCTTGCTTCTCCCCTTGGGATGTAATGCTGAGGTTTTATAAGGCACTGGTCAAACCGCATTTGGAGTATTGTGAGCGTTTTGGGCCCCATATCTGAGGAAGGATGTGCTGGTGTTGGAGAGGGTCCAGAGGAGGTTTATGAGTGATGCTAGGAATGATTGGGTTAATGTATAATGAGCCTTTGTTGGCACTGGGCCTGTACTCGTTAGAGTTTAGAAGGATGAGGGAGGACCTCATTGAAACTTACCAAACAGTGAACGGCCTGGATAGAGTGGATGTGGAGGATGTTTCCACCAGTGGGAGAGTCTAGGACCAGAGGTCATAACCTTAGAATAGAAGGACATACTTTTAGAAAGAGGAATTTCTTTAGTCAGAGGGTGGTGAATCTGTTTGTCTGCTTGGCCTCTGCTTGGCTGCTTGGTCTCCACGGAAGGCTGTGGAGGCCAAGCCAATAGATTATTTGTAAGATTCTTGATTAGTATGGGAGTCAGAGGTTACGGGGAGAAGGCAGGAAAATGGAGTTGGGAGGAAAGATATATCAGTCATGATTGGATGGTGTGATGTGTGGTGGCTGAATGGCCTAATTCTTCTCCTATAACATCAACATATGAACTTCCTCTCTCACCTCCCTCTCTCCCCTCCCCTCCCCTCTCCCTCACCCTCTCCCTCTCTCCCTCTCTCCTCTCCCCTCCCTCTCTCCCCTCTCCTCCGTCTCTTCCCTCCCTCTCTCCCCTCTCCACCCTCCCTCTCTCCCCTTCCCTCCTTCTATCCCCTCCCCTCCCTCTCTCCACTCCCCTCCTTCTCTCCCCTCCCGTCCATCTCTCCCCTCCCTCCCCTCCCTCTCCCCTCCGTCTCTCCCCTCCCTCACTCCCCTCCATCCCCTCTGTCTCTCCCCTCCCTCTCTCCCCTCCCTCTCTCCCCTCCCTCTCTCCCCTCCCTCTCTCCCCTCCCTCTCTCCCCTCCCTCTCTCCCCTCCCTCTCTCCCCTCCCTCTCTCCCCTCCCTCTCTCCCCATCCCTCTCTCCCCTGCCTCTCTACCCTCCCTCTCCCCCTCTCTCCTCCCCCCCTCTCTCCTCCCCTCCCTCCCTCTCTCCACCCTCTCTCTCTCTCCCCTCCCTCTCTCCCCTCCCTCTCTCCCCTCCCTCTCTCCTCCCCCCGCTCTCCTCCCCCCACGTTCTCTGAACCTCCATTCTCTGAACATTCTCCCCCTGTATTCTCACTCCCTCCACACTCTCACCCTCCAGTCTCTCCCCTTCCCTGTCTGCCCCCCTCTCTTCATCTGGTCTTGTGGTCAGATGCCACTCTGTGAGTCTGGTGCCCAGGTCAGTACCAGGAGGTCAGGTTGCTGAGGTGGAGGTGGCTTTAATGGGAGTGGGTCACACTCTCCGTGGCAGTGTAGTCCGCAACTGGGGCTGGTGGGTGGGTCTGCATCTGCGGGATGGTCTGGGTCTGTGGGTGGACTGCGTCTGGGTCCGTGAGACTGTGTCTTTTCCGTGAGACTGTCTGGATCTGTGGTACTGTGTCTGCGTCTGTGAGACTGTCTGGGTGTGTGAGACTGGATCTGTGGGACTGTCTGGGTCCGTGAGACTGGGTCTGTGGTACTGTCTGGGTCTGTTCGACTGGGTCTGTGGGACTGTCTGGGTCTGTTCGACTGGGTCTGTGGTACTGTCTGGGTCTGTTCGACTGGGTCTGTGGGACTGTCTGGGTCTGTGACACTGTGTCTGGGTGTGTGAGACTGTATCTATGGGACTGTGTCTGGATCTGTGAGACTGGGTCTGTGGCACTGTCTGGGTCTGTTCGACTGGGTCTGTGGGACTGTCTGGGTCTGTGAGTGTCTCGAACTGTGGGACTGTGTCTGTGAGTGTGTGAGACTGTCTGGGTCTGTGGGTGGACTCGGTTTGTGGAACTGTGTCTGTGTCTGGTTCTGCGAGACTATCTGTGTCTGTGTCTGTGGGTCTGTGACTGAGAGACTATCTGGGTCTGTGTGGGTCTGTGTCAGTGGTTCTGTGTCTGTGTCTGTCTGGTTCTGAGAGACCATCTGTGTCTGTGGGTCTGTGTCTGTGAGTCTGTCTGGGTCTATGTCTGGCTCTGAGAGACTATCTGGGTCTTGGTTTGTGTCTGTGGGTCTGTGGGTCTGTGTCTGAGAGACTATCTGTGTCTGTGGGTCTGTGTCTGTGGGTCTGCCTGGGTCTGTGTCTGGGTCTATGCTTAGTTCTGAGAGTGTGTCTGTGTCTGTGGGTGAGCTGTGTCTGGGTCTCTGAGGCAGTGGGTGAGCTGTGTCTGGGTGTGGGGGGCTGCTCTGCCTTCACCCTGGGTCTGGGTGTGGCAGTAACTCTCCCCACTCCCTGCTCCTCGCTGTCTTTGTTCAGTTCCACATTCTGCAGCAGGAATGTCTGCACATTCCACACTGACCGCAGTGCTGGCCTGTTGATAGAGAGGGAGAGAGAGAGAGGGGAGAGGGAGGGAGAGAGAGAGAGAGAGAGAGGGAGAGGCTCCAGGGTGCGGCCATGGATGGAAGGACGGGGAGCAGAGTGATTTAAGGGTGTGCGGCACTGTGCGAGGGATAGTACTGAGGGAAGTGTGGGAGGGGTGGTATGGAGCGAACAGTCCCACACTGCTGGTCCACACTCCATCCCTCCCCTCCTTGGTCCACACTGAACTCCCCTGTGGTCCACAGCCCAACCCCCCACCCCACCCACCCCTGGACCACAATGAACACCCTCCCTGGTCCACACCTCCCCTCCAACCCCTGGGTCCACACCCCACCCACACTGCTTCCACCCAGGGCCCTCACTCCTGGACCTGCTGATGGGACCCGGAGTGGGCTGTGGTGGGACGGGTGGGTGGGTAGTTTGGGAAGCCAGTGTGAGTGACATTGGCTGTGTTTGGCTGCTGACTCAGCTGCTGGTTCGAGTTACAGCTCCACAATGAGCCGGGCTATTCAGGGCCGCTGAAATGCCAGTGTTAAATTGGGAGAAGCCTGTCTCGTGCTGCCTCCTGTCTCTGGTGAAGGTTGTGTCCTGCGGTGAAAGGAAAGGCTGGGAGCCTGGGCTGGGACTGTTTGAGCACCCCACTCCTGCTGCCAGACTCACCTGCAGCCTGTGGTGCCTGGCTCTGTGCCAGGCCTCAGCCTCTGGCTCTGGGCTGCCCTGGCTGCCTCTGCCTGACGACATCCCCCAAGCCTGACTCACACCTGGCCTGGCTCCAGCATCAGTGCTGTGGTGTCAGCGGGTGGGGGGGGGGGGGCAGGGCCTGCCTTCCGCCTCTTCCTCCTGCCCATTCATTCCCTCTGCCGGGCTTCAGAGAGCTGAGCGCAGCCCCAGTCACAGCCCCAGGTCCCTGTGGTCACTCGCTGACGATCAGTCTGCATGCCCAGGTCCCTCCCAGCGAACCCTCAGTCAGCCTAGATCCTGCAGCCTGTGCAGCCCAGACTGTGAGGTCCTTGCACCTGAGGCCCAGCCTGAGGTCCCTGCACCCAAGGCCCAGCCTGAGGTTCCTGTGTTCCCCGAGCCCCAGTCCCTGTGCCTGAGGCCGGCGCAGCCTCCGCCTCACCATGGTGGCAGGCATGCTGCTGCCCCTGCCCCAGCTGCGGGCATTGTACGAGCTGCTGTTCCGAGATGGGGTGGTGGTGGCCCAGGAGAGCCGGTGCCCCCAGTCCCGGCACCCTGAGCTGAGGGCCCTGTCCAACCTGCAGGTGATCCGGGCCCTGGGCTCACTGAAGTCTCGGGGGATGGTGCGGGAGAGCTTCGTGTGGAGACACCACTACTGGTACCTGATGGACCAGGGTGTGGGCTTCCTTCGCCAGTACCTGCACCTGCCCCCCGACATCGTACCCGCCACCCTGCAGCGACAGGCCCGGCACCGCCCCACCCTCCGGGCCCCCGTCCCCCGCCCCTCTCCTCGGCCACCAGGACCCTCCACCGACGCTGAGCGGGGGAGGCAGGAGTATCGCAAGATCGAGGAGCTGAGAGACAAGAAGGGGCCCGAGGTGGGGCTGGTGTTGATCGGGACATCCTCAGCAGGTTAGCAGTGACCCCCACCCCACACATCAGACTCCACTGTGACCCTCCACCCTGCATGTGGCATGCATAGCCCCACCACCCACATCATCTCCATCTTATTATCCTCTCATCCCTCTCCCCTTCTCCCCTCTCTCCCTATCAGCCCATTCTCCTCCCCCTGCCTGCCATTCTTCCCCTGCCCATCTCCCACTCACTCCACTCACCCCTCTCACCCCACTCATCCCCCTCATCCCCCTCATCCACCTCTTCATCCCCATCCCTCTTCCTCTCATCTCTGCCCCCCTCATCTCCTCCCTTACCCCCCTCCCTCATCCCCACCATCCCCCTCCCTCATCCCCCTCATCCCTCATCCCACTCATCCCCATCCCCCTCATCCCCATCCCCCTCATCCCCCTCTCCCTCATCCCACTCATCCCCATCCCCCTCAACCCCATCCTCCTCATCCCTCTCGTATCCCTCCCCGTCATCCCCCTCATCCCCCTCATCCCTCTCCCTCATCCCCTTTATCCCCATCCCCCTCATCCCTCTCCCCACCCCCCCTCATCCCCACCCCCTACCCTCCTCATCCCTCTCCCTCATCCCCCTCATCCTCATCCCCCTCTTCTTCATCTCCCTCATCCCCCTCCCTTATCCTCCTCATCCCACTCCCTCATCCCCATCCCCATCATCCCCCTCCCTCATCCCCATCCCTGTCACTCCCTCTCTCCCCATCCCCCTCCCTGTCGCTCTCTGTCTCCATCTCTCTGGCCCCATCTCTCTCCCCTGTCTCTCATCTCTCCCAACCTGCTGTTTCTCTCCTGTCCTATGCCTCTCTTCCCCCCCACCACACACGCCTCCCTCTCCCCCGCTAGTCACCATCACTGTCTCCCCTCCCCTCCCCAGCATGTTTCACCTTGTGGACCATCCCATCTCAATGTTTTGGGAAGTGTGCAGGGGGAAATGCGGTGAATCGTGGCTTGGTCAGTGATCACATGCGCATCAGGATTGGTGGGCTTTCAGAGCATGTTCAGACCTTTGTTACTTGTATGTGTTATAGTATGCTGGAGTTTCACCGTGTGTGTATTGTCATGGTGTTCATGAGTGTCATACGTATACATCTGTACAGGAGTGTCGTGTGTGCGTCTATCGCAGTGTGCAGGACTATCACATGTGTACGTCTGTATCGCAGTGTGCAGGGGTGTCTGTTGTGGTGTGTGGTAGTATCATGTGTGTACACCTGTGTTGTGTGTGGGGAGTATCATGTGTGTACACCTGTGTTGCGTGTGGGAGTATCATGTGTGTACACCTGTGTTGCGTGTGGGAGTATCATGTGTGTACACCTGTGTTGCGTGTGGGAGTATCACGTGTGTACACCTGTGTTGCGTGTGGGAGTATCACGTGTGTACACCTGTGTCACGGTATTTAAGAATATCATAGGGGTCTTTGAGTATTAGTTGATAAGTTGTTATGCTGAGTGCCCAGTTCCCGGAGTCGAGGTCAGAGTAAATTGTAGGCTGGTGGTGGGACCAAGACCCAGAGCACAGGCAGTCCGGAGACCTAGAACAGAGAGTGGCACAGCGCTGGCGACCCTGATTCCATCCTGAGCTCAGGCGCTGTCTGTGTGGTGTTTGCACGTTCTCCCTGTAACCACGTTGATTATCTGATGCTCCAGTTTCTTCCCACGACCCAAAGACGAGCAGTTGGCCACTGAAATTATCCCGACAGTGTACGTTGATAACAAAATGGTGGGCCTGTGAGAGAGATTGTGTAGTGAGGGACAGAGATTCTCTAAGCCAGCATGGTGCAAGTTGCTGACTGGTCCCATGAGTCGTACCACATCCATAATTGTAATCGAGTCATGAGTCATGCTAAGTGAAGGATCACTGGATTGTCACGGGATGTCTTGTGGCCTGCCTTTTGGGGAGGAGATCTCAGGCTCGGGCTGCACCTCACACCTCAGCCCTCAGCCTCCCGTGGAGGTGACTCTAGGCTGCCCCGAGAACAAAACAAACCAAGCCAATCACTCGGCTCCAGGGCGGTGAATGTCAGCGTTGACAGAGACGCCCAGATCCTGAACACTGTATACATAATGGGTGGGACTTACTGGATGTGCTGGGAGCAGTCTGACACAAAGCAATGGGACGAGGTACACTTTGGCAGGGAGAAACAGGAGGGACAACACAAATCAGAGGGCTGAAGTGTATGTGTGCAGTTCTGGTCGACCCATTACAGGAAAGATGTGGAGGCTTTGGAGAGGGTGCAGAGGAGGTTCACCAGAATGATGCCTGGATTAGAGGGTATTAGTTATAAGGAGAGGTTGGATTGTTTTCTCTGGAACGTCAGAGGCTTTGGGAGACCTGATAGAAGTTAATTAAATTATGGGAGGCACCGATGTGGTAGACAGTCAGAATCTTATTCCAATAGTGAAAATGTTCAAATGTGTGGAATTCTCTGCCACAGAAGGCTGTGGGGGCCAATTCACTGGATGTATTCAAGAGAGTTACAGGTAGATATGGCTCATAGGCCCAACAGAATCAAGGGATATGGGGAGAAAGCAGGCACGGGGTACTGATTTTGGATGATCAGCCATGATCATATTGAATGGTGTTGCTGGCTCGAAGGGCCTAATGGCCTACTACACCTATTTTTTATGTCAAAGTTGAGAGGTTTTACCTTTAAAGTGAGGGGGGGAGGGGTTAGGGCTAAAGATGTTTACACAGTTTTACACAGAAGGGAGTGGGTGCCTGTAACATGCTGCCAAGGATGGTGGTGGAGGAATATGATAGTGAAATCTGAGAGACTTTTAAGTGTGGTACTGTTCCCATGCGGTACTTAACATAGAAACATAGAAAATAGGTGCAGGAGGAGGCCATTTCACCCTTCGAGTCAGCACCGCCATTCATTGTGATCATGGTTGACCATCCATAATTAGTAACCCGTTCCTGCCTTTTCCCCATATCCCTTGATTCCGCTAGCCCCTAGAGCTCTATCTGTTCCCGTGCGGTAACATTCCCGTGCGGCACTGTTCCTGTGTGGCACTGTTCTTTGTTCTAAACTTCAGGCACAAGTATGAGGGTGTGCAAGAACAGAGGCTCTGAGGTGTATGTGCATCATTAGTGGAGGTGGGGTCAGAGGGAATGGGGGATAAAGAGACACACGATGTGGGCTTTGTGAACTGGGGTTCAGAGATCGGATGTCACAGTGAACATTATAAACCTCGGGTTCAGCTGCAGCTACCGAGTCTGAGGGCCACACACTGGGAGAGGTCATAGAGTGATACAGTGTGGAAAAAGGCCCAACGTGGTCACACCGGCCCACATGTCCCAGCGCCACTTGTCCTACCTGCCTGCGCTTGGTCCATATCCCTACAAACCTGTCCTATCCATGTACCTGTCTAACTGTTTCTTAAATGATGGGATAGTCCCAGCCTCAACTACCTTCTCTGGCAGCTTGTTCCATACACCCACCACTCATTTTGTGAAAAAGTTACCCCTCAGATTCCTATTAAATCTTTTCCCCTTCACCTTGAACCTATGTCCTCTGGTCCTCGATTCCCCTACTCTGGGCAAGAGACTCTGCATCTACCTGATCTATTCCTCTCATGATTTTATACACCTCTATGAGATCACCCCTCATCCTCCTGCACTCCAAGGAATAGTGACCCAGCCTACTCAACCTCTTCCAATAGCTCAGACCCTCAAGTCCTGGCAACATCCTTGCATATCTTGTCTGAACCCATTCAAGCTTGACAATATATCTCCTATACAACAGCGCCCAGAACTGAACACAATACTCTAAATGCGGTCTCAGCACTGCAACAGACCTCCCAACTTCTATGTGCAGGTCTGGAAGGTGCAGGGTGATCTCGGCACCTTCCTCAGAGAACGCGAGGTATGAAATAAATCAGGTGCACCGTGGGCAAGCTGTGTGAAGTTCGTTCTTAACATGACTTCCTAAATCTTATTCTCAATGTTCTGACCATGAAATAAAACATCTACTTGTGTTCACGTTTAGGTTTATTCCAGTCACGTGTACCGAGATACAGTGAAAAGCTTTGTTTTGCATGCTATTCAAACAGATCATGTAAATAAGAATCAAGTCAAACTCAAGTACAATAGGTAGAGCAGAGTGTAGGATATAGTTCTCAGCATCGTAGCACTTCAGTACCTTAGACAAAGTCCAATGTCTGCAATGGGGTAGAAGTGAATCAGACAGTACCCTAGCTGATGGAAGGGTCGTTCCGAAGCCTGATAAAAGAGGGGAAGAAGCTGTTCCTGAGTCTGTATCTTCTGCCAGACAGGGACAGGGAGAAAAAGGAATGGCTGGGGGGGGGGGGGGGGGGCTGCTTTTCCGAGGCAGCGTGGTGTAGATGGGGTCGATGATGGGGATTCTAGTCTGTGTGATGGACGGCTACATTTACAACTCTCAGCAATTTCTTGCGGTCTTGAGCAGAGCTGTTCCCAAACCAAGGTGTGACGCAACCCAACATTAGTTACAACCCAATATGCTTTCTGTGGTAAATCTGTAGATGCTTGTAGGAGTCATTGGAGACGTGTCGAATTTCTCATCTGCTCTGGAAGTAGAGGCATGGGGCCTTCTTGGCTGTTGCATCCGTGTGGTTGGTCCACGATAGATCGTTGGTAATATTAACAGCAAGGAACTTTAAGCTCTCAAACATTTTATCACTTCAGCATGTACTCCTCCATGCTTCCTGAAGTCGATAACTAGCTCCTTCATCTTGCTGGCATTGAGGGTGAGGTTATTGTCCTGACACGATATCACTAAGTTGTCTCTCTCATTTCTGCAGTCCATCTAGTCATTGCTCATCCGCAAACTTGTAGGTGAAGTTTGAGTTGAATTAGGCCGTTCAGTCATGAATGTATAGGGAGTAAGGTGTGTTGCCACCTTCAGGATGCCACCTTCAGGACCCACCTGTACATCAATACTGTTAAGGGTGTTGCATTCATTGTATATTTTCCCCTTACATTTGACTTCCCAAAGTGTAACAACCTCACACTTGCCTGGATTAAATATCATCTGCCATTTCTCTCCCCATATCTTTAATTGATCTGCCGCCTCCGTTAACTGCCACCTCACTGTCCGCAGTCCCATTAATTTTGGTGTTGTCTGCTAATTTACTAACCAACCCATGTACGTTAATGTTCAAGTCATATATATATATAGCTGGAGTAACTCAGCCGGACAGACAGCATCTCTGGAGATATATATATATATATATATATTAACAGCAAGGAACTTGAAGCTCTCAATATATATATATATATATATATATATATATATATATAGAGAGAGAGAGAGAGATAGAGAGAGAGAGAGAGAGAGAGAGAGAGAGAGAGAGAGAGAGAGAGAGAGAGAGAGAGAGAGAGAGAGAGAGAGAGAGAGAGAGAGAGAGAAATAGAGATAAAGCGTAGATGGACACAAAAAGCTGGAGTAACTCAGTGGGGCAGACAGCATCTCTGGAGTTCCAAGTTCACACCACCCTCTGTAAAAAAAGTTGACTGGCACATCTCTTTTAAACTTTGCCTCTCACCATAAGATAGTAGTATTTGATTTTTCCAACCTGGGAAAAAGGTTCTGACTTGCTACGCTATCTACACCTCTCATAAGTTTGTAGACTTCTATCAGGTCTTCCTGCAACCTCTGGCATTCCAGCGAAAACAATTCAAGTCTGTCCAACCTCTCCCTGTAGCTAAAACCCCCCTGATCCAGACATCATTCTGACAAACCTCCTCTGCATCCTTTTCAAAGCCTCCATATCCTTCTTGTAATGGGGCGGCCAGAACTGCACGCAATACTCCAAATGCGGCCCATCCAAAGTCCTGTAAAGCTGCATCATGATTTCCTGACTCTTCAACTCAGTGCCCTGACCTATGAAAGCAAGCATACCATATGCCTTCTTTACCACTCTTGTGTTCTACTTGTGTTACCACCTTCTTGGAGAAATGGACCCCAAAATCCCTCTATATGTAAATGTTGTTGAGGGTCATGCCATTAATTGTATAATTTCCCCTTACAAGTGGCCTTCCAAAGTGCAACATTGCATACTTGCTCAGATTAAACTACATCTGCCATTTTTCGGCCCATTTCTATAGCTGATCTACATCCTGCTGAATACATTGACAGGCTTCTTCACAGTCCATGATCCCAGCAATCTTAATATCATCTGCATACTTACTAACCAGGATCGAGTTGATGTGGAGAAGATGTTTCCACTAGTGGGAGAATCTAGGACCAGAGGTCATAGCTTCAGAACTTAAGGTTGTTCCATTAGGAAGGAGTTGAGGAGGAACTTCTTTAGTCACAGTGTGGTGAATCTATGGAATTCATTGCCACGGAAGGCTGTGGAGACCAAGTCAGTGGATATTTTTAAGCCAGAGATAGATAGATTTTTGATTAGTACTGGTGTCAGGGGTTATTGGGAAAAGGCAGGAGAAAGGGGTTGAGAGGGAAAGAGAGATTGTGTTCAGTTTTGGGCACCATGCTAAAAAGGGCACAGAGAAGATTTACAAAGATGTTGCCAGGGCTAAAGGGTCTGAGCTATAGGGAGAGGTTGAGTAGGCTGGGATTCTATTCCTTGAAGCGCAGGAAGATGAGGGGTGATCTTATTGAGGTGTATAAAATCATGAGAGGAATAGATCGGGTAGATGCACAGAGTCTATTGCCCTGAGTAGGTGAATTGAGGACCAGAGGACATAGGTTTAATGTGAAGGGGAAAATATTTAATAGGAATCTGAGGGGTACCTTTTTCACACAAAGGGTGGTGGGTGTATGGAACAAGCTGCCAGAGAAGGTAGTTGAGGCAGGGACTATTCCAACATTTAAGAAACATTTAGACGGGTACATGGATCGGGCAGGTTTGGAGGGTTATGGACCGAATGTGGGCATGTGGGACTAATGTAGCTGGGACATGTTAGCTGGAAGGTAGACACAAAATGCTGTAATAACTCAGTGGGACAGCCTGCATCTCTGGAGAGAAGGAATGGGTGACCTTTCAGGTCGAGACCCTTCTTCAGATGTTGGCTGGTGTGGGCAAGTTGGGCCGAATGGCCTGTTTCCACACTGTATCACTCTATGACTATTAGCCATGATTGAATGGTGGAATGGACTTTGATGGGCTAAATGGCATAATTCTGCTATTATCACTTATGAATCAACCCATCTACGATTACGTCCAAGGTATTTATATATTTCACAAACAGGAGAGGTCCCACCAGAACTTCATTGTTCGCAGACCTCCAATCTGAATGTTGTCCTTCCACCATATAGCGGGAAGTCTTCTATCAGTAAATCATTTCTGAATCCACATGATCAAGTCACTGTTAATCCCGCGCATCTTAATCTTCTAGATCAGCCTACCATGGGGGACTTCATCACATGCCTTAATAAAATCCATGTAGACAACATACACTGCCCTACCCTCATCAATCACCTTAGTCTCCTCAAAAAATGTGATAAAGTTAGTAAGATATGACCTGCCATGTGAAAAGCAATGCTGACTGGTCCTAATTAACCCATTCACTTCCAAATGGGAGTAAATCCTATCCCGAAAAGTCATCTCCAATAGCTTCCCTGCCACTGATGTGAGGCTCACTGCCCTATAATTCTCTCTATATACCTTCTTAAATATAGTAACGACTTTATCTCCTCTCCTGTCCTCTGGACCTCGTCTGTGGTGAGAGAAGATGCCAGGATCCTCATCAGCGCTCCCGCAATCTCCTCTCTTGCCTCTCTCAATAACCTGGGATAGATCTCATCAGGCCCTGGAGATTTATGCACCTTAATGCTCCCAACACAACCTCCTCCTTGATCTCAAACTGCCCTTGCACGTTATTATTATTCTTCACAATGATCTTGCTGATCTCCATGTCCTTCTCCTCAGTGAATAGAAATGAAAATGTATTCAAGAGAGAGTTAGGGCTAACGGAATCAAGGGATATGGGGAGAAAGCAGGAATTGATTCTGGATGATCAGCCATGATCATATTGAATGGCGGTGCTGGCTCGAAGGGCCAAATGGCCTACTCCTGCACCTATTGTCTATGTTTTTATGTTTCTAATGACTTCTTGGCAATCTGTAATTGTCTTACGTATCTGGTTTGTAATTCGTTCAGATAAATATTCCAAATTATAATGAAATATGAAAAAACGAACATAATTTTTTTTTTAAATGGGATATCATGTCTCTTCATATCATGTGAAATACTTTAGTTCCACATATGGGCAGCACAGTGGTGCAGCGGGTAGAGCTGCTGCCTCACAGCGCCAGAGACCTGGGTTCGATCCTGACCTCGGGTGCTGTCTGTGTGGGGTTTGTACATTCTCGTGACCAAGGGTTTTCTCCGGGTGCTCCGATTTCCTCCCACATCCCAAAGACGTGCGGGTTTGTAGGTTAATTGACCTCATAAGTCTGCCTCCAGTGTGCTGGGAGTGGATGAGAGTGGATAACATAGAACTAATAATATGAAAGGGTAATCAATGATTGACGTGGGCTGAGGGGCCTGTCTCCATTCAGTGTCCTTCAATCAATTATCATTGATTAGGTATTTTTAAGGTGCAGATTGACAGATTCATGATTAGTACAGGTGTCAGGGATTATGGGGAGAAGGCAGGAGAATGGGGTTGAGAGGGAAAGATAGATCAGCCATGATTGAATGGTGGTGTAGACTTGATGGGCCGAATGGCCTAATCCTGCTCCTGGAACTTATGAACATATGAAAAGTACTTAGTACCTCGCCTACATCCCCAGACAGCATGCACAAATTCCCTTATTTAGCCTTGAACAGTCCAATCTTTTCTTTGGTTACCCTCTTGTTAGCCTTGGGATTTTGTTTAAGAAAGAACTGCAGATGCTGGAAAAATCAAAGGTTGACAAAAATGCTGGAGTAACTCAGCGGGTGAGGCAGCATCTATGGAGTGAAGGAATAGGTGACGTTTTGGGTTGAAACCCTTCTTCAGACTGATGTGGGGGTGGGGGTGGGATGAAGAAAGGAAGAGGCGGAGCAGCACCTCATATTTTGCTTGGGTAGTTTACACCCCAGCGGTATGAACATTGACTTCTCCAATTTCAGGTAGTCCTTGCTTTCTCCCTCCTTCCCCTTCCCTACCCAGCTCTCCCACAGCCTACTGTCTCCGCCTCTTCCCTCTTCCCGTGCCCCCACCACATCAGTCTGAAGAAGGGTCTCGACCCGAAACGTCACCTATTCCTTTGCTCCATAGATGCTGCCCCACCCGCTGATTGTCTCCAGCATTTTTGTCTACCATGGGATTTTGTTTAATCTGATTTGCCATAGCCATTTCATGGTCCCTTTTGGCCCTTCTGATTGCTCGCTTGAGTTCTTTCCTGCTTGCTTGATACTCCTTAAAGGCCTGGGATGATTTCATCTTTCTAAATTCGGATAAGTGTGAGGTTGTATTTTTGGAAGTCAAACCAGACCTTCACTGTGAACAGAAATGCCTTGGGGAATAATGTAGATCAGAGGTATTTAGGAGTACATTACATCGATCTCCGAAAGTGGCCACACAGGTAGATAGAGTGGTGAAAATGCTTTTGGTATCAGTCAGAAAATCAAGTAGAGTTGGTTTGTGTTGTGCTACAGTTGTACAAGATAGCACAGAGAAGATTTTCGAGGATGTTGTCAGGACTCGAGGGCCTGAGCTATAAAGAGAGGTTGGGCAGGTTTAGACTTTATTTCTTGAAGTGCAGGAGGATGAGGGGGTAAATGTAGAGGTGGAGAGAATCAGGAGGGGGATACGGTGGATTCACAGTCATTTACCCAGAGTAGGGGAATCGAGAATCAGAGGACATAGGTATAAGATGAGAGGGGAAGATTTAATGGGGGAGGGGACGGGACATTTTCACTCAGAAGGTGCTAGGGGTGATCTTTTCGGCAGGGGATGGATGGCCAGTGTGGTCTCACTGAGTGTCACGACTGAGGGTGAGGGTGGTTGTGTCAGGGGTTGGTGTGAGAGGCCAGTGTGAGGGTTGGTGTGGGTATGAGGGGCCGGTGTGTGAGGGGCCAGTGTGTAAGGGGTAGGTGTGAGGGGCCAGTGTGTAGGGTGGGTGTGAGGGGCCAGTGTGTAAGGGGTAGGTGTGAGGGGTCAGTGTGGGTGTGAGGGACCAGTGTGTGAGGGGTGGGTGTGAGGGGCCAGTGTGTAAGGGGTAGGTGTGAGGGGTCAGTGTGGGTGTGAGGGACCAGTGTGTGAGGGGTGGGTGTGAGGGGCCAGTGTGTAAGGGGTAGGTGTGAGGGGTCAGTGTGGGTGTGAGGGACCAGTGTGTGAGGGGTGGGTGTGAGAGGCCAGTGTGTGAGGGGTGGGTGTGAGGGGCCAGTGTGTAAGGGGTGGGTGTGAGGGGTCGGTGTGGATGTGAGGGGCCAGTGTGTAAGGGCTGGGTGTGAGGGGCCAGTGTGTGAGGGGTCGGTGTGGGTATGAGGGGCCAGTGTGTAAGGGGTAGGTGTGAGGGGCCAGTGTGTAAGGGGTGGGTGTGAGGGGGTGGGTGTGAGAGAGGTGGGTGTGAGGGGCCAGTGTGTGAGGGGTCGGTGTGGGTATGAGGGGCCAGTGTATGAGGGGTGGGTGTGAGGGACCAGTGTGTGAGGGGTGGGTGTGAGGGGCTAGTGTGTAAGGGGCCATTGTGTAAGGGGTGGGTGTGAGGGGTGGGTGTAAGGGGCCAGTGTGAGGGGGCAGTGTGTAAGGGTAGGTGTGAGGGGCCAGTGTAAGGGGTGGGTGTGAGGGACCAGTGTGTGAGGGGTGGGTGTGAGGGACCAGTGTTTAAGGGGCGAGTGTGTAAGGGGTGGGTGTGAGGGGCGAGTGTGTAAGGGGTGGGTGGGAGGGGCCAGTGTGTAAGGGGTGGGTGTGAGGGGCCAGTGTGTAAGGGGCGAGTGTGTAAGGGGCGGGTGTAAGGGGCCAGTGTGTGAGGGGCCAGTGTGTAAGGGGCGAGTGTGTAAGGGGCGGGTGTAAGGGGCCAGTGTGGAGGGGCCAGTGTGTGAGGGGCCAGTGTGTGAGGGGCCAGTGTGTGAGGGGCGAGTGTGTAAGGGGCCAGTGTGTGAGGGGCCAGTGTGTAAGGGGCCAGTGTGTAAGGGGCGAGTGTGTAAGGGGCGGGTGTAAGGGGCCAGTGTGTGAGGGGCCAGTGTGTGAGGGGCCAGTGTGTGAGGGGCCAGTGTGTAAGGGGCCAGTGTGTAAGGGGTGGGTATGAGGGGTCGGTGTGGGTGTAAGGGGCCAGTGTGTGAGGGGTAGGTGTAAGGGGCCAGTGTGTAAGGGGTGGGTGTAAGGGGCCAGTGTGTAAGGGGTGGGTATGAGGGGTCGGTGTGGGTGTGACGGGCCAGTGTGTAAGGGGTGGGTATGAGGGGTCGGTGTGGGTGTGACGGGCCAGTGTGTAAGGGGTGGGTATGAGGGGTCGGTGTGGGTGTAAGGGGCCAGTGTGTAAGGGGTGGGTATGAGGGGTCGGTGTGGGTGTAAGGGGCCAGTGTGTGAGGGGTGGGTGTGAGGGGTCGGTGTGGGTGTGACGGGCCAGTGTGTAAGGGGTGGGTATGAGGGGCCAGTGTGTAAGGGGTGGGTGTGAGGGGTTGGTGTGGGTGTGAGGGGCCAGTGTGTGAGGGGTGGGTGTGGGGGGCCAGTGTGTAAGGGGTGGGTGTAAGGGGCCAGTGTGTGAGGGGTCGGTGTGGGTATGAGGGGCCAGTGTGTAAGGGGTGGGTATGAGGGGCCAGTGTGTAAGGGGTGGGTGTGACGGGCCAGTGTGTAAGGGGTGGGTGTGAGGGACCAGTGTGTAAGGGGTGGGTGTGAGGGGTCGGTGTGGGTACGAGGGGCCAGTGTGTAAGGGGTGGGTATGAGGGGCCAGTGTGTGAGGGGTCGGTGTGGGTGTGAGGGGCCAGTGTGTAAGGGGTGGGTATGAGGGGCCAGTGTGTAAGGGGTGGGTATGAGGGGCCAGTGTGTAAGGGGTGGGTATGAGGGGCCAGTGTGTGAGGGGTGGGTGTGGGTGTGAGGGGCCAGTGTGTAAGGGGTGGGTGTGACGGGCCAGTGTGTAAGGGGTGGGTGTGAGGGGCCAGTGTGTAAGGGGTGGGTATGAGGGGCCAGTGTGTAAGGGGTGGGTGTGACGGGCCAGTGTGTAAGGGGTGGGCGTGAGGGGTCGGTGTGGGTACGAGGGGCCAGTGTGTAAGGGGTGGGTGTGATCACTGCTGGCAGGATCTCATGTCCTTGAGCCGGACTGCCATGCCCGCAGCCTTTAATCAGAGGATATTTATATCGCAGCCCCTCACAGGGGACAACGGTACTCTTGTGCTGTGTAGAGTCGGCTGGCGGTGTGTCGCACTACACTCTCTGGGTTCTGGGCCCCTCCAGACCCTTCTGCTGCCCCCGTTGCGGGAGTCGAGGTGAATGAAGTTGATTCCGGGTAGGTGCCGCGCCACCTTGACGCTGGGCATTCACATATTTGCCACAATTTCAGCGGAGTCAAATTCTCATCTGCTTTGAATCATGTTTTGAATTTACTGGCAGCAACTTCTCTTAAAATACTCCTGGCCTCTCCTCCTGGTCTAAACCAGTATCTTTGGTCTAAACTGGCGAGGAGCCAGGGAACTATTTACGTATGCGTTAAATGTGAAAACTAGATTCCTTTGTAAAGGTGACACCTGTAAATAGGAACTGCCATCCCCGCTGTGACCCTTTGTGTGGCCGAGAGGGAGAGGACATTGAATACAGTTAAACGGAAAACGGGAGTATTGAGGGGAGAGTGGGGGCAAACTAACAGGGGTGGGAGTGTGGGGGCAGGAGTAAAAGACTAGGAGAGGGAGAGAGAAACAGGGCAAGAGAGAGAAACAGACGGACGGGAGGGAGGGGGAGACAGAAAGAACGAGAGAGGGGGTGGAGAGCAAAGCAAGAGGATACAGGCAATGGGGAGAGAGTGACAGAGGGGAGAAATAAGCAGATAAACATAGTGATATCAAGATATTGCAGGGAGTGGGGAGTGAACTGTGGCGGCGGCTCCTGCTTCAGTGATAGCGCACTCTGCGGCCCGAGCCCACATTGGACCGTCGCCAACTGCTCTCTCCCTCCGACTCTGTCCCTGCCTCTTCCTCTTGCTCCTCGCTCCCCTTGGCTGCGGCAGCGCACAGAGTGGCCGCGATGGAGTGAGTGAGTGAGTGAGGGAGTGAGGGAGGGAGGGAGGGAGGGACAGACAGCTGAGGGAGGTGCAGCATCGCGGCGCTGCATTGCAGAGGGTGGCCGGCCGCCGAGACAGCGCTCCGCCTGCAGCCTGCCCTGGTCTACGTGTCTGGCTGAGGAGCGCAGACGTCATCCCCCTCATGCCTCAAGGCTCCCCCGACCGGCTGCTGCCCTCGCTGGTGGTGTTGGGGCATCTTGTCACCTTGCTGGTGGTCTGGCACTGGAGGAAGAGGAAGAGGCAGAGATCAGGTAAGGCGCGGGGTGGGCGGACACCGAGGTTCCGCCTCGCCAGCTGTGGGACCCACTCGACAGGCAACGGGACTCCAGCTGATTTAACCAGTCGGCATTTAACTGAGAAAATGGCGGCTGTGTACTTTTAGCTCCATGGCAACTTGCTGTAATGACAAGCCCGACTGCCTGTGGGGACCTGCTTAAAGCGGCTGTGCACACGATGAGACTTGCTTAAAAGGGCTATGCACGCTTTAGGGACTGCTTGAAGCTGCTATTGCACAGAGACCTGTTTAAAAGGACTATGCACGTCGTGGAGACCTGCTTAATATAGTCATGGCACTTTAAGAAAGCTATGGAGACTGTGGGGACCTCCTTAAAAGGGGCATGCACACTGTGGTGACATTATTGTATAGAGACCTTGTTTAGAGGTCGTTTTCCATTGTGTTTCTGGGTGTTGGGCTCGATGACTGAGAAGTTGGGCTGCTCTTTGGACTAAGGTTGAGAGGTGTGGAGAATTGGAGTGGTTTTGACAGTGAATGCGAGGAGCTGGTAGGGATTGGAGAGTCGGTGGATAAATTAGGGTGAGGAGGATTTATGTGGCAGGTCGATGTAACAGCAAAATGAGTTTACCAGTGAGGGACACCAGGGGTACATTCTGGGACAAGGGTCAGGGCAGGGGAGTGAACCAAAAGAGCCAGCACAGGCTGGATGGGCAAAGGGCCTGTGTGCGTGCAGCTTTGGACTGTGCGGTACAGAGATGGTGCTGAGTGGTGACAGCTCAGTGTTTGCTTCCTTGCCTGGATCACAGACAGAGGGGCTGATGTGTTGGAGAAACAGCTGTTTCTCAGTCATGGTCAGTCAGTGCAAATTGGCTACAATTACAATGTTTAAAAGAGATTTGGACAGGTTCATGGATAGGAAGGTTTGAGAGGGATAGATGCCCAATGTGAGAAAATGGGTCAAGCTCAGGTGGAAAACTTGGTCGATGTGAGTGAGGTGGGCCGAAGGGCCTGTTTCCATGCTGCATAACTTGAATTTCAATAGGCTGGAATTTTCCTTGGACTGTAGGTAGCTGTGCAGTGACCTGATAACATAGATTTTGAGAAACATTTCTCCAAAGTATTGTCTTAACACTGGAGGACATAATTCAGGCTGAGGTTTCGAGAGAACTAAATTCTTCTGCCTGCCTGTGATCCATAATTGCTCCATTCCCTGCATATCCATGCCTGTCTATAAGCATCGTATTGTATCTGCCACCACCCCCAGCACTGCCTTTATATATTAAAAAATCCACCATGCATACCTTCTTTAAACTCTCCCCCTCTCGTCTTAAAGCTATGTTCTCTAGTCTTTGATATTTCCATCGTGACTATACACCAGTCATGACTCTCATAATTTTATAAATTTCTATCAGGTTCTCTCTCGGCCTCCCAGAAAACAAGTAGAGATAACATACTTTGAAACTCAATGCCCTGACCAAAGAAGGCAAGCATACCATATAGCTTCTTTACCACTCTACCCACTTGTGTTGCCACTTTCAGGGAGTAGTGTGCTTGGACCCCGAGATCCCTCTGTACATCAGTTAGATTTATCTCTGATGGAGTTCTCTGATGGTCTTGGGACTAAGGGAATCAAGGGATATGGGGAGAAAGCAGGAACATGGTACTGATTTTGGATGATCAGCCGCGATCATATTGAATGGTGGTGCTGGCTCGAAGGCAGAATAGCCTACTCCTGCACCTATTTTCTATGTTTCTATCAGTCGCTGAGGGTTGTGCCATTATACTTTCCCCTTTCATTTGACCTCCCAAAGTGTGCAACATCTCACACGTGCCAGATTAAACTCCATCTGCCATTCCTGTCCAAATTTGCTTCCTCATCTCTATTCTGCTGCATCATTGCCCTAGTTTATTTTCCCAAAATGCATCACTTAATTTTTGCCTGCATTATATTCCATCCGCAATTCCTTTGGCCACTTTCCCAGTTGATCAATATCCTATTGTATTCTTAGACAAGCACCTTCACTGTCTGCTGTACCACCAATACATCATCTGCAAACATACTGATCACATTACCTACAAACATTGTTAATATCTATGACAAGCCACACCCCGATTACTGTTACATGCCACCAGTCACAAGCCTGCCCACCCACCCCGGTTTTCCAACACCAAACTAATTTGTAATCTTAACCTTACAGATTGGTCTGCCATTTTGTTACTTTTAAAATGCTTTGTGAAAGTCCACGTACCACCTTGCCCTTGTCCATCCTCTTAAAAAAATTCAATCAAGTTTGTGCAACACAATTTCTCATGCACAAAGCCATGATAACTCCTAATCAGTCCCTACCTTTACAAATGCAAATCAATCCTGTCCCTCAGAATCCCTTGGATCTGATGAAGGATTATTTTGCTATGCTGTGTCGTTGTGGAGTCACAGAATAGTACAACATCGAAACAGACCTTCTGAAGAAGGGTCTCGACCTGAACCATCACCCATCCTTCTCTCCAGAGATGCTGCCTGTCCCGCTGAGTTACTCCAGCTTTTTGTGTCTATATTCGACCGAAACAGACCCTTTGGCCCAACTCGTCCCATTTGGCCCCAATCCATATAAACCTTTCTTATCCATATATCTGAACAAACGTCTTTTAAATGTTGTTCATGTTGGTGTAATTAAGTGAAAGAGGGTGATGAAAAGATTTACAAGGATATTGCTGGGATTGGAGTGCTTGAGTTATAAGGAGCGGCTGGACAGGCTGGCATTGCTTTCCATGGAGCCAAGGAAGCTGAAGGGTGACCTGATCATTTTCCCATGGTAGGGGATCCTAAAATTAATGGGTACTAGTTTAAGGTATGAAGGAAAAGATCGAAAGGGGAAAGTAGTCCATTTGACCAAACATGGGCAAATGAGACTAGCTTTGATGGGCATCTTGGTTGGCATAGCTGGGCTGAAGGACCAGTTTCCATGCTCCATGGCGGACCAATACTTCAAAAGGAGTCTCACCAGTGACTTGTAAAGCTGTAACATGATGTTTCATCTCTTGTCCCCATTGCTGTGTCTGATGAAGGCATGCATACCACGGGTTGGAATCTGGAGCACACTGTCTGATTGGTGGTGGGGGCAGATTCTCTAACACTTGACATGTATCCAGATGAATACTTGAATTGCCAAGACAGAGAAAAATATGGATCAAGTAAATGGGATGTATAGATAGGAACCTGATGGTTGGTATGGACGTGGAGGGCTGCAGGGATTGTTCCTGTGATATTTGGCTCTTACTCTAGGTTGGGACTGACAGTACTTTCCAAGAATGAGAAGCAATCTTATTGAAACATAGGACATAATACAATTGAGTTCAGGTACAGGCTACTCAGCCCACAATGTCTGTGCTGAACATAATGTTGTTAAACCAATCTCATCTGCCTGCATATAATCCATGTCCATTCATTCCCTCCATATCCTTGTGCCTACCGAAAAGCCTTTTATACTTCACTATCTCAACTGATTCCACCACCTATGGCAATGCATTCCAGGCAACCACCATCCGAAAAAATAATGCCCTGCACATCTTCTTTAAACTCCTCCGATTTGGTGGTGTCTGCAAAGTTATTAACAAACTTATTAACAAACTTATTAAAAAAGGTTACAGCACTGATCCCTGCAGAATTCATTGGTCACAGCTCAGAGAAACACCTTTCGACCTCAAACCTCAGACCACTGAGAGTTAAGGGGGAGGGGACAAATGAGGAGCTCAAATTTTCCACGGGCTTTGAAGGTGAAAGTTATTTTTGAGTTCGATTATGGGAGGGGCGGTATTGAGGGAGCGCCGCACCGAGGGAGGGGGCAGTACTGAGGGAGCGCCGCACTGAGGAGGCAGTACTGAGGGAGCGCCGCAGTGGGAGGGGCTGTACTGAGGGAGCGCCGCACCGAGGGGGCAGTACTGAGGGAGCGCCGCACTGTGGGAGGGGCTGTACTGAGGGAGCGCCGCACCGAGGGAGGGGGCAGTACTGAGGGAGAAAAGAGGGCGGAGTGGAGCACTGGGAATTTCGATGCCGATTCTGTGGTCTGTGACTACCTAAATCTCCCCGGAGGAACAGAAATGGACATCTTGCCCGTTATCCTGCTAACTCCGAGTGTAAATGTCATTCAGAAGTAGAAGCGCGACTCGCGGGGCCCTTCTTACCCCGTTACCCCATCCAATTGTTGTTTGCGCCATGCATGCATCATTCATGTTGCCGAGGGTTCAGTGCTTGAAGCGGTGGAGAGATGCAAAGTGCCCCTGCGGCGTTGCCCTTT
This sequence comes from Malacoraja senta, assembly GCA_038087875.1. Taxonomy (NCBI): domain Eukaryota; kingdom Metazoa; phylum Chordata; class Chondrichthyes; order Rajiformes; family Rajidae; genus Malacoraja; species Malacoraja senta. The sequence continues at coordinate 9,828,189 of CM075995.1, read as the reverse complement.
TAACTTGCAAGTTGTGTGGCTGGGTGTTGGCTGCGGAGCCAAGCTCCATGATGTTGGGTATGTGGAGGGTGGGGCTGAAGCGGAGGCCAGGCTGGGGACGGGGTAGCGGCTGGGTGTGGCTGTGCTTCACATTGGTTGCTGAGGGGAACAAGACTGTAAGTTGAGCCGGGCCCGAGGCAGTGGAGCAGCGGCGAGCTGAGGCTGTGGAGCAGCGGCGAGCTGGGGCAGGACTCCGGCATCATGTGGAGCGAGCAGGGTGTCTGGTGTAGTTACACCCGGGAACGAGAGGTTAACCATTACCTACTGACGCAGATGTGTTGTCTGGGTGCGTATCAAGTTTCATCAGTGTAGCCCTGCCTCTTAACCCTTCCCGAGCCGGTGTCAGCCCATTAACCCTTCTTCAACCAGTGTCAGCCCATCACAGTCCCATTAACCCTTCCCGAGCCGGTGTCAGCCCATTAACCATTCCTCAACCAGTGTCGTCAGCCCATCACAGTCCCATTAACCCTTCGTGATCCAGATAGTGCCACAATGCTTCTTAACCCTTTATGTAGCAATGTTACAAAATTTTGAGATTTAAAAAATAAAGTCTGCAATTTATCCCATCAGATAAAGCATAAAAAGAAGTTTAATTTGACACCTAATTCACTTTCATATCTTCAGTATTAAAAATGTTGGCCATCTTCATACTCGGAAATTAGCATCTTGTTCCCTATTGCTTTTCCATTGACTTAACACAAAAGCTGTGATCGAGGACAGTCAAAAGCCCATAACTTTCTTAAAAATTAAGAGAACTGAAAGAAATGTTCAGTTATTATAGATTGAAGCATTCTGAAACAAATATGAAACAATCTTACTTGGATGACCTGAAATTAAAGCATATAATTAGTTAGTTACCTAATTGTAACTAATTACAAAATTCAATTACTAGATCTAAACATCTATCAATTTCTTAAGAATAGATTAACATTTTTTAATAGCCTAAGTGTCCAAATAACATTCACACAAGAATTCACAATATAACATAATTTTTAAATCTCATTGTCATGGATTTATAGGCCAAATGGAAGAAATTGAATGTTTAATACCTGTAAATTAATGGGCATTTATATCATCTTGCGAGTGGGATTTTCTGGAACGCGATCATTTGGAACGTTGATTTGCGGTGAATTTAACCCCGTATCGGCATGAAAAATACTGCCGTTAGTTCGGGGAAAAGAATCACCGTTTTGCATGTAAAAATGTGAATTAAAGGCCTCTTAAGGAGAACGTTTATACATTAAAATAAACCACTTTCGTTTACCTTTCCCGTACGTGAAATCCGTCCCCGTTGTTGGCGTTGACGGCTTCAGAAGCTGATTTTAAAATGACTGCAGCGCTGAAATTGTCGGGAGATTTAAAAAAAGAAATACTCAAAACGCCCCTCGGAACGATTCTTCCGCAAAAGCTTGTACTCCAACGAAATATAATACAGGACAAGGTAGGAGAAACCCGCGTTTTAACCCCGCCCCCCCCTCTCAAAGGCGCCAAAATCGCGCACACGGCCAGTGGCAGAATTACAGCGCCTCTGAAGGTAAGTATTGTAACATACCTACTTTATGTTCTGGTGCCAGTCTAGACCTGCCCTATTAACTCCTCGTGATCCATTGAAGCTCTGTACACTGCCCTGTCAATTTCCGACACTGTTAACTCTTTGTTATCCACTGTCACTCCACACTGCCCCTTCAGTCTCTGTCACACTGCACCCAACCCTGTTAACCCCTCACGAGTCAGTCAGTCTGCACTGCCCCATCAGTTTCTGTTACCCTACACACAGTTGTTAACCCAGTGTGAGCTGGCCACATCCTACACACTGCATGCTTGTCATGAACCCTTTGTTGCGGAGGGTCTTGACTTTGATGCCAGTACACTCTGGCCTCTTGCTGTGCCACAGTTATGCGGATTCTTGTTTCTTCCAAAATTGCTAGAGACGCAGACTGTGGGGATGGTTGTCAAACTATGCAGTGGGATACAGATCAGCTGCAGAAATGTGTGGAGGAATGGCAGATGGAGTTTAATATGAGCAAATGTGAGGTGTTGTACTTCAGAAGGTCGAATGTAATGGCAGAATATGCAATCAGTGGCACAATCTTTAACAGCATTGATGTACAGAGGGATCTTGGGGTCCATGTCCATAACTTCCTGAAAGTGGCCACGCAAGTAGATAGATCGGGGCATTGAGTGTAAGAGTCAGGAAATAATGATGCTGCTTTATAGGACTTTGGTTAGGCTGCATATAGACTATTGCATGACGTTCAGGCCACCCCATTGCAGGAAGAATGTGGCAACTTTGGAGCAGAGGATGTTTACCAGAATGCTGCCTTGATGAGAGGGTTTCAGTTACAGGGACAGGTTGGACATGCTTGGCTTGATTTCAATGGAACATTGGAGGTTGAGGGAAGACTTCAAAGGTCTTTTATTGTCACATGTACCAATTAAGGTACAGTAATATGTGAATTATCATACAGCCATACAAAAAAAAAAGCAACAAGACACACAACTACATAAAAGTTCAGATAAACATCCACCACAGCAGATTCTCCGCATTCCTCACTGTGATGGAAGTCAATAAAGTCCAATCTTCTTCCACTTTATTCTCCTACGGTCGGGGCAGTCGAACCATCCGCAATCGGGGCAGTCGAAGCTCTCACAGCCGGTGATCGAAGCTCCCGTGTCGGGGCGATCGAAGCTCCCGTGTCGGGGCGGTCGAAGCTCCCGCGTTGGGCCGATCGAAGCTCCCGCGTCAGGGCAATCGAACCTCCTGAGGCTTGGAGATCCTGAAGTCGGCCTCTAACCAGAGACCGCGAGCTCCATGATGTTTAAGTCCACAGGCTCCTGCGGTTGGAGCTCCAAGGTCGATCCCGACAGGGTTCGCCAGCTCTGCGATGGTAAGTCCCGCAGGTTCCCAGCAGAGGCCGCCAACTCCTCGATGTTAGGCCGCAGTGTGGATGGAGATACGATACGGAAAAAATTTGAATCTCCGTCAACGTACGAGCTTAGAAAAAGTTCCCCCCAACCACCCACATAAAACAAGCCAATGAACCCAAAAACATACATTTAACACATACTATTAAAACAACAAAGAAGGAAGGGACAGACAGACTGTTGGCGAGGCAGCCATTGCTGGCGCCACCTGGTGTCACTTGATAGATGACATATACAATTATAAGAGGCATAGAAATGGTAGACTGTCTATCTACGAGAACCATTTTCCCAGGGTGTCTCTGCCTCAACTGACTCCACCCCAGTCTCCTCCTCCAGAGCCCCTTCTCCTTAGACTCCTTCCATGAATCCGACCCCTACCTTTTGCCTCTGCCTCTGTCCCAGAACCCATCTTATCCATCCTGCCTGCCCCAGACTCCTCTCCCCTATCACCACCGCCAGAGCTCTGTGTCCCGAATCCTGTGTCCTAAATGTCAAAGCCCCCCCCATGCCTCCTCCAAAACGACCCCAAAGTCACCGCCCTATCATGTGCTAATGACAGGCATATGGTGTCGATCAGCTAGTGTGGTGTATGATGGGCTGGGAGCTACTGATGATGCACTTTGTATGGAATAGTAAGGGCAGGGTTGGTCGTGTGCCACAGATAGAAGGCTCTGGAGAGTGATGAGGAACACGGGCACCTTGGTGTACAAGTCTAAGGATCCCTGAAGATAGCATGGCAGGTGGAGTGGGCAAGCCAGCACACAGTATATTGGCCTTCATTAGCCAGTGCACAGAATGTAAGAGCAGCGATGGAGGCTTATGGATTAAGTGCAAGTGGATAGTGATAGGCTTGGCATCAAGTTCAGCACAGACATTGTGGGCCAAAGGGCCTGTTATTGTGTTCCATGTACAACTTGGTTCAACCACAACTGGAGTATTTTGCTCTGTTCTGGTCATCACACTACGGGAAGAATGGGATCATTCAGGAGAGGGGGCAGAGGAGATTCATCAGGATGTTGCATGGGATGGTGTATTCGGATACAAGAGGAGAGACAGGAGAGGCTGGGTCTGTTCTCCCCGGAGTGTTATAGAGTCCCAGACAGAATCTGCACAGAATCAGGCTCTTCAGCACAACATATCCATGCCGACCAAGTTGCCTAATTGGGATAATTCCACTTGTCTGTACTTGGCCCATACAGTGCATTCAGAAAGTATTCAGACCCCTTCACTTTTTCCACATTTTGTTACGCTACAGCCTTATTCTAAAATTGATTACATAATAGTCCATCATAAAAAGCAAAAAGAGGTGTTTAGAATTTTTGCAAAGTAATTAAAAAGAAATAACTGAAATATCACATTTATATAAATATTCAGACATTTTACTTAGTACTTTGTTGAGGCACCTTTGGCAGCAATTGCAGCGTCAAGTCTTCTTGGATATGAAGCTACAAGCTTGGCACACCTGTATTTGGGTAATTTCTCCCATTCTTCTCTGCAGGTCCTCTCAAGCTCTGTCAGGTTGGATGGGGAGCGTTGATGCACAGTTATTTTCAGGTCCCTACAGACATGTTCCATCGGGTTCAAGTCTGGGCTCTGGCTGGGCCACTCAAGGACATTCACAGACTTGTCACAAAGCCACATCAGACCAGAGAATCTTGTTTAGGTGCCTTTTGATAAACTCCAAGCGGACTGTCATGTGCCTTTTACTGAGGAGTGGCTTCTGTCTGGCCACTCTACCATAAAGGCTTGATTGGTGGAGTTCTGCAGATATAGTTGTCCTTCTGGAATGTTCTCCCATCTCTACAGAGGAACTCTGGAGTTTTGTCAGAGTGACCATCAGGTTCTTGGTCACCTCCCTGACCAAGGCCCTTCTCCCCCGATTGTTCAGTTTGGCCGGGCAACCAGCTCTATGAAGAGTCCTGGTGGTTCCAAAGTTCTTTCATTTAAGAATGACGGAGCCCACTGTGCTCTTCGGGACCTGCAATGCTGCAGAAATTGTTTTATACCCTTCCCCAGATCTGTGTCTCGACACAATCCTGTCTCGGAGGTCTACGGACAATTCCTTCGTCTTCATGGCTTGTTTTTTGCCCTGATATGCACCTCAACTGTGGGACCTTATATAGACAGGTGTGTGCCTTTCCAAATCATGTCCAATCAATTTAATTTACCACTGGTGGACTCCAATCAAGTTGTAGAAACATCTCAAGGGTAATCAATGGAAACAGGAAGAACTTAAGCTCAATTTTGAGTGTCAGAGCAAAGGGTCTGAATACTTATGTAAATGTGATATTTCAGTTATTTCTTATTAATTACTTTGCAAATATTTCTAAACACCTGTTTTTGCTTCTTCATTCAGGGGTATTGTGTGTAGATTGATGGGAAAAAAAAGAATTTAATCCACTTTAAAATAAGGCTGTAGTAACAAAATGTGGAAAAAGTGAAGGGGTCTGAATACTTTCTGAATGCACTGTATACCTCTAAACCTTTCCTATCCATGTACCTGTTCAAAAGTAGTTGTTGTACCTGTGTCAACGACCTCCTCTGGCAGCTCTTTCTGTATAACCACCATCCTCTTTGTGGAAAAGTTGCTCCTATTATTTCCTTCCTTTGTGCCCTCTAGTTTTTGATTCACCTACCTTGGAGATAAGACTGTGACCGTCCACTTGATCTATTCCCCTCATGATTTTATACACCTCTACAAGGTCAAACCTCAGCCTCTAAGCCTTCAGGGGGGGGGAAATCCCACACGATCCAGCCTCTCATTATGCCTCCTCTGCGCCCAGTTTAATGATTGCAGGTGGCTGAGGGGGAACTGAGAAGGATGATCCGAACTGTGATGGGCAAAGAGCAGTGACAAGAGGAAACATTCCCCAAAGCAGAACTATCTAAAGCTAGAAAGCACAGGTTTAAGGTGAGGTGTAGGCGGTTTAGAAACAATCAGAGGAAGAATATTCCCCCCCAGAGGATGGTTGTAGAACACACTGTCTGTGGGGTGTGGCGGGGACTATTCCTGTTTCAGAATCATTGAGATAAACACTTGAATCGAGGCAGAGTAAAATATGCATGAGGAGTCATCAGTGTTTGTTGTATGTACTGGCAACGGAACAATGACATTCTTGCTTGCTGCAGCTTTACAGGCTTGTAAATGCAAAATCACAAATAATATATAATAATCAATAATAATATTAGCTGTAGTACTTAGTGTTAAAGTGAAGTACACACAATGCGACCCCAGAACCAAGAAACCAGATTTCACAGAACTTCACCTCCTAAATGTCCTCTCTGATATCATCCCCTGAAAGTGCTGCTGTAGAAACTTGCTAATTGAGGGAGTTGTGAACACACTCCTCAGCCCAGTATGTTGCTGTGGCCCAGTCTGTTGTTGTACGGTGCAGGTCTCCATTCTCACCGCCTGACCACTTTTCCAGATATCTGGAACTTCCTTGCAAACTTATTCATTGCATCCTTCCCATTAGTTAGCAACCCGTTGTTGGTCCCAGTGGTATGATCACATTGTCATTGAACAAAGAGGTTCCAACCTTAATCATTACAGGACTTCCCCTCAGCGGTGGGGCATCTTTGTTTCCATGGATGGGTTGTGCGGAAGGGCCTGTTTCCCAGCTGTATGACTGTGATTCTAACCTTGGTGTGCATGCAAGGTGATGGTGAATTCAGTTACTCCTGAGACCTGACTTGTGATAAGTATGCTTTCTGTGAGTTGTGTAACATGGCCGTGCCCGCATGAGTGTGTAACACAGGCTGTGCCCACACCAGCTGCTGGCTTGAGTCATAGAATGTTTATCTGCAGTCAGGAATTCACATTCAGATTAGTTTATTGTCCTTCAAATAGAGTTCAGAGTACTAGACAATAGACAATAGGTGCAGGAGTAGGCCATTCGGCCCTTCGAGCCATTCAATGTGGCTGATCATCCACAATCAGTACCCCGTTCTTGCCTTCTCTCCATATCCCTTAACTACGCTATCCCTAAGAGCTCTATCTAACTCTCTCTTGAATGCATCCAGAGAACCAGCCTCCACCACCCTCTGAGGCAGAGAATTCCACACACTCACAACTCTCTGTGTGAAAAAGTTTTTCCTCATCTCCGTTCTAAATGGCTTACCACTTATTCTTAAACTATGGCTCCTGGTTCTGGACTCCCCCAACATTGGGAACATGTTTTCTGCCTCTAGCGTGTCCAAACCCTAATGGGCCTGTCCCACTTACGTGACTTTTTCGGTGACTGCCGGCACCTGTCATTGGTCGTTGCAGGTTGCCGAAAAATTTCAACATGTTAAAAATCCAGTGGCGACCAGAAAAAGGTAGACTCTTTGGGCGACTACTCACGACCATACAGGCTAGCTTACCTTCGTACCACAACTTTTCTCCCCGTATTGCCTTTTAACTTAATTTCTGTTGCTCTTTAAAAGTTACCCAATCCTCTGGCTTCCCGCTCATCTTTGCTATGTTATACTTCTTCTAATAGATGGCAGCTCTCCCGGGAATGGGGTGTGAAAGAGGTGATTGGTTCACCAACATGTCCCAGCCACACTAGTCCCACCTGCCTGCGCTTGGTCCATATCCCTTCAAACCTGTCCTATCCATGTACCTGTCAAATGTTCTTTAAACGTTGTGATAGTCCCTGCCACAACTACCTCCTCTGGCAGCTCGTTCCATAATCTACCACTCTTTGCATAGAAACATAGAAAATAGGTGCAGGAGGAGGCCATTCGACCCTTCGAACCAGCACCCCCATTCATTGTAATCATGGCTGATCGTCCCCAATCAATAACCCGTGCCTGCCTTCTCCCCATATCCTTTGACTCCACTAGCCCCTAGAGCTCTATCTAACTCTCTTAAATCCATCCAGTGACTTGGCCTCCACTGCCCTATGTGGCATGGAATTCCATAAATTCACAACTCTGGGTGAAAACATTTTTTCTCACCTCAGTCTTAAATGACCTCCCCTTTATTCTAAGACTGTGGCCCCTGGTTCCGGACTCGCCCACATTGGGAACATTTTTCCTGCATCTAGCTTGTCCAGTCCTTTTATAATTTTATATGTTTCTATAAGTTATCCCCTCATCCTTCTAAACTCCAGTTCCAATTACGCCTAGTCTTTTCAATCTTTCCTCTTATGACAGTCCTGCCATCCCAGGCATCAATCTCGTGAACCTACGCTGCACTGCCTCAATCACAAGGATGTCCTTCCTCAAATTAGGAGACCAAAACTGTACACAATACTCCAGATGTGGTCTCACCAGAGCCCTATACAACTGCAGAAGCAATACAACTGCAGAAGAAAGAGGTACATAAAAAAGGTACCCCTCAGATTCCTATTAAATCTTTTCCCCTTCACCTTAAACCTATGTCCTCTGGTCCTCGATTCCCCTACTCTGAGCAAGAGACTCTGTGCGTCTACCCGATCTATTCCTCTCATGGGGAAGCAGCTCTTCTTACTTCTGTACGTTCAGCTTTCAACCTCCTGTATCTGATCTCAGAAGGTTGAAGAGAAAAGGAAGTGGCCAGTGTGACAGGCATCCTTCACCACTCCCTGCAGCTTTCTCTGGAGTGGAAATGTCAAAGACTGGAGGCATAGCTTTCATGTGAGAGGGGGAAATGTTTAAAGGAGAAGTTTATTAATCTAGAGGAGTGGGTGCCTGGAACGTGCTACCAGGGGTGGTGGTGGAGGCAGATACCATAATGATGTTTAAGAGGCTTTTAGATAGGCACATGGAAATGCTGGAAATGGAGGGATCTCGTCCAGACAGAAGCGACTAATTCAACTTGGCATCATGTTATGAAGCGACATTGTGGGCCGAAGGGCCTGTTCCTGTGCTGTGCTGCTGGATGTTCTCCTGGCTCGAGGGTCCTATGTCACTGGTCTCTGCGTGGATGTGTCTGGGACTTTGATCCTGGTTAATGCTGATGATGAGGGGTCTGTGGAATGTGCGGAGTGAGTGAGTTGGCAGCATTCCTGGCAGGGCTGTCCGCCTGATTCACTGGGTGTAACTTGCCCAGCTCGGCAGCTTCCGGTGCTCCGACTGTGAGTCAGGGAGCTACTGTTGGAGCACTGCCTATATCCTGCAGGGTGTGGTCACGCTCTCTCCCCACAGCCCTGATCCGCCTCTCGCTCAGGGTGAGGCACACATTCCAGACACTCCGCCATCTCCTCTCTCTCTCTCTCTCTCTCTCTCTCTCTCTCTCTCCCTCTCCCTCTCCCTCTCCCCCTCCCCCTCCCCCTCTCTCTCTTCTCCCGCTCCCTCCCTCTCCCTGGGCACTGGCTCTCTGTGTGAGGGAGAGGGAAGTTCCACACTACGCCATACCATCAACACTCCCCACCACATCACTAACCCCAGTGGGCAATTGCCCATCGCAGGGTAAAACACCAGCCAGCAACTTGCCCCCACCCACCCAGGCAAAGGTGGTAGAACTGTGAAGACCCCACAATAAGTGGGATTAGTACAGGGCAGTGGGATTAGTGGGCTTGATACAGGGCGGTGGGATTAGTACAGGGCAGTGGGATTAATACAGGGCAGTGGGATTAGTACAGGGCAGTGGGATTAGTGTGGGATGAGTACAGGGCAATGGGATGAGTACAGGGCAGTGGGATCAGTACAGGGCAGTGGGATCAGTACAGGGCAGTGGGATTGACACAGGGCAGTGGGATGAGTACAGGGCTGTGGGATTAGTGTGGGATTGACACAGGTCAGTGGGGAGAGAGTGGGGCAGTGGGATTGATACAGGGTTGTGGGCTGGGGCTGACAGAGAGATGGGGTGGGTTAGGGGTTTGATATATGATAGTGTGTTTGGGTGGGTTGTGCTGGGAGCAGTGGGATGTTCTGCGTGAGTACTGTGCTTTCCTTGCTCCCTGGGGCAGGTCTAGCCCTGCCTGGGCTGGCTCTGCTGCAGCTGAACCTTCTCTCTGTGTTGTGTGTGTGGGGCTGTCGGAACAAGCTGAGAAATGTGGAGCATGGAGCCAAACCTCCCTCACCTGTCCCAGGGTGTGGGGCTGAGCCGGTGACATCTGAAGGCAGGCACACAATCCACCCAGGTCTCTCGCACACCGTCCAAGAGTAGCACGCTGAGGCAGGGGGAGAGGGAGGGATGGATGGAAAGGCAGGTGGAGGGGAGAAAGAGGGACAGGGAGGGAGAGAGTGGAAGGGAAAAGTGAGTGCAATAGAGGAAAGTAACAAGGAAATGCAAAGGGAACACAATGCTCCTCGTCCCTGTAGGATTGCAGCTGCTTCAATCAGTTTCCCACTCTCCCTGCAAACTCCTCAACTCCATTGTATTAAAATCTCTCAGCCTCGGCCTTGAGTACAACATTGGTCACCTCCTCAGCTCGCTGGGGGAGAGGGGCATTCCTCCCCAACATCATTTTAATTTGGTGACCTCTTTATTCTCTTGTCTTCATCGGTCGGGGCATTGAGTATAAGTCAAGAAGTCATGTTGCATCTTTATAAAACGTTGCTTCGGCTGCATTTGGAATACTGTGTGCAGTTCTGGCCTCCCATTACAAGAAGGATGTGGAAGTTTTAGAGAGGTTGCAGAAGGAGTTTACTGGAATACTGCCTGGATTATGGGGTATTAGCTAAACATTTGGACGAACTTGGATTATTTTCTCTGGTGCATTAGAGGCTGAGGGGAGACCTGATGGAATGTATAACATTATGAGAGGCATAGATAGAGTAGACAGTCAGAACCTTTTTCCCAGAGTGAAGGACAGAGCTTGAAGGTGAGAGGGTCAAAGTTTACTGGAGATGCGCAGGAGGTTATTTTACAGAGAGTTGCGGGAGCTGCAACACACTGCCTGCCAGTGGTGGTGGTGGAGACAGATATGTCTTAACTTGGCACCTTGCTGGGCACAGACTATTGGTTGAAGAGCCTGTTCCTGTGCTGAACTGTTCCATGTTTTGGTGCTCATATCTGTCAATGGGATCACCATCATTGCTGCAGCGATGCGGGTCCCACCTGCTCATTGTCGCTTTGTGTTAACCCTTCACCCCCACTTATCAACCCCATGACCTGTGCCTCACAGCCTCCAGTACACACCATGGAGTGTGTAAACGGAGAGCACACACTGCACATGGCCTCGTCAGCGGCCACAACCTCCGATTGTAGTCCCACGCACACCTCGCAATTCCAGTGATCCACCGGCTCCCGATACCTGCTGCCTCCCATCCCCCACCTCCTTTATCAATGGGATCAGTGTAGCAGGGCACCAGGGTGGGCACGGGCAAGATGGGCCGAAGGGCCCCTTTCCCCCGTCTGATTTATTGAGGCTTTTGTCTCCTTTATTGGGCAACGAGTTGTCCCTCCCCAGTTAAAGAATGACGCCTCTCCGTTCCCCCTTACAGAGCAGAAACCGCACTGTATCACCTCCTGCCCACCCCATTCCCACCCCCACATCACCCTGTCCCCAACCCAACGTCCCACACCACTGTCTGCACCCCCACCACCACATCCCCCGTCCCCACCCACATCACCCTGTCCCCACCCCCACCGTGTCCCCAACCCAACGTCCCACATCCCCGTCCCCACCCCCACTCTGTCCCCACCCCCACCCGCACATCACCGTGTCCCCACCCCCACGTCCCACATCCCTGTCCCCACCCCCACGTCCCACATCCCCACCCCCACATCACCCTGTGTCTCCACCCCCACCCATTGGCTATGTTTGCTGCCAGCTAGGCACATCTATCTGTTGTACAGGGGTGGGGGAGGACACAGTCCATCGGGCAACTGCGGACCGTTGAGTGGATGAGGCAGTGCAGGGTGAGCCCACAGATAGGCAGGATGTGACTCATTTTCACTCCCAATTACCCCAGCTGTTGGAATTGCTCATAGGACCTACGGCCCGGGTCCCTTCCCGAGAGCCGACCCCACGGAACATTGGCCGCCTTTCCGAGATGCCCAGCATGCCGTACCGTGCCGCTGAGAGGCGCATACTGTACCAGCTGCTCCTGCACACTATACACTTCCTCACTCTCGTCTTCCATCCTGACACGCCATGTTATCACCTGACGGCGGGAGCGATCCCCAGTGGAGGTCTCTCTATAGGGGAGTCCTCCCCCTTTACATGGGGACCTGGGGTGGAGAGTGTTGCACGTGGCTGTGGCCTGTAACAGGTACTTGAGCCGGTTCATGGACTCGCCAGCCGCCTGTCACTTCTGCGGCGAGGAAGAGACCGTGTTCCACGTCTACATGCAGTGTGAGAGGTTGTAGCCTGAAGGGGCTGCTCCTCAAGTATTGGCTACATTTTTGCCCCACACACCTGATATTTGGGAACCCGGCGCAGAGGGGGGAAGGTCGGGATGGAAGAGAGGATCTCCCTTTCCGTCTGCTCCTGGGCCTGTCCAAGATGGCCATTAGCGGGTCCAGGCAGCGGGTAGTCGACGGCCGCGCCGGGATTGGCTGCCTGCCCCTTTTCTGGGCCTACGTCCGTGCCCGTGTGTCCCTGGAGAGGGATCACGCGGTATCCACGAGGACCTAGGAGGCCTTCCGTGAACACTGGTCGCCGCGGGAGGTCGAGTGTATTGTTGATAAAGTTGCCGGTATATTAATCTGATGACCGTTTGTTTGTAAACTGTCAATATAGGCAGCCTTTGATCGTGTTAATACTCTGTATGTTTATTTTTTGAATAAAAGTATTTGTATAATTTAAAAAAAAGGCTGGGAGTGGGAGTGGGCAGGTACGCTTGCCCTGAATCTCTGCCCCCTCACAACCCCATTCTGCCTGCCCTCTCCTGTTGTGTGCCTGTAGCCACACCTCGAACCACACCTTGTGGCGTTGGGAGGGGCAGTGATTGAAAGTTGTGCAGACTGGCTCTAACAAGTAGAGCTGTGTAAGCACAGAGGCGTCATTCAGTCAGTCAGAGAGACACAGTTGAATCGGTTCAGACTCTGCTCCCACCCGATGTTTACAGCACAGTCCCCCCGGGGTCGCCTGACCTCCGACGACAGGTTGTACCAGGACAAGTTGAAGTCCACTGAGGCACGGAAAGGTATTTACCCTGGGCTGGGCTTTCTTTCCGGAGCGGAGCAGGCGGGAGGAATGATTGCGTTTGCGATGTGTTCTGGCTGCGTGCTCGGCTGATGTTAACTCTTTCAGGTCAGGATTTGCTGTGTTTTGTCTCCGAGGATCCACTGGTCTGTGGGAGAGGCTCATCCTAGAGTGAATGCTCTCCACACCCCGCCCCTGCTCACTCCTTCTCCGCTGCCCGGCTGCTGCCCTCCGCACCTCCCGTAATGTCGGCAACTCTCCGTACTCCCATGGGGCCAGGTTAAATCCCATGGGGCCAGGGGGGGGTGTAAAATGAGGGTAGAAGCAATAGGTAGCAAGGTGAAAAGTAAAAGTGGCAGGCAGACAAAACCAGGGCAAAAATCAAAAAGGGCCACTTTTCAACATAATTGTATAAGGGGTAAGAGTGTTGTAAAAACAAGCCTGAAGGCTTTGTGTCTCAATGCAAGGAGCATTCGTAATAAGGTGGATGAGTTGAATGTGCAGATAGTTATTAATGAATATGATATAGTTGGGATCACGGAGACATGGCTCCATGGTGACCAAGGCTGGGAGCTGAACATCCAGGGATATTCAATATTCAGGAGGGATAGACAGAAAGGAAAAGGAGGCGGGGTAGCGTTGCTGGTTAGAGAGGAGATTAACGCAATAGAAAGGAAGGACATTAGCTTGGAGGATGTGGAATCGATATGGGTAGAGCTGCGAAACACTAAGGGGCAGAAAACGCTAGTGGGAGTTGTGTACAGGCCACCTAACAGTAGTAGTGGAGTTGGGGATGGCATCAAACAGGAAATTAGAAACGCGTGCAACAAAGGTAAAACTATTATAATGGGTGACTTCAATCTACATATAGATTGGGTGAATCAAATTGGCAGGGGTGCTGAGGAAGAGGATTTCTTGGAATGTATGCGGGATAGTTTTCTAAACCAACATGTAGAAGAACCAACGAGAGAGCAGGAGGACAGGCTAGATGCAGGAAGATTATTCCCGATGTTGGGGAAGTCCAGAACTAGGGGAAATCATTTTTTACACAGAGAGTGGTGAATCTGTGGAATTCTCTGCCACAGAAGGTAGTTGAGGCCAGTTCATTGGCTATATTTAAGAGGGAGTTAGATGTGGCCCTTGTGGCTAAAGGGATCAGGGGGTATGGAGAGAAGGCAGGGATGGGATACTGAGTTGGATGATCAGCCATGATCATATCAAGTGGCGGTGCAGGCTCGAAGGGCCGAAAGGCCTACTCTTGCACCTATTTTCTATGTTACTACCCCTCTCCCAACCCAGGGGCTGTCCTACAGAAACCTTCCACCCTGGGGATCTCGGTATGCCCCACAGGGTCCACCGCTGTGGCTCTACACTCTCACATGGCAATCTCCCCCGCTCACCCCCCCCCCACCTCGCTCACCCCCTCCACAACCGCACCTCTCACCCACCCCGCTCAACCCCCTCCACACCTCACCCTCCGCCACCCTCACCCGCTCACCCCCTCCACACCGCACCCTCACCCACCCCGCTCACCCCCTCCACACCTCACCCTCTCACCCACCCCGCTCACCCTCCGCCACCCTCACCCCGCTCACCCCCTCCACACCTCACCCTCTCACCCACCCCGCTCACCCCCTCCACACCGCACCCTCTCACCCACCCCGCTCGCCCTCTGCCACCCTCACCCCGCTCACCCCCTCCACACCTCACCCTCTCACCCACCCCGCTCACCCTCCGCCTCCCTCATCCCCCCCCAACCTGCTCACCCCGCTCACCCCCCACAACGCTCACTCGCCCTGCCCCCCCACCCTTGCCCTCCCCCTCTCCTCCCACGCATCATCTTTCCTCACTGAATACCTGGTCACCATGGCTGAACCTCTGCCCCACCCTCAGACTCTGCAACCTTTGTTTAACCCTCCCTAGCTCTGGCTGCCACCCGTGACAGAGACAAATGCACTTCCCTCACTCCATCCTCCCTCCCATCTCCCTCGCACTTCTCTCCTACCTTCACTTTCTCCCTTCCGACCTCCCTCACTCCTACCTGCCCAGGTCTGCACCCTGTTGTGGGGGTCTGCACCCTGTTGTGGGGGGTCTGCACCCTGTTGTGGGTGGTCTGCAACCCTGTTGTGGGGGGTCTGCACCCTGTTGTGGGGGGTCTGCACCCTGTTGTGGGGGTCTGCACCCTCTTGTGTGGGTCTGCACCTTCTTGTGGGGGTCTGCCACCCTGTTGTGGGGGTCTGCACCTTCTTGTGGGGTCTGCACCCTGTTGTGGGGGGTCTGCACCTTCTTGTGGGGGTCTGCACCCTGTTGTGGGGGTCTGCACCCTGTGGTCTACACCGTGTTGTGGGGATCTGCACCCCTGGGGTCTACACCCTCTTGTGTGGGGGTCTGCTCCCTGTTGTGGGGGTCTGCTCCCTGTTGTGGGGGTCTGCTCCCTGTGGTCTACACCCTGTTGTGGGCGGTCTGCACCCTGTGGTCTACACCCTGTTGTGGGGGTCTGCACCCTGTGGTCTGCTCCCTGTT
Source organism: Malacoraja senta (assembly GCA_038087875.1). Classification (NCBI taxonomy): domain Eukaryota; kingdom Metazoa; phylum Chordata; class Chondrichthyes; order Rajiformes; family Rajidae; genus Malacoraja; species Malacoraja senta. Next base: position 9,812,698 of record CM075995.1, on the reverse strand, counting down.
GTGGGGGTCTACACCCTCTTGTGTGGGGGTCTGCTCCCTGTTGGTGGGGGTCTGCTCCCTGTTGTGGGGGTCTGCTCCCTGTTGTGGGGGGTCTGCACCCTGTGGTCTACACCCTATTGTGGGGGGTCTGCTCCCTGTTGTGGGGGTCTGCTCCCTGCGATACATTCCCCTGTTATTGGGGTCCTCTTGTCTGTGAGCTGTTCCCTGTGGTCTAGTCATGTCTCGCCTCGGGTGCTTCCCCCCCCCCCCCCCCCCGTGTCTCCTGCCCCAGCTGAATGTCATTGATCTTTTGTGTTGCAGATGAGCGGGACCGGGTCCAGAAGAAAACATTCACCAAATGGGTCAACAAACACCTGATGAAGGTGAGTCATGGATGGGGGTGGGATAGAGGGGACAGAGACCGACACCAGTGTGAGGGAGTAGTGAGGGTGGGGAGCAACTCGCCGGCTGAGGCGGAGATGACGGAGGAATGATGTGGTCAGTGGGCTGCATGACGGGGGTAGTGAAGGAGGTGGTGATGGGAAGAAGTAATGTAGTAGTTGGCATGGGGGGGGGGGAATAGGCCTGGCCTGAGGTATGGGTCAGGTACACTCTACACTGTCTTCGTTCAGTCCCAGAACCCTCTAACTGAGGAACACGGCTGATGAGGTGATCTTTACAGGAGGGACCTTTAATCAAACTGGTTGTGTTCGGGGATGGACTTTGGAACGTGACTAATGGCCATGCCAGAGTGAGGAAGGAAGGGAGGGAGTGGAGTGATGGGGGCGGTGCAGTCAATGTCATCTACATGACTACAGTGAAACCTTTGCAAGGTCCCACATGGGAGCTATCCAGGGAGATGGATAGAATTCATAACCAAAAAGGTTGATGAGGGCAGAGCTGCAGATGTATATATAGATTTCATTAAGGCATTTGGCAAGGCTCTAGATGGTAGGGTGGTCTGGTTAAATTGTACGACATCGAAGGAGAGAGCTGGATGGATCGAAACTTGACTTCATGGAAGGAAGCAGAGAATGATGGTGGAAGGTTGTTTTTCAGACTAGAAGGCTGGTACGTGTTGGTTGGAGTATGTAAAATTGTGAGGGGAGAGCACGGGGGATGTTAGTGGTGTTGAATGGGGGGGATCAGTACGGGATGGATGGGGGAATCAGTATGGGATGAATGGGGGGGATCAGTACAGGATGAACGGGGGGGGTCAGTACAGTGTGGATTGGAGGGTCTGTGCAGGATGAATGGAAATTCACTACAGGATCAATGAGGATCAGTACAGGATGAATCGGGGGATCAGTAAAAGATGAATGAGGGATCAGTACAGGATGAATGGGGGTTCAGTACAGGATGAATGGGGGGTTCAGTACAGGATGAATGGGGGGGATCAATACAGGATGAATGGGGGGGGATCAGTAAAAGATGAATGTGGAGATCACTACAGGATGGATGGGGGGGGATCGGTGCAGGATAAATGGAGGGTGGGTCAGTACAGGATGAATGGTGGGGCTCAGTACAGGATGGATGGGGGAGCAGTGCAGGATGAATGGTGGACAGCCTTGGGTTGCTTTCTCTGTAATTGTAGAGGCTGAGGGGAAACCTGATTGAAGTATGTACAATTATGAGAGGCATAGAGAGTCTAGACATTCAGAACAATTTCCCCAGGATGGATATATATTAAATGCAAAAGAGCATAGCTTTAAGATGAGAGGGGCAAAGTATAAAGGAGATGTGAGGTGCGTTTTTTACACAGAGGGTGGTGAGTGCCTGGAACACGCTGCCAGGGGTTGTGGTTGAGGCAGATACGATAGTGGAATCTAAGAGAATTTTGGATAGGCACATGGATACACAGGGATTGGAGGATATGGATTATGTTCAGACAGGTAAGAATTGGTCCTGTGTTAGGCACGACATTGTTGGCTGAAGGGCCTGTTGCTGTACTGTTCCACTGTATGTTTCATGTTCTGGAGGCTGCATTTGGAGCATTGTGTTCAGATTTGGTTACCCTGTGGTAGGAAAGATGCCATTCAGCTGGAAAGATTCTGAGAAGATTTATGCAGATGTTGCCAGGACATGAGCCAGGCCAGGACAGGATATGATCAGCCATGATCATATTGAATGGCGGTGCAGGCTCGAAGGGCTGAATGGCCTACTCCTGCACCTATTTTCTATATTTCTATGTGGGCCTGAGCTGTAGGGGGAGATTGGGCAGGCTAAGACTTTATTCCTTGTAGCGGAGGAGGCTGAGGGGTGATCTTATTAAGGTATATAACATCATGAAGCGAATAGATAAGTTAGAGTAGGGGAATCAAGAACTAGAAGACATAGGTTTAAGGTGAGAAGGAAAAGATTTAATAGGGACCTGATGACCATCTTCTTCACACACAGGGTGGTGGGTGTATGGAATGAGGTGCCAGAGGAGGTAGTCAAGGAAGGTACAATAGTAACATTTAAAAGACATTTGGACAGATCCATGGATAGGAAAGGTTTAGAGGGTTATGGGCCAAACGCAGGCGGGTGGGACTAGTGCAGATGGGGCATTTTTGTCGGCATTGGGTAAGTTGGGCTGAACGGCCTGTTTCCATGCTGTATGACTCTGACATGAAGTACCAAAGCCTGAAAGAAGGCAAGCAACATCTTCTTCATCTGTGTAGCCATGATGCCACTTTCATGCGATATGGACCTGCATCCATAGATCTCTCTGTTCTGCAATACTCCCCAGAGGCTGTGCATTTAGTGTAAGTCCTACCTTGGTTTCTTTTACCAAAATGCATCATCCAGTTATCTGAATTAATCCCCAACTGCTATTCCTCTGCCCATTAATGGAGGAACACAGGAGATGGGATGATTCTCCCTTAATAGTCAAGTCAAGAGTGTTTTATTGTCATATGTCCCGGATGGGACAATGAAATTCTTACTTGCTGCAGCACAACAGAATATGTGAATATGTAAACAGTACATATCGAGGGAGAGAAAAAAAGGAAAAAGTTCAATAAATAACAAATATAGTGCAATAATAATATAGTCTTTTGCAGTTCAGAGCTCAGAGCTTATTTGTTGTTGTGTTTAATAGCCTGAGGGCTGTAGGGAAGAAGCTGTTTCTGAACCTGGATTTTACAGTTTTCTGACTCCTGGACCTTCTTCCTGATGGCAACGGTGAAATGAGTGTGTGGCCAGGATGGTGTGGGTCCTTGATGATTTTGGCTGCCTTTTTGAGGCAGCAACTACGATAGATCCCTTCGACGGTGGGGAGGTCAAAGCCGGTGATGGACTGGGCAGTGGTCACAACTTAGTCCCCATTAACACTTTCCTTACTAATTAGATTCCAGCTCATCACTCTCTGAGTCTATGTGTCCTACCTACATCTGGTTCCATCTGCCTACTATCCCTTGCCCTTCCTCAGTATACCAGTTACCTACCTGCCCCCCTCCCTTCATCCCCCCCCCTTTCCTTTCACCAATATCCTTCCCTCTAGCTTTACAATTCACTTCCCCCTCTGACCTGACACCCTTTTCAACTCGAGCCTTTGTCACTTACTCCACCCAT
>CM075995.1:9767662-9808964 GCA_038087875.1 Malacoraja senta | reverse complement strand
CTAGATGCAGGAAAAATGTTTCCCATGTTGGGGGAGTCCAGAACCAGTGGTCACAGTTTAAGAATAAAGGGTATGCCATTTTGAACTGAGATGAGGAAAAAACTTTTTCACACAGAAAGCAGTGGAGGCCAATTCACTGGATACATTCAAGAGTGAGTTAGATTTAGCTCTTAGGGCTAAGGGAATCAGGGATATTGGGAGAAGGCAGGAGCGGGGTACTGATTTTAGATGATCATCCATAAGTAAGTTTGCAGATGGCACAGAAATTGAAGGCTTTAGGTATGTTGGCCTTCATCAGTTGGGCAACTGATGTTACAGTTGCACAAGATGTTGGAGAGGCAGCACTTGGAGCATTGTGTTCAGTTGTGGTCACCCTGCTATTGAAGAGAGGTCATGAGGCTGGAAAAACTACAGACAAGATTTGTTGAGTGACGTTTCAGTTGCTCAGTCTGAAGAAGGGTCTCGACACGAAACATCACCCATTCCTTCTCTCCAGAGACGCTGCCTGTCCCGCTGAGTTACTCCAGCATGTTGTGTCTATCTTCGGTTTAAACCAGCATCTGCAGTTCTTTCCTGCACCGACAAGATTTGTCACCAGGACTCAAGGGTTGAGCTGGAGAGAAAGGTTGGACAGGCGTGGACTTTATTCTTTGATGTGCAGGAGGCTGAGGGTTGACCAAATCAAGGTGTATAAAGTCATGAGGGTCACAGATATGGTGAATGCACTTTCTTTTACCCACAGTCGGGGAATCAAGAACCTGAGGGCATAGGGTTAAGCTGAGAATGGAAAAACTTAACAGGAAGCTAAGGGGCAACTTTTTCAGAGGGTGGTGGAAGGTGCGGTACTGAGTACTGACGTTGTGGTATAGGGTTGTAGGGGGTATCTCGGTGCTGGGGAATATACCGGTGTGGTGCTGGGGTATATATCATGGCAGGGGTATATGTCGGGGCTGGGGTATGTCGGGGCTGGGGTATGTCGGGGTGGGGCTGGGGTATATATCATGGCAGGGGTATATGTCGGGGCTGGGGTATATATCATGGCAGGGGTATATGTCGGGGCTGGGGTATGTCGGGGCTGGGGTATGTCGGGGCTGGGGTATGTCGGGGCTGGGGTATGTCGGGGCTGGGGTATGTCGGGGCTGGGGTATGTCGGGGCTGGGGTATGTCGGGGCTGGGGTATGTCGGGGCTGGGGTATGTCGGGGCTGGGGTATGTCGGGGTGGTGCTGGGGTATGTCGGGGTGGTGCTGGGGTATGTCGGGGTGGGGCTGGGGTATGTCGGGGCTGGGGTATGTCGGGGCTGGGGTATGTCGGGGCTGGGGTATGTCGGGGCTGGGGTATGTCGGGGTGGTGCTGGGGTATGTCGGGGCTGGGGTATGTCGGGGCTGGGGTATGTCGGGGCTGGGGTATGTCGGGGCTGGGGTATGTCGGGGTGGTGCTGGGGTATGTCGGGTGGTGCTGGGGTATGTCGGGGTGGTGCTGGGGTATGTCGGGGTGGTGCTGGGGTATGTCGGGGCTGGGGTATGTCGGGGCTGGGGTATGTCGGGGTGGTGCTGGGGTATGTCGGGGTGGTGCTGGGGTATGTCGGGGTGGTGCTGGGGTATGTCGGGGCTGGGGTATGTCGGGGTGGTGCTGGGGTATGTCGGGGTGGTGCTGGGGTATGTCGGGGCTGGGGTATGTCGGGGTGGTGCTGGGGTATGTCGGGGCTGGGGTATGTCGGGGCTGGGGTATGTCGGTGCTGGGGTATGTCGGGGCGGTGCTGGGGTATGTCGGGGTGGTGCTGGGGTATGTCGGGTGGTGCTGGGGTATGTCGGGGTGGTGCTGGGGTATGTCGGGGCTGGGGTATGTCGGTGCTGGGCTGCTCGAAGGCTGATGGGACAATGCTCTGCAGATCTCGGACATCCAGGTGAGCGGGCAGTCGGATGACATGACGGCCAAGGAGAAGCTGCTGCTATGGTCGCAGCGGATGGTGGAGAATTACCGGGACCTGCGCTGTGACAACTTCACAAGCAGCTGGAGGGACGGCAAGATCTTCAACGCTGTCATTCACCAGCACAGGTACAGGCCAAGCAGCACCAGCAGGGCAGGCCGGCTCACACTCACTCACCCGCACATATCTACACACACACACTCCACTCTCCCTCCCCCTTCCCCTTCCCCCCCTCTCCCTCCCTCCCCCTCTCCCCCTTCCCCCTCCCCCCCTTCCCCCTCCCCCCCTCTCTCCCCGGTAAGTAGGGAGTTGCTCTCTCCCCATGAGTGCTGGTGTATGTTTGAGCAGTAGATGTGATCCGTGTTGGGACGTGTGCCTGGCTGCTGCTGCTGTGTGTGAGTGGGGAGTGTTCCTGGCAGCAGCTTGGACAGCTGGCTACCTTCATGGGGAGTGGCAGGTATGAGCCGTCTGCTCCCTGTAGGCAGCAGGTCTTTGCTCGCTCCCCGCCCCACCCTGCCGGCACTGCTGGGGTGAGACGGCACTGACACGGAGTGTGTGGCGAATACCGGCAGCATGCTCAACTCCATGAAGAGGAGGAAGAAGAGGCAGCAACGCCACAGCAGCTCCTCCGCATCCCAGTCCCACTCTGAGGACCGGGTGGTGATGATGTGTGAGGACGTGTCCAACTGTGCGATGACTGGACCCGTGTACTCCCTGCACTCCACTCTCATGCTCACCGAGCTGTAAGCAAGATCCCCGCAGCACCGCCCCAACCAGCCTCTCCCTCCCTCTACCTCTCAAATAACCAGCCTCTCTCCCCCCGCCTCTCTCCCCCCCGCCTCTCTCCCCCCCCCGCCTCTCTCCCCCCCCGCCTCTCTCCCCCCCCGCCTCTCTCCCCCCCCCTGCCTCTCCCCCCCCCCCTGCCTCTCTCCCCCCCCGCCTCTCCCCCCCCGCCTCTCTCCCCCCCCGCCTCTCTCCCCCCCCGCCTCTCTCCCCCCCCGCCTCTCCCCCCCCCGCCTCTCTCCCCCCCCGCCTCTCTCCCCCCCACATCTCTCCCCCCCGCCTCTCTCCCCCCGCCTCTCTCCCCCCCGCCTCTCTCCCCCCCGCCTCTCTCCCCCCCGCCTCTCTCCCCCCCGCCTCTCTCCCCCCGCCTCTCTCCCCCCCGCCTCTCTCCCCGCCGCCTCTCTCCCCGCCGCCTCTCTCCCCGCCGCCTCTCTCCCCCCCCCGCCTCTCTCCCCCCCCGCCTCTCTCCCCCCCCCGCCTCTCTCCCCCCCCCGCCTCTCTCCCCCTCCGCCTCTCTCCCCCTCCGCCTCTCTCCCCCCCCGCCTCTCTCCCCCCCCGCCTCTCTCCCCCCCCGCCTCTCTCCCCCCGCCTCTCTCCCCCCGCCACTCTCCCCCCCGCCACTCTCCCCCCCCGCCTCTCTCCCCCCGCCTCTCCCCCCCGCCACTCTCCCCCCCGCCTCTCCGATCTGTTGTCTGTTCCTTTCCCTCACTGTCCCAACGCTGTCATTTTCTCTCTCCAGCTCCTACTTCTCTCTCTCTCTCTCTCTCTCTCCCCACCTGTCCCCCTCCTTCCCCACCCCTTTTGCATGCCCAGGCTGGGTTGTGTAGGAGCCTGTGGCAATGTTTTTGGCTGCAGCTTTCTGTTGGTGTATCTTGTGGAATAGTTAGTGGCGTGCAGTGGGTGTGACTGGGCTGGTGGCCAGGATTTACGGCAATACCGTCAGATGCCGTGCACTGTGTTACCGCTCCGAGCCACAGAGCAGACGATGCAGCTGTCCATGCCGAGCAGAGTGCTTTCAGAGCATGGGATGCCTGCACCCTCTCCAGCGTAATCACATAGTTCCTGGTGAAGTAGAGGTGGGCCTGGCCCAGCACCATGCTATTGGTTCCTTCCACCGCTGCTCTGTGCATCTGCCGCAGGCTGCGCTCCATCCACCCGCCCGCCCGCCTGCTGTAGGGCCGCCCGCGGCCATCTTCACCAACACCACCGCCCACCCCCACCGTAAACCTCCTGCCAACACTATCGCCAACACCGCAAACCTCCTGCGGCCGCCTCCGCCAACCCCACCGCCGCCACTCCAAACATGCAGCTGCTGCAGGCTGCGCCCCATGCGCGCGCTTGCTCTCTCACCCGCCTGCTGCATGGTCTCCTGCGGCCACCTCATCTTCCCATTCCCACAGCATGACCTGTGATCACTGGGAAACTTAAGCTGCCAGCTCCTGTGGTCCCTCTACCTGGTCTCACAGCTGGGCATTCACCACTGCACACGACTTCCTGCTGCAATCCCACCAATGTCCACAATAACATATAATGCACCAATGGTGAAGGCAAGCGTGCCAAAACACCACCTTCACCTGTGGAGCTGCCCATGGGCATCTGTGTACCTATACCCTGAGGACTCTGGTCTGTAACTCTCCCCTCTATACAGATAGTTACTCTACATCCTGCCTTGCTTTAACTTCCCAAAATACACACCTGGCACTGCCCCAGTTAAACTCCATCTGCCATTCTTTGGCCCACTTGCCAAGTGACCAAGATCTTGTAACCTGAGACAACCTTCATCATTGTCCACCCACAAACCTATTGACCATTCTCCTCCAAATCATTCCCAGAGATGCCAAGCAGCAGTGGGCCGAGCACTGATGTACCACTAATCACACGCCTCCAAACATCTCTCCAGTGTGACAGGGTCTCATCCAATGTCATCCAGTTTGCCACCCAAACCGCCCGTAATGGAGTTGCCTTTTTCCTGACCAGGACAGAGTGATACAGTGTGGAAACGGGCCCTTCATGGTCACAGAGTGATACAGTGTGGAAACGGGCCCTTCATGGTGACAGAGTGATACAGTGTGGAAACGGGCCCTTCATGGTGACAGAGTGATACAGTGTGGAAACAGGCCCTTCAGCCCAATTCGCCCACACCGGCCAACATGTCCCAGCTACACTGGTCCCACCTGCCTGCGCTTGGTCCATATCCCTCCAATCCTGTCCTATCCATGTACCTGTCTAACTGTTTCTTAAACGATGGGATAGTCCCAGCCTCAACTACCTCCTCTGGCATCTTGTTCCATACACCCACCACCCTCTGTGTGAAAAAGTTACCCCTCAGATTCCTAATAAATCATTTCCCCCTCACCTTAAGCCTATGTCCTCTGGTCCTCGATTCCCCTACTCTGGGAAAGAGACTCTCATGATTTTGTACACCTCTATAAGATCTATTCAATTTCACGATTGATAAATCTCCCCTGCACCACATCTCACCCCATACATATCCTCTCTCCCTCTCTCCCTCTCTCCCTCTCACTCCCATTTGGCCTCTCCCCATCACCTAGTATCTATCACTTCACTTGCCCTCCCTCCCTCCCTCCCTCCCTTTCGTTCATCCTCCGATCACTTCTCTGCCTCACTCTTCTCCCTCCCCTCTCTCCCTCCACCATTTCATTCTCCTGCTTTAGGTCCAGCCTCTCCTTCCATCCCTCTCTCTGGGCTTGCATTGCATCTGCCCTTCCCTTTCATGGCATCAATGCACTTTCCCCACCGTGGCTCCTCCCTCTCTCCCTGGATGCGATGGGCTGAAGGGCCTGTTCCCGTATTAGGTTATATCCTAGGGCAGCCTGAGGCCACAGTTATTTTTGTTTCTTTTTCCTTCCAAGGAGTTTGTTCAATAATTGCATATTACAGTATGCCAGAAGGTACAAAATGGTTCAGTGGTCAGGCAATCATTATAAAACAATAATGGCAACTTTATCTACAATGCACTCGACCCCCCCATGGAAGACGTCCAGAGTCCCCGTGGATCCCGCGCGTTCCCTCTCCAGGGTCCCCGTGACCAGAGTGTGATGGCTGTGTATCTGTCCCCCGCAGGCCATCACTCATTGACATGAACAAGGTTTATCAACAGAAGAACCAGGAGAATCTGGAGCAAGCTTTCACCATCGCAGAGAAGGAGCTCGGTGTCACCAGACTGCTCGACCCCGAAGGTAACGAACACTGCTCCTCACTCTCCCCACAGCCCGCCCCTCGCCTCCCCTCCCCACTAAATCTCTGCATCTGTCGCGCTCTCTCACGCGCTCTCTCTCGGTCTGTCGCTCTGTCTCTCTCTCTGTCGTGCTCTCTCTATCTGTCGTGCTCGCTCGCTATCTCTCTTTCTGTTACGCTCTCTCTTTCTATCTCTCTCTATCTCTCTGTCGTGCTCTCTATCTCTGTCTCTTTCTCCCTTTCTATTTCTCTCTCTCTCTATTTCTCCCTCGCTCTCTCTAATTCTCCCTCTCTCTATTTCTCTCTCTCTCTCTCTCTCTCTCTATTTCTCTTTTCCCCCTGTCTCTCTCTCTCTCTCTTTCTCTCTCTCTTTCTCTCTCTCTTTCTTTCTCTCTTTCTTTCTCTCTCCCTTTCTCTCTTTCTCTCTCTCTCTTTCTCTCTTTCTCTCTCTCTCTCTTTCTCTCTCTCTCTCTTTCTCTCTCTCTTTTTCTCTTTCTCTTTCTCTCTTTCTCTTTCTCTCTTTCTCTTTCTCTCTCTCCCTCTCTCTTTCTCTTTTTCTCTTTTTCTCTTTCTCTTTCTCTTTCTCTGTCTCCCTCTTTCTCTCTCTCTCTTTCTCTCTCTCTCTTTCTCTCTCTCTCTTTCTCTCCTCTTTCTCTCTCCTCTTTTTATTTCTCCCTTGCTCTCACTGCCAGTGATGCCTCTGTCATTGCTATTTCTCTCCCTTTTCTCCGTGCACTATTGTGAAGGCCAGTCATTAAAGAAGCTGAGGGGGTGTTTTGTTATTGGCGGGGGAATTGAAGAGGGAAGTAGAGAGGTTGTACTTGAGTTATTTAAGGTAGTGAGACCACACCTGGAGAACTGTGTCCTCTCCTTATCAAAGGATGTCAATGCATGGGGAGCAGTTGAGTGGAAGTATTTGATTTATTATTGTCACGTCCCAGGATTGCTTGTGGGCTATTCAGTCAAATCAAACCATCCAGGAAGGAGTACAGTCAAACCACACACACGTGTAAAGAGACAAATACCAGAAGATAGTCTTATAGTCTTACAGTGTTATAATTACAAAGAAAGTGCAGATCTACAAGTCCACGTCTGCAGTGATGTAGGTTGGAAGATCAAGATTAGACTGCCATATGGCAAGACCATCCAGTAGCCTAATGACAGCAGGGAAGAAGCTGTTGCTGAATCAGGTGGTGCACGCTGTCAAGCTTTTGTACCTTTGGTGCGTGGGGAGAGGGGAGGAGGGATTGACATGGTGTGAGTGGTCCTTGATTATCTTGGCTTATGTTGAGGAAGCGTGGTGTGGAGGTTGGGGAGATGGGGATTCAGGTGTGTATGATAGACTGGGCTATATACACAACTCTGTCATTTCCTGCAGTCTTTGCCAAAGGCATGACCAAAGCGAGTTGTGATGCAACCCAATAGGCTGGCTTCTCTGCCGCGCTTGACCATCTCCACTCTGGCACTATTGCTGCAGCTTGGAGTGTGGACACCACCTTGTTTCTTTATGCCCAGCCACTAAGACTGCTACCGCCGTCATGTACTGCGCCTCATTATATTGGTTGATTATAGTCGTGTTATCTGCAAACTTGAATAAGAGCAGAATTTGTCCACAGGGAGTAGAGATGTGAGCACATCCTTGTGGACACCACTGTTGAGCATTATCGTGGAGGTTATTCGCACTGATTGCGGTCAATGGGTTAGGAAGTCCAGGAGGCAGTTGCACAGGGAATTGCTGAATCCTTGGTCCATGAGTTTGGTTGAGATTATCGGTTGAAGGTAGGCATTAAATCGGAGGAGCATGTATGTGTTCTTCTTGTTTAGGGCTGGGGAGATGGTGTGTACTGTGAGCCTGTTGCAACAGTAGGCAAACTACAATGGATCAAGCCTGGAAGCTGGACTCCAAGCACTTCATGATGGTGGATGCCAAAGCCAATGGAGGCACACTAACTTACTTTTCTTTGGCCATGGGACGGTGGTGGATTTCTTAAAGCAGACGGGGACCTCAGAATGTAGTGTGCAAGATATCTGTGAATACCTCTTCCAGCTGGTCTGCACAAGCCCTGAGGACTCCATCAGGACCACTCACTATGTTGGGTTTACTCTCAGCAAGGCCGATCTTGTGTGTGTGTGTGTGTGCCACAGTAACTGGGCAGAGAGAGGCCCACCAAGGGTTTTGAGGCAGGTGGCATTCCCTGGGATCAATTTTCCTCCTGGGATAAATAAAGTTCTGTCGTATCGATTAGGAGATTATTTGTAGGAGATTTACGAGAATGTTGCCTGGGTTTCAGCAACTAAATTACAGAGAAAGGCTGAACAAGTTAGGTCTTTATTCTTTGGAGCGCAGAAGGTTAAGGGGGGACTTGATAGAGGTCTTTAAAATGATGAGAGGGATAGACAGAGTTGACGTGGATAAGCTTTTCCCATTGAGAGTAGGGAAGATTCAAAGAAGAGGACATGACTTGAGAATTAAGGGACAGAAGTTTAGGGGTAACATTAGGGGGAACTTCTTTACTCGGAGAGTGGTAGCTGTGTGGAATGAGCTTCCAGTGGAAGTGGTGGAGGCAGGTTCAATTTTATCATTTAAAAATAGATTGGATGGGTATATGGACGAGAAAGGAATGGAGGGTTAAGGTCTGAGTGCAGGTAGATGGGACTAGGGGAGAAAAAGTGTTCGGCACGGACTTGAAGGGCCGAGATGGCCTGTTTCCATGCTGTAATTGTTATATGGTTATTCCACCTCCTGTTCAACGTGGGCGTAAAATGCATTGAGCTGCATTGTTGCCAGTGATGCTGCCTGTTACACATGCAAGCCTTGCCACAATCAACGGGCGCATGTACAGAGTAAGTGCTGATAGAAAAAGCGGTACATTGACAGTTTGGGAATTCATCCTGAACCCGTGAGAGGTTTGTTCAAGAGTCTGATAATAGCAGGGAGGTTCAAGAAGATGTTCTTGAACTATCCCAATGTTTAAGAAACAGCTAGACAGGTACATGCTTAGAACAGGTTTGGAGGGATATGGACCAGTGTAGCTGGGACATTGTTTGCCGGTGTGGGCAAGTTGGGACGAAGGGCCTGTTTCCACACTGTATCACTCTATGACTAGAAGGCAGTGGTGTTGGGTCTTTTGAGGAGCATTAAGGTGGATAAATCCCCAGGTCCAGATGGGATGGATCCCGTTATTGACAGAGGCGAGATGATGTTGCAGAGGCATTGCTGATTCTGGAGGACTGCAGAGTAGCCAATGTTCCCAAAAGGTCCCGACCCAAAATATCACCTGTCCATTCTTTCCATTGATGCTGCCTGACCTGCTGTTTGTGTCTTTTGTTGAATACAGCATAGGTTTGGTGGAAGGGGTGAGAGTGGTTCTCACACTCATGGCCAGTAACCAGTGGGGAACGGTCCTGGGCTCACTGTTGTTATCTGCATTTGGGTGAATGTCTTGGTCACATGGTCAGTGAGTTTGGCTGTGTGGTGGAGAGTGGGCAAGGCTGTCTACAGTTTGAACAGACGACGGCCTCTTTCTGTGCAGGGCTGGCTGATGTTGCTGTGGTCGTCGCCACTGTCAGTCACGGCACATGATGATCATATGAGCTGGCACTCAACTCAGCACAACCTTACCCTGCTCCCACTGTAGAGTGACACACAAGAGAATACTCATGTACACTTCAACCCCTCCTCCCCCCTCTATTTCCTCCCCCCCTCTATTTCCTCCCCCCCTCTATTTCCTCCCCCCCTCTATTTCCTCCCCCCCCTCTATTTCCTCTCCCCCCTCTATTTCCTCCCCCCCCTCTATTTCCTCCCCCCTTCTATTTCCTTCCCCACCCTCTCTTCCCCCCCTCTCTATCCCCCCCCTCTCTATCTCCCCCCCCTCTCTATCCCCCCCTCTCTTCCTCCCCCCCTCTCTTTCCCCCCCCCTCTTCACCCCTCTCTTCCCCCCCCCCTTTCTCTCCCCCCCCCCTCGTCCCATGCTCTCCCACTGATTCTGTGCTGTGCTGTAGATGTGGACGTGCCCCATCCTGATGAGAAGTCAATCATCACCTACGTGTCCTCGCTCTACGATGCCCTGCCAAGGGTCCCCAGTGTGGAGTCGGGAGTCCGGGCAAATGTGAGTGTTGCTGGGACAGGGTGGACTGACGTGTTACAGTGGGGGAACTGGGGAGGGGGGATCTCAAGGGATGGGCACAGACAGCCCCTGTCGTCTGGAGAGATTGGCCAACACTTCAGCTGTTGGTGAAGCAACATTTACCCACGTCGATTACATCTCTCACACCACATCTGGCCATCGTCCGGACCAGCTCCCTCCTGCCCTTCCTCACTACATCTCCTTTTGCACACCTGCCACATGCCCCTGCCCGCCTTCTACTGCACCTTGTTCCTGACCATATCTACATCACATCTGCCACAGGGTTTTTCCCTCACCTGCTGCCCCCACTTGCTGCCCCCACCCACTGCCCCCACCCGCTGCCCCCACCCGCTGCCCCCACCCGCTGCCCCCACCCGCTGCCCCCACCCGCTGCCCTGACACTGTCTGTGCGTGTGTGCAGGAGGTGGAGCTGAGATGGCAGGAATACTACGAGTTGGTGACTCTGCTGCTGCAGTGGATCCGGCACCACATCAGCACCTTCGAGGAAAGGAGGTTCCCATCCTCCTACCAGGAGATGGAGGTGAGTGCAGGAGGGGGGGGGCAGCCTGGCCATGCGGGGAGGGGGCATATGGGGTGCACAGGGAGAAGGGGGGTTGGGAGATAGGCCAGACGAGAGGGGGGAGGGATGGGGAGGGGACAGATGGGGGAGGGGAGAGGAGGGTAGAGGGGAGTGACGGGAGAGGCAGAGGGGTGGGGAAAGGGAGGGAGGGAAGAGGGAGGGGAGGGGGAACTGTCTGAACGGGAATGTGTTTGGCGACTGTGACTGAACATTAATTGCCTCGTTGTACAGGTTCTCTGGAGACAGTTCCTCAAGTTTAAAGAATCTGATTTGCCCAGTAAAGAGGCAGAGAAAAACCGCAGCAAGATAGTCTTCCGATCTCTGGAGGTCAGTGTCCCGAATACTGGGAGTATGGTCCATAGCCTTGCGGGGAAACACGCACGCACGCACGCACGCGCACGCACGCACACACACACACACACACACACACACACACACACACACACACACACACACACACCCTCCCCTCCCCTCCCCTCCCCCCCCCTCCCCCACACACACACACACTACCCCCCCCTCCCACACACACACCACACACTACCCCCCCTCCCACACACACACTACCCCCCCCTCCCACACTTCCCCCCCTTCCCCACAGGCTTCCCTCCCCCCCACACACACACACACTCCCCCCCCTTCCCCACAGGCTTCCCTCCCCCCCCCCCCCCCACACACACACACACACACACTCCCCCCACGTCCCACGCACACATCCTCCTGGGACAGAGACATTGTCCCCAGCATCAGTTATATAAAGTGTAAGAAAGAGGCAAGTGTGTTCCGCTGGAGAATGATGCAGGAGAAGTGAAAATGGGGAATAAAGAAATGGCAGAGGGGTTGAATAACTTTTTTGCATCAGTCTTCATGGTGCAAGACACCAACAACACGCCTGAAATTCAAGCGAGTCAGGGGGTGGCTATTACTAGGGAGAAGGGAAGCTTGGGAAGCTGAAAGGGCTGAAGATGGATACGTCACCTGGACCGGATGGACTGCACACAAGGGTGAAAGAGGTGGTTTTAGAGATTGTGGAGGAATTAATGGTGATATTTCAGGACAGGTCACAGATGATTGGAAAATAGCCAATATTACCCATGCACAAGAAGGGAGCAAAGCAGAATAAAGGGAAGTTTAGGCTGGTTAGTCTGACTTCAGTGGTTGGTAATATTTTAGAGTTCATTATAAAGGATGAGGTTGCAGAGTACTTAGAAGTTCACTATAAAATAGGCTGAAGTCAGCAAGGCTATGTGAAGGGGAGGTCTTGCTTGACAAATTTGCTGGAATTCTTTGAAGAAGTAAATAGCACGACAGGCAAAGGAGAGTCAGTAGATGTTGTTTACTTAGATTTTCAAAAGCCTTTGATAAGGTGTCACACGTGAGGCTGCTCAGGAAGATGAGAGCCCATGGTATCAAAGGGCAGATACTAGCATGGATATCAGGTTGGCTGGATGACAGAAGGAAAAGAGTGGCAATAAAGGGGGCTTTTCTGGTTGGCTGCCAGTGACTAGCGGAGTTCCGCAGGGCTAAGTGCTGGGGCCACTGCTCTTCACGTTGTAACTTTATGATTTGGACGAGGGGATTAAAGGCTTTGAGGCCAAGTTTGCGGATGATACGAAAATAGATGGAAGGGCAGGTAGTGTGGAGGCAGCAGGGACTCTGCAGAAGGACTTGGACAGGTTGAGAGAGTGGGCAGAGAATTGATAGATGGAATATAGAGTAGCAAAGTGTGGAGTTATGCATTTTGGTCGTAGGAATAAAGGCGGAGACTATTTTTTAAATAGGGAGAGAATCCAGAAATCGGAGATGCAAAGTGATGGTGCAGACCACCAAACAGCAGTAGGGAGGTTGGGGTTAGCACCAAGCAGGAAATTAGGGATGTGTGCAGCAAAGGTACAGCAGTTATCAAGGGTGACTTTAATCTACATATAGATTGGGCCAACGAAATTGGTAACAGTGGAGGAGGATTTCCTGGGATGTATACGGGATGTTTTTTTAAACCAATATGTAGAAGAACTGACTAGAGGACATGCCACCCTAGACAGGGTATTGTGTAATGGAGGAAGGATTAGTTAGCGATCTTGTTGTGCAAAAACCCCTTGGTCAACAGTGACCATAATATGGTGGAATTCTGCATTAGGATGGAGAGTGACACAGTTAATTCAGAGACGACGGTCCTGAACTTAAAGAAAGGAGACTTCGAAGGTATGAGATGGGAATTGGCTAGGATAGATTGGCAAATTTAAGTATAAAGGGTTGACAGTGGAGATGCAATGGTGAAGATTTAAAGACCGCATGGATGAACTCCAGAAATTGTTCATCCCTGTCTGGTGAAAAAATATAACTGGTAAGGTGGTTCAACGAGGGAAATCAAGGATAGTATTAAATCCAAGGAAGAGGCATATAAATTGGCCAGAAGAAGCGGCAAACCAGAGGACTGGGAGAAATTTAGAACTCAACAGAGGAGGACAAAGGGGTTAATTAAGAGGGGGGGAAAAGGGCATGAAAGAAAGCTTGCGGGTAATGTGAAAGCTTCTTCAGATATGTAAAAAGGAAACGATTAGTGAAGACAAATGTAGGTCCCTTACAATCGGAGACAGGTGGAATTTATATGGGAAACAAGGACATGGAAGAACAGTTAAACAAGTATTTTGGTTCTGTCTTCACTAAGGAAGACACAAACAATCTCCCAGAAATACTAGGGGACCGTGGATCCAGTGGGAAGAAGGAACTGAAGGGAATCCACGTTAGTCAGGAAATGGTGTTAGGTAAACTGATGGGACTGAAGGCAGATAAATCCCCAGGGCCTGATGGTCTGCATCCCAGAGTACTCAAGGAAGTGGCCCTAGAAATCGTGGATGCATTGGTTAAGAGGGAACTACAGATGCTGGAAGAGGAAGGATCTGAGTCTGAGGAAGGGTCTTGACTTGAAACGTTGCCTATTTCCTTCGCTCCATACATGCTGCCTCAATCGCTGAGTTTCTCCAGCATTTTTGTCTACTGTGGATGCATTGGTGATCATTTTCCAATGTTCTATAGACTGGATCAGTTCCAGTGGTCTGGAGGGTAGCTAATGTAACTCCGCTATTTAAGAAAGGAGAGAGAGAAAACAGAATTATAGACCAGTTAGCCTTACATCGGTAGTGGGGAAGATGCTTGAGTCGAAATTAAAGATTTAATAGCAGCACATTTGGAAAGCAGTGACAGGATCGGTCAAAGTCAGCATAGATTTATGAAGGGGAAATCATGCTTGACTAATCTTCTGGAATTTTTTGAGGATGGAACAAGTAGAATGGATAAGGGAGAGCCAGTGGATGTGGTGTATCTGGACTTTCAAAAAGCCTTTGATAAGGTCCCACAAAAGATTAGTGTGCAAAATTAGAGCACATGGTATTGGGGGTAGGGTATTGACATGGATAGAGAACTAGTTGGCAGACAGAAAGCAAAGAGTAGGAATTAACGGGTCCTTTTCAGAATGGCAGGCAGTGACTAGAGGGGTGCCGCAAGGCTCGGTGTTGGGACCCCAGTTATTTACAATATATTATTAACGATTTAGACGAGGGAATTAAATGTAACATCTCTAAGTTTGCGGATGACACAAAGCTGTGTGGAAGTGTGAGTTGTGAGGAGGATGCTATGAGGCTGCAGGGTGACTGGATAGGTTGGTGAGTGGGCAGATGCTTGGCAGATGCAATATAATGTTGATAAATGTGAGGTTATCCACTTTGGTGGCAAGAACAGGAAGACAGATTATTATCTGAATGGAACTGCAGATGCTGGAAAATCGAAGGTAGACAAAAATGCTGGAGAAACTCAGCGGGTGAGGCAGCATCTATGGAGCGAAGGAAATAGGCAACGTTTCGGGTCGAAACCCTTCTTCAGACTGAATTATCTGAATGGTGTCAGATTAGGAAAAGGGGAGGTGCAAAGAGACTTGTGTGTGCTTGTACATCAGTCACTGAAAGTAAGCATGCATGTACAGCAGGCAGTGAAGAAAGTATGTGCTATGTTGGCCTTCTTAGCGAGAGGATTTGTGTTAGGTGCACCTGGAGTATTGTGTGCAATTTCAGTCTCCTAATTGAGGAAGGACATTATTTATTTTTGTGTACATGCAGCGTAGGTTCACCAGGTTAATTCCCGGGATGGCGGGACTGACGTATGATGAAAGAATGGGTTGACTGGGCTTGTATTTGTTGGAATTTAGAAGGATGAGATGGGATCTTTTAGAAACATTTAAAACTTTTAAAGGATTGGACAAGGGTAGATGCAGGAAAAATGTCCCCGATGTTGGGTGAGTCCAGAACCAGGGGTCACAGATTAAGAATAAGGGGTAGGCCATTTAGGACTGAGATGAGGAAACACTTTTTCACCCAGAGAGTTGCGAATCTGTGGAATCTCTGCCACTGAAGGCAGTGGAGGCCAATTCACTGGATGTTTTCAAGAGAGAGTTAGATTTAGCTCTTAGTGCTAAGGGAATAAAAGGATATGGGAAAAAGCAGGAAAAGCTTTTGGATGATCAGCCATGATCATATTGAATGGCGGTGCTAACTCCTACACCTATTTTCTATGTTTCTAATCCCAAAAAGTTAATCTGCAAGTCGAATCAGTAGTAAAGAAAGCAAACTCAATGTTAGCTTTTATTTCAAGAGGGCTTGTATACAAAAACAGGGATGTAATGCTGAAGCTCTATAAGGCACTGGTAAGGCCACATTTGAAATATTGAGGAAGGATGTGCTGGCTCTGGAGAGGGTCCAGAGGAGGTTTACAAGAATGATCCCAGGAATGAGTAGATTAACCTATGGTGAGTGTTGTCGGCACTGGGCCTGTACTCGCTGGATTTAGAAGAATGAGGGGGGACCTCATTGAGACATAGAGAATAGTGAAAGGCTTGGATATAGTGGATGTGGAGAGGATGTTTCCACTAATGGGAGAGTCGAGGACTAGAGGTCATAGCCTCAGAATTAAAGGACGTTCTTTTAGGAAGGAGATGAGGGAAATTTCTTCAGTCAGAGGGTGGTGAATCTATGAAATTGTTTACCACAGAAGGTTGCGGAGGCCATCAGTGGATATATTTGAGGCAGAGATAGATAGATTCTTGATTAGTGCGGGTGTCTGAGGTTATGGGGAGAAGGCAGGAGAATGGGGTTAGGAGGGAGAGATAGATCAGCCATGATTGAATGGCGGAGTAGACTAGATGGGCTGAATGGTCTAATTCTACTCCTATCTCTTATGACCTCCCCTCTGAATGATTTGATTTCAATGCCCGTTGACTCCCCGGGTGTTTTGGGTAACGGTCAGGATCTTGATCCCGTTGTCTTGTGTTCAAGGTCAGGGTCTCATTGCCATTGCCCGCCCCATGCTGTGTTCAGGGAATGGTCAGGGTGTTGATGCCGTTGACCCGTCCTGTGTGCCACTATTTCAGGGTGCTGTACAAGAGGGCCAGCTGAAGGTCGCCCCTGGCTATCACCCCTTTGATGTGGAGAAGGAGTGGGGCAAGCTTCACGTTTCAATCTTGGAGAGGGAGAGAGTGCTACGTACCGAATTTGAGAGGTTTGTCATCGTCAGACTGCATGGAAGCAGGCCTTTCGGCCCATCTCTTCTTGCTGACCCAGAGGCTTGTGCCCACATTTGACCCACATCCCTCTAAACCTTCCAATCCATGCACCTGTCCAAATGTCAGTTAAAGTTTGTAGCCCCCTCAGCTACTTCCTCTGGGGGCCTCGTTCCACATAACCACCTCCCTCGGGTCAGAAACATGTGTCCCTCGGGGCTCTTGTGAATCTCTCTCTCTCGTCTGAAACTCATGCCCTCTAGTTTCAAGCCCGTGGCCATCCATCTCCTCTGTGGCCCTCATGATCTTCTACACCTCTCAAAGAGTCACCCCTCATGTACGCTCCAGGAATGCGAGTCCCAGCCTATCCAACTTCTCTCCACACCCGGTCAGCTCCGTGTGAATCTTTTTGCACTCTTCCCAGTTTAATGACATCCTTCCTGGAGCTGGGAGACCAGAAGTGTGAAATGTAGTTGCAAGTGTGGTTTCACCACTTCCCTGCATTCCCGAGTCTCTCTGTCCAACAACATTCCCCAGGGCTCTGACATTACTGCGCAGGTCCTGTCAACACTCCACACCTCACATCAATCTGCCAGTTGATCAAGATCCTGTTGTAATCTTGGAAAACCAATACTACCAACGTTCATGGTATCTGCAAACTTACTAACGGTGCCACCGACATTCTTGCCCAAATTGTTAATATAATGAATAGAACTGGACCCGGCACTGTCCCAACGTACCAGACACAGCCATGTTGACTACCCCCCCCCCCCCCCATCAAGTCTCCCATTCCCAACGGAGTTGCCCCCTTTTGCAGAACCCCCTCTGGTAATGTTTGCACTGCCTCTGACAGGCTCACTGGGTGCATCCTTGCAGCCCTTCTTACATAAAGGGGCAGCAGTCAGCCCTCCGGCACCTCACCTGTCCAACAATTAGACATACATCCAGCCAGGGCTCCTGCAATTTCTCCCCACATACAATAGTCCTCATGCCCCTCCCCCCCCCCCCCCCCCCATCTCTCTGAACACCCACCACCCCCACCAGATCTCGCCTCGGCCTTCACCATCCCCCCTGACTTCCCCCATTCTGATACGGAACGGTCTGTCCTCAACAGAGGCTTCACCTTCGTTCCCTCCGCCCCCACCTCAACGACTCCCCAGAACGACTTTCTACCCTCTCTAGACCTCTTTATTTTTAACTGCCGGCGTGACATCAACCGTCTCAACTTTTCCAGTCCCCTCACCTACTCTAACCTCACCCCCTCTGAACGTACAGCTCTCCACTCCACTGTGCAGCAACCCTGGCATTATAATCAAGGGAGGTGCTGTGGATGTCTGGCGCGCTGACCCCTACCGGGCTGAGGCCAGGCGACAACTCTCAGACACCTCCTCCTACTTATCCTTGGACTATGAGCCCACAGACGATCACCAGGCCTTAATCTCACTCCTGTCCCTATACCTCCTCCCCTCGACTCTGTCCACGGACCCCAACAGTCCTTTCAGATTAGGCAGAGGTTCACTTGCACCTCCTCCAACCCCATCTACTGTATCCGTTATTCAAGATGTGGACTTTTATACATCGGTGAGACCAAGCGATCGTTGTGCAGAACACCTTCGCTCAGCCCGAGTGAACCAACCTGATCTCCCGGTTGCCGGACACTTTAATTCTCCTTCCCATTCCTACACAGACCTTTCTGTCCTCGGTCTCCTCCATTGTCAGAGTGAGGCTAAACGCAAATTGGAGGAACAGCATCTCATATTTTGCTTGGGCAGCTTACAGCCCAGTGGTATGAATATTGATTTCTCTCACTTCAGGTAGACCCGGCATTCCCTCTCTTTATCCCTCCCCCACCCAAGTTGCACTAGCTTCTCATTTTCACCCAACAAACAGCTTACAATGGCCTGTTCCCTTTATCATCGTTACTTTTTTGCATATCTTTCATTCATTTTTCTTTATTTCTCCACATCACTGTCTATATCTCTCATTTCCCTTATCCCAAACCAGTCTGAAGAAGGGTCTCGAACCGAAACGTCACCCATTCCTTCTCCCCAGAGATGCTGCCTGTCCTGCTGAGTTACTCCAGCTTTTTGTATCTATCCTGCAATACCTTCCCTGGCTCCCGCTGTGTTCTAGGTCAGGCTGCAAAGATATATCCAGGCCCGGCCCGTGATCGGCCACCGTCTCCCCACTGTCTCCGTGTGTAGACAGACCTGGTCCACTGTCTCCCCACCATCTCCCTGTGTAGACAGACCCGGCCAGCTGTCTCCCTGTGTAGACAGACCCAACCATGCAGTCTGCCCGCTGTCTCCATGTGTAGACAGACCCGGCCATGCAGTCTCCCCGCTGTCTCCCCTCGCTGACTCTCTCCCCCCATCACAGGTCGGAGCGATTTCAGAGGATCATCCTGAAGATTGAGCAGGAATCCAGCGTCTGTGAGGAGCAGCTGAAACGTGCGGACGTCTTGCTGAAAGCTGTGAGTCAATAGACAATAGGTGCAGGAGTAGACCATTCGGCCCTTTGAGCCAGCACTGCCATTCAATGTGATCATGGCTGATCATCCCCAATCAGTACCCTGTGACTGCCTTCTCCCCATATCCCCCGTCTCCGCTATCTTTAAGAGCCCTATCCAGCTCTCTCTTAAAAGTATCCAGAGAACCGGCCCTCCACCGCCCTCTGAGGCTGAGAATTCCACAGATTCACAGCTCTGTGAAAAAGTGTTTCCTCGTCTCCGTTCTAAATGGCTTACCCTTATTCTTAAAGTGTGGCCCCTGGTTCTGGACTCCCCCAACATCGGGAACATGTTTCCCGCCTCTAGTATGTCCAAACCCTAAATAATCTTATATGTTTCAATAAGATATCCTCTCATCCTTCTAAACTCCAGAGTATACAAGCCCAGTCGCTCCATTCTCTCAGCACATGACAGTCCCGCCATCCCGGGAATTAACCTTGTAAACCTACGCTGCACTCCCTCAATAGCAAGAATGTCCTTCCTCAAATTTGGAGACCAAAACTGTACACAATACTCCAGGTGTGGTCTCACTAGGGCCCTGTACAACTGCAGAAGGACCTCTTTGCTCCTATACTCGACGACTCTTGTTATGTAGTCAGAGCAGTGGGCAGTGATGTGTGGACAGGGGACTCTGGAGTGAGGGGGGGGCGGAAGGGGAATGATTGGGGGGGGGGGGAGTGATGGGGAACGATGTGGGGGGGACGAGTGATGGGGAACGATGTGGGGGGGACGAGTGATGGGGAATGATGTGGGGGGACGAGTGATGGGGAATGATGTGGGGGGGGGAAAGTGATGGGGAACGATGTGGGGGGGGACGCGTGATGGGGAATGATGTGGGGGGGACGAGTGATGGGGAATGATGTGGGGGGGACGAGTGATGGGGAATGATGTGGGGGGGGACTGAGTGATGGGGAAGGTCAGGGGTGACTGGATGTTGACATTGACATGTGGTCTCCCCACAGGATGTGCGGCTGGTGAAGGGGGGCAAGCCGCCGGTGAGTGGGCCGGTGCTGGAGCACGATCTGGACACGGCGGAGTCACTGATCCGCAGCCTCTTCAACGACGTGCAGACCCTGAAGGATGGCCGACACCCCCAGGCTGAGACCATGTACCGCAGGTGGGGCAGCGGGGGTAACATGGGGGCAACGGGGGGGGTTAACAACGAAGATAACGGGGTCAACATGGAGGGCAATGGGGATAACAGTGAGGGCAACGTGAACACCCAGCATTGTGCCTCAATTGTTTTTGCCCCTGTCCAGAATAGTTGTGCCACAGTTACACTGGGTGTTGTGTGTTGGAGTTGTGTGTCGGAGTTGTGTGGGGGCGTTGTGTCGGTCTTGTGTCGGGGCTTGTGTGGGGTGTTGTGTCGGTCTTGTGTGGGGCGTTGTGTCGGGCCTTGTGTCGGTCTTGTGCGGGGTGTTGTGTCGTGGCGTGTGTCGGGGCTTGTGTGGGGTGTTGTGTCGGGGCTTGTGTCGGTCTTGTGTGGGGCGTTGTGTCGGGGCTTGTGGGGGTGATAATTGCTCATTTCTAAGCTTCCCCCCAGTCTAGTTTCAGTAAAAACACTGACTCAAGCACTTGAATCAAGCACTTGAATCAACTAAATTTTTATTTTACCAAAAGCGCGTCACAGATCACACACTGTACCTATCCCACCGCGGGTTCGATCCTTGCCCGTTCAAGCCCTCTAGGCCTCGCTCAGACAGAGGCACTCCAGACGTTTGCGCGGTCCTGATCGCTCTTCCAGAAGATCGACGCTGAGCCTCGTGATTATGGACTTTTATATGTCCCGGGACTTCGAGGGGCCGAACCACACGGGGATGGTCTCTCAATAACCCAATTACAGATATCAATTAACCCAATTACAGATATCAATTAACCCAATTACAGATATTGATTAACCCCATACTTTACGGGCATTTCCCTAACCCAATAATACAACAGTTCAATACATTGTATTCACAACGGACTCGAGATGAAGTCAACTTGGAAACATTTACCCTGATTAACAGAAAACCCAGACAAGGCTCAACACCTCATCCAAGCAACACTTAGCAAAGTCAAACTCTGCAACATTATTTACAAGCTATTTACAAGGTATATGTCTGGTTTGCAGCCATCCAATCCATTCTATGCTTTTTGCACCAGATTGACAGGGTTTGCAGAACTTCCCATTCCTTGCTTGCAAATTGTATCTAAGCTCCAGACACTCTGGCACCTCTCGCAGCTTGTCCCAGCTCTGCAGAGAGTAATTCCAATTTGACCAAATCTCCCAGCAACCCTGAAACTTAACCCCATTTTGCGTCCTAGCTGGTCCAATTTAGTCAGGGTTAAAACGGGGAGTTGTGTCGGGGCTTGTGCGGGCTGTTGTGTCGGGGCTTGTGCAGGATGTTGTATCGGGGTTGCTGTGAGCTGTGATAAATCCCCAGGGCCAGATAGGCTGCATCCCAGAGTACTTAAGGAAGTAGCCCCAGAAATAGTGGATGCATTAGTGATAATTTTTCAAAACTCTTTAGATTCTGGAGTCGTTCCTGATGATTGGATGGTAGCTAATGTAACCCCACTTTTTAAAAAGGGAGGGAGAGAGAAAACGGGGAATTACAGACCAGTTAGTCTAACATCGGTAGTGGGGAAACTGCTAGAATCAGTTATTAAAGATGGGATAGCAACACATTTGGAAAGTGGTGAAATCATTGGACAAAGTCAGCATGGATTTATGAAAGGTAAATCATGTCTGACGAATCTTATAGAATTTTTCAAGGATGTAACTAGTAGAGTGGATAAGGGAGAACCAGTGGATGTGTTATATCTGGACTTTCAGAAGGCTTTCGACAAGGTCCCACATAAGAGATTAATATACAAACTTAAAGCACACGGTATTGGGAGTTCAGTATTGATGTGGATAGAGAACTGGCTGGCAGACAGGAAGCAAAGAGTAGAAGTAAACGGGTCCTTTTCAGAATGGCAGGCAGTGACTAGTGGGGTACCGCAAGGCTCAGTGCTGGGACCTCAGCTCTTTACAATATATATTAATGATCTGTACGAGGGAATTGAATGCAACATCTCCAAGTCTGCGGATGACACGAAGCTGGGGGGCAGTGTTAGCTGTGAGGAGGGTGCTAGGAGGCTGCAAGATGATGGATAGGCTGGGTGAGTGGGCAAATGCATGGCAGATGCAGTATAATGTGGATACATGTGAGCTTATCCACTTTGGTGGCAAAAACAGGAAAGTAGACTATTACCTGAATGGTGGCCGATTAGGAAAAGGGGAGATGCAACGAGACCTGGGTGTCATGGTACACCAGTCATTGAAAGTGGGCGTGCAGGTGCAGCAGGCAGTGAAGAAAGCGAATGGTATGTTAGCATTCATAGCAAAAGGATTTGAGTATAGGAGCAGGGAGGTTCTACTGCAGTTGTACAGGGTCTTGGTGAGACCACACCTGGAGTATTGCGTACAGTTTAGGTCTCCTAATCTGAGGAAGGACATTCTTGCCATAGAGGGAGTACAGAAAAGGTTCACCAGACTGATTCCTGGGATGTCAGGACTTTCATATGAGGAAAGACTGGATAGACTCGGCTTGCACTCGCTGGAATTTAGAAGACTGAGGGGGGGATCTTATAGAAACTTACAAAATTCTTAAGGGGTTGGACAGGCTAGATGCAGGAAGATTGTTCCCGATGTTGGGGAAGTCCAGAACAAGGGGTCACAGTTTAAGGATAAAGGGGACATCTTTTAGGACTGAGATGAGAAAAAC
Source organism: Malacoraja senta (assembly GCA_038087875.1). Taxonomy (NCBI): domain Eukaryota; kingdom Metazoa; phylum Chordata; class Chondrichthyes; order Rajiformes; family Rajidae; genus Malacoraja; species Malacoraja senta. Next base: position 9,786,542 of record CM075995.1, on the reverse strand, counting down.
ATTTTTTACACACAGAGTGGTGAATCTCTGGAATTCTCTGCCACAGAATGTAGTTGAGGCCGGTTCATTGGCTATATTTAAGAGGGAGTTAGATGTGGCCCTTGTGGCTAAAGGGATCAGGGGGTATGGAGAAAAAGCAGGTACAGGATACTGAGTTGGATGATCAGCCATGATCATATTGAATGGCGGTGCAGGCTCGAAGGGCCGAATGGCCTACTCCTGCACCTATTTTCTATGTTTCTATGTGATCATTGTTGTGCCAGTGACACTCTTGCTCTGGCAGGGTATTCCGTCTACACGAGTTCTTGGTGGCCACTCGCACAGACTACTCACTGCGGTTCAGGTCTGGGGTGCAGGCGGCCACACAGACGGCCGTGCAGACCAGCACACTGTCGACGACCAAGGTGCGCCTGGGCTCAGACAGTGCGGCACTGAACTACATCCAGGACCTGGTGCAGTGGGTGGAGGAGAACCAGCGAGCCATTGATGTGGCTGAGTGGGGTGAGGACCTGCCCACTGTCCAGTCTCAGCTGGGCAGCCACCGCGGCCTGCACCAGGCCATCGAGGACTTCCGGCCCAAGATCGAGAGGGCCCGTGCAGATGAGGTGAGGCCTCGCACACAGCGGCACGCACATACACTGGGTCGCACGGGCACACGTGCAGGGGCACACACACTCGGGCGTACACACATGGGCACGAGCACACACGCTCACACAGGCACACATGCATGCACAGGGGCACACACACAAGTTTAAATGCACGCACAAGCACCCTCATCATTCACACATACATATGGACACGTGAACAGTTGCACAGCACACATGCACATGGAATTCTCACGCACACATACACATAAGCACACATGCACCACCCATTATCATACACGTCACACACATACTCTACCACTGCCTTACACACCCGTGTGTGAGCGGTGGTGGAGGGGACGGTGAACTTGAGAGGAGGTGTTGAGGCCAGTCTCTGTCTACCGTCAGCCTCTGTGAAATAACATGGTTTCTCCTTGCAGCCTCACCTCTCGCCAGGGAGTCACGGTGCCTATCGCGATTACCTCAGCAAGCTGGACCTCCAGTACGCCAAGCTTCTGGTGAGTGTCCATATGCGGGTGGGCCCAGACCAGTGGGCAGACTGGGGGAGGGCATAACGGGGTCGGAACAGGGGTCAGACTGGAGACACCATGGGGGTCAAACGGGGGATGGGTGCAGACCGGGGCCCAGACCAGCGGCGAGACTAATGGTCAGATGGGAACCACGGGAGACCAGGGCACCAGGAGTGACCTCACCCCTCCCCTTAATCAGCTCATGTCCATCCAAAACCCTGACCTCTTACCCTCCACCACCACTCCCTGACCTCTGACCCTCCACTCCCTGACCTCTGACTCTTGACCTTTCTGTGCAGAACTCCTCCAAGTCCCGTCTGCGTAACCTGGAGAGCCTCAACACGTTTGTTTCCATGGCAACGAAGGAGTTGATGTGGTTGAACGACAAGGAGGAGGAGGAGGTGAATTATGACTGGAGCGAGAGGAACACCAATGTGGCAGCCAAGAAGGACAACTACTCGGTGAGAGGGGGCAAGGGGAGAGGATAGAGGGTTGGAGCAGAGAGGGCAAGAATGGGTGAGAGGAGGTAGTCGGGGAGGGCAGAGGGTCGGAGCAGAGAGGGGGCGAGGGGGTAGATGGCAAGATGAGACGGAGAGGGCGAGAGAGGTGGAGGAGAGGGCTCTGGGGAGAGTGGGATCTGAGTGTGGATGTGTGTGACCTCCCCAGTGTGTGAGTGTGAACTCCGGATGTATGCTGTTGGGAAGTGTGACCAATCAGTTTGTGTAGAAGCTAATCTGCGTGTGTTAACACTAATCTGAGTGTTAACACCAATCTGTGTGTACCACTAATCTGAATGTGTTTACACTAATCTGAATGTGTTTACATTAAACTGAGCATGCTGGCACTAACCTGTGCATGTTTAATGGTGTAAATGAGCACATTTACACTCATCTGAGTGTGTTTACACTAATCAGTGTGTTTACATTGATTAGAATTTGTTGCACGAATCCGCACGTGTTTACATTGATCTTTGCATTAATGTCTGAAGAAGGATCTCGACCTGAAACATCACCCATTCCTTCTCTCCAGTGACACTGCCTGTCCCACTGAGTTACTCCAACATTTTGTGTCTACCTTTACACTAATCTGCGTGTTTACACGACCCTGCACGTGTTTACACGGGTCTGAGTGTGTTTACACTAATGTGCGCGTGTTCGTAGTGATCATAGCGTGTTTACACGAATTTGTGTATATTTACACTAATCTGTGTGTGTCTGTGCCTGTGCTAAGCAGAGTGTTACACCAATAGTATGCTTGCAGTAATCATAGTGCGTGTACACTAATCCAAATGTGCTGCACTTATCTGTACATCTTTGCACTGATCCGCGTGTGTTCACACTAATCCATGTGTGTTCACACTAATCCATGTGTGTTCACACTAATCCATGTGTGTTCACACTAATCCACGTGTGTTCACACTGGTCCAAGTGTGTTCCCACTAATCCACGTGTGTTCACACTATTCCACACGTGTTCACACTAATCCACGTGTGTTCACACTAATCCACGTGTGTTCACACTAATCCACGTGTGTTCACACTAATCCACGTGTGTTCACACTGGTCCATGTGTGTTCACACTAATCAATGTGTGTTCACACTAATCCATGTGTGTTCCCACTAATCCATGTGTGTTACAGGGGTTGATGAAGGAGCTGGAGTCCAAGGAGAAGAAGGTCAACTCCATCCAGAACACCGGAGAGAAGTTGCTTCGAGATGGACACGCAGCCAAGCAGACGGTCGACGTAAGCTCCTCCCTCCCTCCCTCCCTCCCTCCCTCCACCACACCCTCCCCTCCCCTTGAGCCATTGTCCCCGGACCCCTTCCCCAGGAGCCACCCCCCCTGGCCGAGTAGCGACACCTCTGACAGGGTCTGGCTCCGATGGAGGGTATTTTGCTTCCACCTGCCCGCTGCTCAACCAGGTCATCACTGATCTCCCACTGTCTCCACCTCATCTCCCCCCTCTCCCCCCCCCCCCCCCAGCATCTCCCCCCCTTCTCCAGAATCTTTCCATCTTGCTTCTGTCACACAGAACCCCAACGATTCGCCCTCGGAGTGAGGAAACCTCTGCTCTTCTCACTGGTAAATGGCTGATCTGATCCAGGGACTAGCTTCCCTGAGCTCCATGTAGATCCCATGTACCACACTGAGCAGCTGAGTGTTGGAGCAGGCCAACCATGCTGCTGGGTTACACTAATCTCCTCTGCCTGCATGTCATCCATATCTCTCCATTCTCTTTACATCCATGTGCCTCTTAAACACCACTGTCTGCCTCCAGTGCCACCTGCAGCAGGCCATTCCAGTCCCCCGCCACCTTGCTCCTGTCATTGAGAAGCCTCTCTCACGCACTCTCTTGTGTTGTTAGGCCTTCATGGCTGCCCTGCAGACCCAGTGGAGGTGGATCCTTCAGCTGTGTTGCTGCATCGAGGCGCATTTGAAGGAGAACACGGCCTACTTTCAGGTACATCCAGGGCACAGTTCAACCCAGAGTCTGTGGGGAGAGAGTCACAGGCGAATGACCAGGGATGAGGGGGGGAGGGGGAGGGTGGTGAGGGAGAGACTGATGGGCGAGGGGAAGGCGAGAGTGATGGTTAGGGGCGAGGGTGATGGGTTGGGTGAGGATGCATTGGATCCACAGTGGTCTGCATTCAGAACTGGCCTATTCAAAGAAGAAAAGCAAAGCATTCGACAAGGTTCCTCATGGTAGGCTGCTCTGGAATGGGACAGGTTTGTAGGGATATGGACCAAACGCGAGCAGGTGGGTCGAGTGTAGTTGGGTCATGTTGGCCGGTGTGGGCAAGTTGGGCCGAAGGGCCTGTTTCCACACTGTATCACTCTATGACTCTAAGACGGTTGTGGTGGAAGTGTTATTCAAGCTGAAGTCTGTGACTAGTGGAGCTCTACCTAGATCTGTGCTGGGACCTCGACTGTTTGTTATATACAGTGCCTTCCATAATGTTTAGGACAAAGACCCATCATTTATTTATTTGTACTCTGTACTCCACAATTTGAGATTAGTAATAGAAAAAATCATATGTGGTTAAAGAGCGCATTGTCAGATTTTAATAAAGGCCATTTTTGTACATTTCCGTTTCACCATGTAGAAATTACAGCAGTGATTATACATAGTCCCCCCATTTCAGGGCACCATAATGTTTGGGACACAGCAATGTCATGTAAATTAAAGTAGTCATGTTTAGTATTTTGTTGCATATCCTTTGCATGCAATAACTGCTTGAAGTCTGCGATTCATGGACATCACCAGTTGCTGGGTGTCTTCTCTGGCGATGCTCTGCCAGGCCTGTATTGCAGCCATCTTTAGCTTATGCTTGTTTTGGGGGCTAGTCCCCTTCAGTTTTCTCTTCAGCATATAAAAGGCATGCTCAATTGGGTTCAGATCGGGTGATTGACTTGGCCACTCAAGAACTGACCATTTTTTAGCTTTGAAAAACCCCTTTGTTGCTTTAGCAGTATGTTTGGGATCATTGTTTTGCTGTAGAATGAACCACCGGACAATGAGTTTTGAGGCATTTGTTTGAACTTGAGCAGATAGGATGTGTCTATACACTTCAGAATTCATTATGCTACTACCATCAGCAGTTGTATCATCAATGAAGATAAGTGAGCTAGTTCCTTCAGCAACCATACATGCCCAGGCCATGACACCCCCACCACTGTTTCACAGATGAGGTGGTATGCTTTGGATCTTGGGCAGTTCTTTCTCTCCTCCATACTTTGCTCTTGCCATCACTCTGATATAAGTTAATCTTAGTCTCATCTATCCACAAGACCTTTTTCTAGAACTGTGGTTGCTCTTTTAAGTACTTCTTGGCAAACTGTAACCCGGCCATCCTATTTTTACAGCTAACCACTGGTTTGCATCTTGCAGTGTAGCCTCTGTATTTCTGTTCATGAAGTCTTCTGCAGACATTGACAAATCCACACTTAACTCCTGAAGAGTGATTCTGATCTGTCGGACAGGTGTTTGGGAATTTTTTTCTTTATTATAGAGAGAATTCTTCTCTCATCAGCTGTGGATGTCTTCCTTAGCCTGCCAGTCCCTTTGCGATTAATAAGCTCATCAGTGTTCTCTTTCTTCTTAATGATGTTCCAAACAGTTTATTTTGGTAAGCCTAAGCTTTGGCTGATGTCTCTAACAGTTTTATTCTTGTTTCTCAGTCTCATAATGGCTTCTTTGACTTTCATTGACACAACTTTGGTCCTCAGGTTGATAAACAACAATAAAAGTTTCCAAAGGTGATGGAAAGACTGGAGGAAAGACTAGCTGCTGAGAGCTCTCTTATACCTGCATTAAGGAGGCATTTAAACACACCTGAGCAATTACAAACACCTGTGAAGCCATGTGTCCCAAACATTATGGTGCCCTGAAATGGGGGGACTATGTATAAACACAGCTGTAATTTCTACATGGTGAAACCAATATGTATAAAAATGGTGTCTAAGAAGGAACTGCAGATGCTGGAAAATCGAAGGTACACAAATGCTGGAGAAACTCAGCGGGTGCAGCAGCATCTATGGAGCGAAGGAAATAGGCAACGTTTCGGGCCGAAACCCTTCTTCAGACTGATAGGGGGTGGGGGGGAAGGGGGGGCGGGGAGAAAAATGGAAAAAGGAGGAGGAGCCCGAGGGCTGAGGGAGAGATAGGAAGGGGAGGAGACAGCAGGGGTAACAAAATAGGGAGAATTCAATGGTCATGCCCCCAGGATGCAGACTCCCCAAGCGGAATATGAGGTGCTGTTCCTCCAATTTCCGGTGTTGCTCGCTCTGGCCATGGAGGAGACCCAGGACAGAGAGGTCGGATACGGACTGGGAGGGGGAGTTGAAGTGCTGAGCCACCGGGAGGTCAGGTTGGTTTTTGCCGACCGAGCGGAGGTGTTCGGCGAAACAATCGCCAAGCCTTCGCTTGGTCTCACCGATGTAGATCAGCTGACATCTAGAGCAGCAGATGCAATAGATGAGGTTGGAGGACATGCAGGTGAACCTCTGTCGCACCTGGAACGACTGCTTGGGTCCTTGAATGGAGTCGAGGGGGGAGGTGAAGGGATAAGTGTAGCATCTCTTGCGGTTGCAAGGGAAGGTGCCAGGGGAGGGGGTAGTATGGGAGGGAAGGGAAGAATTGACAAGGGAGTTACGGAGGGAGCGGTCTTTGCGCAAGGCAGACATAGGGGGAGATGGGAAGATGTGGCGAGTGGTGGGGTCACGTTGGAGGTGGCGAAACTGACGGAGGATCACTTGTTGTATGTGACGGCTGGTGAGGTGAAAGGTGAGGACTAGGGGGACTCTGCCCTTGTTGCGAGTGGAGGGATGGGGAGAGAGAGCAGTGTTGAGGGGTATGGAAGAGACCCTGGTGCGAGCCTCGTCTATGGTGGAGGAGGGGAACCCCCATTCCCTGAAGAATGAGGACATTTCAGATGCCCTGGTGTGGAGCGCCTCATCCTGGGAGCAGATGCGGCGTAGACGGAGGAATTGGGAGTAGGGGATGGAGTCCTTACAGGAAGCAGGGTGGGAAGAACTGTGGTCCAGATAGCCATGGGAGTCAGTAGGTTTATAGTTAATGTCGGTCAGAAGTCTATCACCTGCGATGGAGATAGTGAGGTCAAGGAATGGTAGGGAAATGTCGGAAATGGTCCAGGTGTATTTGAGTGCCGGATGGAAGTTGGTGGTGAAGCGGATGAAGTCAGTCAGTTGTGTGTGGGTGCAGGAGGTGGCACCAAAGCAGTCGTTGATGTAGCGGAGGTAGAGGTCGGGGAGGGCCTAGAGAATGGAATGCGCGGAGACGACAGAGTGTCTGAGGTGTCTTGAACTTAGGTAGGGACGGATTTAACCAGGGGGGATAGGATGGAGTCAAGGTAGGTGGAAATGAGTTCGGTGGGGCACGAACAGGCAGAGACAATGGGTCTGCCGGGACAGTCAGGTTTGTGGATTTTGGGGAGAAGGTAAAATCGGGCTGTGCGGGTCTGGGGAACGATGAGGTTGGAGGCTCGGTCGGGCAGGGCGTGGGAGTTGATGAAGTCGGTGATGGTGCTGGAGATGGTGGCCTGGTGCTCGTCAGTGGGGTCATGGTCCAGGGGTAAGTAGGAGGAGGTGTCCAAGAGTTGGCGCGTGGCCTCAGCTTTGTAGAGATCGGCGCGCCAGACTACCACGGCACCTCCCTTGTCGGCTGGTTTGATAACCCAGTCTGGGTTGTTGCAGAGTGAGTGGAGGGCTGTACGTTCAGGGGGGGAGAGATTGGAGTGAGACAGGGGAGTGGAGAAGTTGAGGCGGTTGATGTCGCGACGGCAGTTTTGGATAAAAAGTTCTAAAGCCGGAGGGCCATGAGGAAGAGGTGCGTTGGAGACGGGAAAAGGGATCATCAATAGGGGGCGTGGTCTCCTTCCCATGGAAGTACGCTGTGAGGCGGAGGCGACGGTAGTATAAAAATGGCCTTTGATAAAATCTGACAATGTGCACTTTAATCACATGTGATTTTTTTCTATTACAAATCTCAAATTGTGGAGTACAGAGACAAATAAACAAATGATGGGTCTTTGTCCCAAACATTATGGAGTATAAGTGACTTGGACGGGTTGGTTAGTAAGTTTGGAGACTGTGAGGCAGGGTGTCGAAGTCAGTAGGATGTCGATCAGTTACAGAGATGGCGGAGAAATGGCAGATGTGGTTTAATTTGAGCAGGTGTAAGGTGTTGTGTTTTAGGTCAAATGTAAGGGAAAAGTATAGTTAATGGGAAAACCCTTAACAGAATTGATGTACAGAAGGATCTTGGGGTCCAAATCCATAGCTCCGTGAAAGTAGCAACACAGTCGATAGTGTGATGGAGAAGGCAGATGGTATGCTTGCTTTCATGGGTAGTGGCACAGAGTATAAGAATCATGAAGTCATGATGCAGCTTTACAGGAGTGTGTTGAGGCCTCTGTTGGAGTATTGTGCTCTGCACGCCTGACTAAAATTTGATAGCACCATTACAACCCAGCGAATGTGGAGATGAAGATCGGTGATGGGACAAGGCTGTTGTGGTCAGAAGGAAGAGGGATCAGGGGACATACACAGATATGTGGGAAGGATGGCAGGATGACTGACAGGCTCGGGAAGAATAAGGAGGAAAGGTGATGAATCTGGCCAGGGAGAGGGTAACAGGGTAAATGGTAAAAGGTAAATGGTTCCCATTTAACTCCCTCTGCTCTGCCTCCAGTACTTTGCAGATGTGAAGGATGCAGAGAATTTCCTCAAGAAGTTGCAAGAGTCCATGAGGAGGAAATACACGTGTGACCGATCGATGACCGTGACCAGGCTGGAAGATCTGCTGCAGGACTCCATTGTAAGTGGCTGTTACTGCCCCCTGCACTCTCCCCACACCCTGCACTCTCCCCACACCCCGCACTCTCCCCACACCCCGCACTCTCCCCACACCCCGCACTCTCCCCACACCCTGCACTCTCCCCACACCCCGCACTCTCCCCACACCCCGCACTCTCCCCACACCCCGCCCTCTCCCCACACCCCGCACTCTCCCCACACCCCGCACTCTCCCCACACCCCGCCCTCTCCCCACACCCCGCACTCTCCCCACACCCCGCCCTCTCCCCACACCCCGCCCTCTCCCCACACCCCGCACTCTCCCCACACCCCGCACTCTCCCCACACTCACCCCGCCCTCCCCCCACACCCTGCACTCTCCCCACACCCCGCACTCTCCCCCCACACCCCGCACTCTCCCCACACTCACCCCGCACTCTCCCCACACTCTCCCCACACTCACCCCACACTCACCCCGCACTCTCCCCACACTCACCCCGCACTCTCCCCCCACACCCCGCACCTCCCCACACCCCGCCCTCCCCCCACACCCCGCACTCTCCCCACACCACTCTCCCCACACCCCGCACTCTCCCCACACTCACCCCGCACTCTCCCCACACTCACCCCGCCCCCCCCACACCCCGCACTCTCCCCACACCCCGCACTCTCCCCCCACACCCCGCACTCTCCCCCCACACCCCGCACTCTCCCCCCACACCCCGCACTCTCCCCACACACACCCCGCACTCTCCCCACACTCACCCCGCACTCTCCCCACACTCACCCCGCACTCTCCCCACACTCACCCCGCCCTCCCCCCACACCCCGCCCTCTCCCCCCACACCCCGCCCTCTCCCCACACTCACCCCGCACTCTCCCCACACTCACCCCGCACTCTCCCCACACCCCGCACTCTCCCCACACCCCGCCCTCTCCCCACACCCCGCACTCTCCCCACACCCCGCCCTCTCCCACACCCCGCCCTCTCCCCACACCCCGCACTCTCCCCATGACCTCGCGCTCTCCCCAGTCTACACATGCCTCGCACGAACTGCTCGCCTCCATCTCCCTCATGCTTCACCCTCCCCACTATCGTGCCCCTCTCCCCACCTGCTCTCCCCCACCCCCATCACCCACCCCCCACACCCTCTCCCCCACCCCCCATCCCTTCTCTCTCTCTCCCCCCCTCCTCCACCTCCTCTGCCCTCCTCTCCCCTCCCCTCTCTTCCACCTCCTCTCCCTCACCCTACCCCCCGTGGCCTGGTGGTGATGCAGTGTATCTTCCCTCAGGGGGAGAAGGAGCAGCTGTCTGACTACAAGGCCCACCTGAGTGGGCTGAGCAAGCGAGCCACCACCATCGTCCAGCTGAAGCCCCGCAGCCCAGCCCAGCACGTGCGCGGCAAGATGCCCCTCCACGCCGTGTGTGACTACAAGCAGATGGAGGTGAGGGGGCCGTGGGGGAGGGGAGAACAGAAGGGGAAAGTGTAACGGGAGGAAGGTGAGGGGGGTACAGTGATGGGGGGTGTTGAAGTGTTCAGGGGAGAGGGAGGGTGGGGGAGGGTTGAAGAGGGGTGAGGGTGAGGGGAGGTGGGGGACAGAGCAGTGATGTTTACAGCTGCCGCTCTCTGCCCCAGATCACGGTGAACAAGGGGGATGAGTATGTGCTAGTGAACAACAGCCAGCCGAGCCGCTGGAAGGTGGTGAGTGGTTCGGGCAGCGAGGCCCTGGTCCCGTCCGTCTGCTTCATCGTCCCACCCACCAACAAGGAGGCTCTCGACGCAGCCCACAGGTCAGCCTCACACTCACTCGCACACTCACACACACTCTCACTCACCCGCACACTCACACATGCACACTCGGTCTCATTCACCCGCGCACACTTCACATGCACTCGCACATGCACACTCATTCACACATGCACACACTCGCACACACATGCACACTCATTCACACATGCACACACTCGCACACACATGCACACTCATTCACACATGCACACTAGCACACACTCGCACATTCTCACACATTCTCACTCACCTGAACACTCACATGCACACTCGTGCAAGGGCACTCACATTCACACCCGGGAAGTATTGCACCCACAAACCCACGCACACACTCACTCACACACACAGGCACACTCTCAATAACCCGAACACACAATCGCTCACATGTACACTCGCGCACGCACACTCACACTCATACCCGGGCAGTGTTGCACCCACACACTCGCACATATGCAGTCACACCCACACGCACACGCACCCGGGCCTTATTGCACCCACACACTTGCAGAGACACACACATTCACTTGCACACTCACACATGCTCACACCTGGGCAATAATGCACCCACACACTCATACACACTCACACCCTGGCAGTATTACACCCACACACTCGTACACAGACACTCACACTCGCACACCTGGGCTGTATTGCACCCACGCACTCACACTCACACCCACACACCCGGGCACGCTGATATATTGCACGTCACGCCTGTGACCGCTGTGTGTTACAGATTGGAGAGCAGCATTGCACGTCACGCCTGTGACCGCTGTGTGTTACAGATTGGAGAGCAGCCACCCAGTCCATCATCAATCAGTGGCATCAGCAGCACACTGACCTACAGAGCCTCCTGCCCTGGCTCTGCCTCAACCGTGACATGCACCTCATACGGTCATGGACCCTGCTGCTGGTGAGTCTACCCGCACCCCCCCACCCAATCACCCCCCACCCAATCACCCCCCCACCCAATCACCCCCGCACCCCCTCACCCCCCATGTCCCGTCACCCCCCGTCCCCTCACCCCCCGTCCCTCACCCCCCTGTCCCCTCTCCCCCCCTGTCCCCTCACCCCCCCCTGTCCCCTCACCCCCCTTGTCCCCTCTCCCCCCCTGTCCCCTCTCCCCCCCCTGTCCCCTCACCCCCCCCCGTCCCCTCACCCCCCCCGTCCCCTCACCCCCCTTGTCCCCTCTCCCCCCCCTGTCCCCTCACCCCCCTTGTCCCCTCTCCCCCCTGTCTCCTCTCCCCCCCCTGTCCCCTCACCCCCCGTCCCCTCACCCCCCTTGTCCCCTCACCCCCCTTGTCCCCTCTCCCCCCCCTTGTCCCCTCACCCCCCCTGTCTCCTCTCCCCCCCTGTCCCTCACCCCCCCTGTCCCCTCACCCCCCCTGTCCCCTCACCCCCCTTGTCCCCTCTCCACCCCCTGTCCCCTCACCCCCCTGTCCCCTCACCCCCCTGTCCCCTCACCCCCCTTGTCCCCTCTCCCCCCCTTGTCCCCTCTCCCCCCCCTGTCCCCTCTCCCCCCCCCTGTCCCCTCTCCCCCCCCCTGTCTCCTCTCCCCCCCCTGTCCCCTCTCCCCCCCTTGTCCCCTCTCCCCCCCTGTCCCTCTCCCCCCCTGTCTCCTCTCCCCCCCGTCCCCTCACCCCCCCCGTCCCCTCACCCCCCTTGTCCCCTCTCCCCCCCTGTCCCCTCACCCCCCTGTCCCCTGTCCCCCCCTGTCCCCTCACCCCCCTGTCCCCTCTCCCCCCCCTTGTCCCCTCTCCCCCCCCTGTCCCCTCACCCCCCTTGTCCCCTCTCCCCCCCCCTGTCCCCTCTCCCCCCCTTGTCCCCTCTCCCCCCCCTGTCCCCTCTCCCCCCCTGTCTCCTCTCCCCCCCCGTCCCCTCACACCCCCCATCCCTCACCCCCCTTGACCCCTCACCCCCCTGTCCCCTCACCCCCCCTGTCCCCTCACCCCCCTTGTCCCTCTCCCCCCCCTGTCCCTCACCCCCCTGTCCCCTCACCCCCCTTGTCCCCTCTCCCCCCCTGTCCCCTCACCCCCCCTGTCCCCTCACCCCCCCTGTCCCCTCACCCCCCTTGTCCCCTCACCCCCCTGTCCCCTCACCCCCCTTGTCCCCTCTCCCCCCCTTGTCCCCTCTCCCCCCCTTGTCCCCTCTCCCCCCCCTGTCCCTCTCCCCCCCTGTCTCCTCTCCCCCCCTGTCTCCTCTCCCCCCTGTCTCCTCCCCCCCCCCTGTCCCTCCCCCCTGTCCCCCACCCCCCCTGTCCCCTCACCCCCCCCCGTCCCCTCACCCCCCTTGTCCCCTCTCCCCCCCCTTGTCCTCTCTCCCCCCCCTGTCTCCTCTCCCCCCCCTGTCTCCTCTCCCCCCCCTGTCCCCTCACCCCCCCTGTCCCCTCACCCCCCCTGTCCCCTCACCCCCCTTGTCCCTCTCCACCCCCTGTCCCCTCACCCCCCCTGTCCCCTCACCCCCCCTGTCCCCTCACCCCCCTTGTCCCCTCTCCCCCCCTTGTCCCCTCTCCCCCCCCTGTCCCCTCTCCCCCCCTGTCCCCTCTCCCCCCCGTCTCCTCTCCCCCCCTGTCCCCTCTCCCCCCTTGTCCCCTCTCCCCCCCTGTCCCCTCTCCCCCCTGTCTCCTCTCCCCCCCCTTCCCTCACCCCCCCCCCGTCCCCTCACCCCCCTTGTCCCCTCTCCCCCCCCTGTCCCCTCACCCCCCCTGTCCCCTGTCCCCCCCCTGTCCCCTCACCCCCCTTGTCCCTCTCCCCCCCCTGTCCCCTCTCCCCCCCTGTCCCCTCACCCCCCTTGTCCCCTCTCCCCCCCCTTGTCCCCTCTCCCCCCCCCTTGTCCCCTCTCCCCCCCCTGTCCCCTCTCCCCCCCCTGTCTCCTCTCCCCCCCGTCCCCTCACACCCCCCATCCCCTCACCCCCTTGACCCCTCACCCCCCCTGTCCCCTCACACCCCCCTTGTCCCCCTCTCCCCCCCCCTGTCCCCTCACCCCCCCTGTCCCCTCACCCCCCCTGTCCCCTCACCCCCCTTGTCCCCTCTCCCCCCCTGTCCCCTCACCCCCCCTGTCCCCTCACCCCCCCTGTCCCCTCACCCCCCTTGTCCCCTCACCACCCCTTGTCCCCTCACCCCCCTTGTCCCTCACCCCCCTTGTCCCCTCTCCCCCCCTTGTCCCCTCTCCCCCCCTTGTCCCCTCTCCCCCCCTGTCTCCTCTCCCCCCCCTGTCTCCTCTCCCCCCCTGTCTCCTCTCCCCCCCTGTCTCCCTCCCCCCCCCTGTCCCCTCACCCCCCCCTGTCCCCTCACCCCCCCCGTCCCCTCACCCCCCTTGTCCCCTCTCCCCCCCTTGTCCCCTCTCCCCCCCCTGTCTCCTCTCCCCCCCCTGTCTCCTCTCCCCCCCCTGTCCCCTCTCCCCCCCCTGTCCCCTCTCCCCCCCTGTCCCCTCTCCCCCCCTGTCCCCTCTCACCCCCCTGTCCCCTCTCCCCCCCCTGTCCCCTCTCCCCCCCCCTGTCCCCTCTCCCCACCCTGTCCCCTCTCCCCCCCCTGTCCCCTCTCCCCCCTGTCCCCTCTCCCCCCCTGTCCCCTCTCCCCCCCCCTGTCCCCTCTCCCCCCCCCTGTCCCCTCTCCCCCCCCCTGTCCCCTCTCCCCCCCTGTCCCCTCTCCCCCCCCCTGTCCCCTCTCCCCCCCCTGTCCCCTCTCCCCCCCCTGTCCCCTCTCCCCCCCTGTCCCCTCTCCCGCCCCTGTCCCCTCTCCCTCCCCCCCCTGTCCCCTCTCCCCCCCCTGTCCCCTCTCCCCCCCTGTCCCCTCTCCCCCCCCTGTCCCCTCTCCCCCCCCTGTCCCCTCTCCCCCCCCTGTCCCCTCTCCCCCCCCCCTGTCCCCTCTCCCCCCCTGTCCCCTCTCCCCCCCCTGTCCCCTCTCCCCCCCCCTGTCCCCTCTCCCCCCCCTGTCCCCTCTCCCCCCCCTGTCCCCTCTCCCCCCCCTGTCCCCTCTCCCCCCCCTGTCCCCTCTCCCCGCCCCCTGTCCCCTCTCCCCCCCCTGTCTCCTCTCCTCCCCCTGTCCCCTCATCCCCTCTCCCCCCCTGTCCCCTCTCCCCCCCTGTCCCTCTCACCCCCCCGTCCCCTCTCCCCCCCTGTCCCCTCTCCCCCCCCTGTCCCCTCTCCCCCCCTGTCCCTCTCCCCCCCCTGTCCCCTCTCCCCCCCCTGTCCCCTCTCCCCACCCTGTCCCCTCTCCCCCCCTGTCCCCTCTCCCCCCCCTGTCCCCTCTCCCCCCCCCTGTCCCCTCACCCCCCCTGTCCCCTCTCCCCCCCCCCCGTCCCCTCTCCCCCCCCCCGTCCACTCTCCCCCCCCCCGTCCCCTCTCCCCCCCCCGTCCCCTCTCCCCCCCCCGACCCCCTCACCCCCCCTGTCCCCCTCTCCCCCCCCTGTCCCCTCTCCCCCCCTGTCCCTCTCCCCCCCGTCCCCTCCCCCCGTCCCCTCTCCCCCCCCGTCCCCTCTCTCCCCCCCCGTCCCCTCTCCCCCCCGTCCCCTCTCCCCCCCCGTCCCCTCTCCCCCCGTCCCCTCTCCCCTCCCCCCGTCCCCTCTTCCCCTCTCCCCCCCTGTCCCTCTCCCCCCTGTCCCCTCTTCCCCCCTGTCCCCTCTCCCCCCCCTGTCCCCTCTCCCCCCCCTGTCCCCTCTCCCCCCCTGTCCCCTCTCCCCCCCTGTCCCCTCTCCCCCCCTGTCCCCTCTCCCCCCCCTGTCCCCTCCTCCCCCCCTGTCCCCCTCTCCCCCCCTGTCCCCTCTCCCCCCCCTGTCCCCTCTCCCGCCCTGTCCCCTCTCCTCCCCCCTGTCCCCTCTCCCCCCCCTGTCCCTCTCCCCCCCCCTGTCCCTCTCCCCCCCTGTCCCTCTCCCCCCCTGTCCCCTCTCCCCCCCCTGTCCCCTCTCCCCCCCTGTCCCCTCTCCCCCCCTGTCCCTCTCCCCCCCCTGTCCCCTCTCCCCCCCCTGTCCCCTCTCCCCCCCCTGTCCCCTCTCCCCCCCTGTCCCCTCTCCCCCCCCTGTCCCCTCTCCCGCCCCCTGTCCCCTCTCCCCCCCCCTGTCTCCTCTCCTCCCCCTGTCCCCTCTTCCCCTCTCCCCCCCTGTCCCCTCTCCCCCCTGTCCCCTCTCACCCCCCGTCCCCTCTCCCCCCTGTCCCCTCTCCCCCCCCTGTCCCCTCTCCCCCCCCTGTCCCTCTCCCCCCTGTCCCCTCTCCCCCCCCCTGTCCCCTCTCCCCCACCCTGTCCCCTCTCCCCCCCTGTCCCCTCTCCCCCCCTGTCTCCCTCTCCCCCCCCTGTCCCCTCACCCCCCCTGTCCCCTCTCCCCCCCCCGTCCCCTCTCCTCCCCCCCGTCCACTCTCCCCCCCCCCGTCCCCTCTCCCCCCCCCCGTCCCCTCTCCCCCCCCCGTCCCCTCTCCCCCCCCCCCGTCCCCCCTCACCCCCCCTGTCCCCTCTCCCCCCCCTGTCCCCTCTCCCCCCCTGTCCCTCTCCCCCCCCGTCCCCTCTCCCCCCCCGTCCCCTCTCCCCCCCCGTCCCCTCTCCCCCCCCGTCCCCTCTCCCCCCCGTCCCCTCTCCCCCCCGTCCCCTCTTCCCTCTCCCCCCCGTCCCCTCTTCCCCTCTCCCCCCTGTCCCCTCTCCCCCCCCCTGTCCCTCTCCCCCCCTGTCCCCTCTCCCCCCCCTGTCCCTCTCCCCCCCTGTCCCCTCTCCCCCCCTGTCCCCTCTCCCCCCCTGTCCCTCGTCCCCTCTCCCCCCCCTGTCCCCTCTCCCCCCCCCTGGCCCCTCTCCCCCCCGTCCCCTCTCCCCCTGTCCCTCTCCCCCCCCTGTCCCCTCTCCCCCCCTGTCCCCTCTCCCCCCCCCTGTCCCCTCTCCCCCCCCCTGTCCCCTCTCCCCCCCCTGTCCCCTCTCCCCCCCCTGTCCCCTCTCCCCCCTGTCCCCTCTCCCCCCCTGTCCCCTCTCCCCCCCCCCTGTCCCCTCTCCCCCCCTGTCCCCTCTCCCCCCCCCTGTCCCTCTCCCCCCCCCTGTCCCCTCTCCCCCCCTGTCCCCTCTCCCGCCCCCTGTCCTCTCCCCCCCTGTCTCCTCTCCTCCCCCTGTCCCCTCTTCCCCTCTCCCCCCCTGTCCCCTCTCCCCCCCTGTCCCCTCCCCCCCCGTCCCCTCTCCCCCCCTGTCCCCCACTCCCCCCCCTGTCCCCTCTCCCCCCCCCTGTCCCCTCTCCCCCCCCGTCCCTCTCCCCCCCCTGTCCCCTCTCGCCCCCTGTCCCCTCTCCCCCCCCCTGTCCCCTGTCCCCCCCCTGTCCCCTCTCCCCGCACCCTGTCCCCTCTCCCCCCCCTGTCCCCTCTCCCCCCCTGTCCCCTCTCCCCCCCCTGTCTCCCCCCCCCTGTCTCCTCTCCCCCCCCTGTCTCCTCTCCCCCCCTGTCTCCTCTCCCCCCCGTCCCCTCTTCCCCTCTCCCCCCTGTCCCTCACCCCCCCGTCCCCTCACCCCCCCCTGTCCCCCTCACCCCCCCCTGTCCCCTCACCCCCCCCTGTCCCCTCACCCCCCCCTGTCCCCTCACCCCCCCCCTGTCCCCTCTCCCCCCCCTGTCTCCTCTCCCCCCCCCTGTCTCCTCTCCCCCCCCGTCCCCTCTCCCCCCGTCCCCTTTCCCCCCCATCCCCTCTTCCCCACCTCCCCCCCTGTCCCCTCTCCCCCCCCCTGTCCCCTCTCCCCCCCCCCTGTCCCCTCACCCCCCCTGTCCCCTCTCACCCCCCCGTCCCCTCACCCCCCCGTCCCCTCACCCCCCCGTCCCCTCACCCCCCCGTCCCCTCACCCCGCTGTCCCCTCTCCCCCCCTGTCCCCTCTCCCTCCCCCTGTCTCCTCTCCCCCCCCTGTCCCCTCTTCCCCTCTCCCCCCCCGTCCCCTCTCCCCTCCCCCCCCGTCCCCTCTCCCCTCCCCCCCTGTCCCCTCTCCCCTCCCCCCCCTGTCCCCTCTCCCTCCCCCCCTGGCCCCTCTCGCCCCCCCCGTCCATCACCCCCGCCCCCTCACCCCCCCCTGTCCCCTCACCCTCCCAAACCCTTCATCGCCCCCACCCCCCCCCCCCCTCACCTTCACCCCCACTCCCTCCTGCCCTGGCTTTGCCTCAACCGTGACATGCACCTCGTACGCTCATGGACCTTGCTCCTGGTGAGTCAACCCTCCCCTCTCACTCCCTCACCCCACCCACTTTGTCATCCCCTCCCTCTGCCTCCCCACCCACTCAGCCCCTCACCCCCTCTCTCTCCCTCCCTCAGCCCTGGTGCCCTCGTGGGTCCTGCTGGTGGTGGGCCCCTGTTTCCCGCTGACGGTGTCTTGTGCCCCCAACAGTTCCGGAGCCTGGACACTGAGGAGTACCAGCGTCTGCTGTCCTCACTGGAGCTGCATTATCAGGACTTCCTGCGGCTGAGCCAGGACTCGCACGTGTTTGGTCCAGACGACCGGCTGCAGATCGAGAGGGAATATCGCCTGACTACACAGCACTACGACAAGCTGCTTCACAGCCTGGAGAAAGGTGGGTGGGCAGGGGGCGGGGGCACGTACACGGGGCGGGGAGTCATGTACACGGGGCGGGGGGTCATGTACACGGGGCGGGGGCACGTACACGGGGCGGGGAGTCATGTACACGGGGCGGGGTGTCATGTACACAGGGCGGGGAGTCATGTACACGGGGCGGGGGGTCATGTACACGGGGCGGGGGGTCATGTACACGGGGCGGGGGGTCATGTACACGGGGCGGGGGGTCATGTACACGGGGCGGGGGGTCATGTACACGGGGCGGGGGGGTCATGTACACGGGGCGGGGGGTCATGTACACGGGGCGGGGGGTCATGTACACGGGGCGGGGGGGTCATGTACACGGGGCGGGGGCACGTACACGGGGCGGTGAGTCATGTACACGGGGTGGGCAGGGCAGGGGTCACATGACGCACCACACGTACATCGTGCAAGGCGGGTCAAGGGTCAGCTACAGGGGGATGAGATGTTGGGGGTGAGACAGACAGATGTTGGGGGAGGGAGAGATGTTGGGGTTGAGACGAGCAGATGTGGGGGTGAGACGGGCAGATGTGGGGGGTGGGAAGAGCAGATGTGGGGGGTGAGGGGCAGGTGTGGGGGGTGGGACGGGCAGATGTGGGGGGTGGGATGGGCAGATGTGGGCGGTGAGAAGGACAGATGTGAGTGGCAGGTGTGGGGGCTGAGGGGCAGATGTGGGGGTGGGAAGGACAGATGTTGGGGGGAGGGACAGATGTTGGGGTGGGACGGGCAGATGTTGGGGGTGAGACGGGCAGATGTTGGGGGTGAGGGGCAGGTGTGGGGGGTGGGATGGGCGATGTTGGGGTGGGATGGGCAGATGTTGGGGGGGAAGGACAGATGTTGGGGTGGGACGGGCAGATGTTGGGGGTGGGCTATAACTGTGTCGTGGTCACCACTGCAGGTGAGGAGGTGGAGCAGAGCTGCAAGACATTTGTGACACAGCTGAAGGACATCCGGCTGCAGCTGGAGCGGTGCGAAGATAGAACCGTCCACAAGATCCGGCAGCCACTGGGCCGCGACGCACTGCTGGACTGTGGGCAGCGGCTGAGAGACCAACAGGTGGGGGAGGGGGCATTACTGTAACATCACACAAGGGACTCCACATGTTCGCTCTAGACCCCCCTCTACCACCA
>CM075995.1:9695611-9767462 GCA_038087875.1 Malacoraja senta | reverse complement strand
GTTGCTCCTCCACCACTGGGAACCGTCCAAGCCAGAAGTGGTGGAGAGGCAGGCTCAGGTACTGCCAACGTGTTGTGTGGTGGTTCACGCTTGCTCCAGTTCCTGCTGCCCACCACTCTGACAATGTCATCGTTTCCCATGCACCACTGCCTTGTCAAATATGGCATCAAGCCTCATGCATAGTCCAGACTATGTGCTCGCGTGTCCGCGTGTACGGTCACACCTCACGTGTCCATGTGCACCGTCACACCTCACGTGTACTGTCACCGTCACACCTCACGTGTCCGCGTGTACCGTCACCGTCACACCTCACGTGTCCACGTGTACCATCACCGTCACACCTCGCGTGTACTGTCACCGTCACACCTCGCGTGTCCACGTGCACTGTCCGTCACACCTCACTGTCCACGTGTACCGTCACCGTCACACCTCACGTGTACTGTCACCGTCACACCTCACGTGTACCGTCACCGTCACACCTCACGTGTCCACGTGTACCGTCACCGTCACACCTCACGTGTCCGCGTGTACCGTCACCGTCACACCTCACGTGTCCACGTGTACTGTCACACCTCACGTGTCCGCGTGTACCGTCACCGTCACACCTCACGTGTCCGCGTGTACTGTCACACCTCACGTGTCCGCGTGTACCGTCACCGTCACACCTCACGTGTCCACGTGTACTGTCACACCTCACGTGTCCGCGTGTACCGTCACCGTCACACCTCACGTGTCCGCGTGTACTGTCACACCTCACGTGTCCGCGTGTACCGTCACTGTCACACCTCACGTGTCCGCGTGTACCGTCACCGTCACACCTCACGTGTCCGCGTGTACCGTCACCGTCACACCTCACGTGTCCGCGTGTACTGTCACACCTCACGTGTCCGCGTGTACCGTCACTGTCACACCTCACGTGTCTGCGTGTACCGTCACCGTCACACCTCACGTGTCCGCGTGTACCGTCACCGTCACACCTCACGTGTCCGCGTGTACTGTCACACCTCACGTGTCCGCGTGCACTGTCACCGTCACACCTCACGTGTTCGCGTGCACTGTCACTGTCACACCTCACGTGTCCGCGTGCACTGTCACCGTCACACCTCACGTGTCCGTGTGCACTGTCACCATCACACCACACGTGTCCGCGTGCTCTGTCACCATCACCTCGCGTGTACTGTCACACCTCACATCCACGTGTATCGTCACCGTCACACCTCACGTGTCCATGTGTACCGTCACACCTCACGTGTCCACGTGTATCGTCACCGTCACACCTCACGTGTCCACGTGTACCGTCACACCTCACGTGTCCATGTGTATCGTCACCGTCACACCTCACGTGTCCACGTGTATCGTCACCGTCACACCTCACGTGTCCACGTGTACCGTCACACCTCCCGTGTCCACGTGTATCGTCACCGTCACACCTCACGTGTCCACGTGTACCGTCACACCTCACATGTCCACGTGTACCGTCACTCCTCGCGTGTCCGCGTGCTCTGTCACACCTCACGTGTCCGCGTGCACTGTCACCGTCCCACCTCACGTGTCCGCGTGCACCGTCACACCTCACGTGTCCGCGTGCACTGTCACACCTCACGTGTCCGCGTGTACTGTCACACCTCACGTGTCCGCGTGCACCGTCCCACCTCACGTGTCCGCGTGTACCGTCACACCTCACGTGTCCGCGTGCACTGTCACGTCTCACCTCACGTATCCACGTGTACTGTCACACCTCAAGTGCACCGTCACCATTCAACATAGAAAATAGGTGCCGGAGTAGGCCATTTGGCACCGAGCCATTCGGCCCTATAAGCCCATTAGACCCATTCTTTCATCATATGTCACACCCGCCATCCCGGGAATTAACTTGGTGAACCTATGCTGCACTCCCTCAATAGCAAGAATGTTCTTCCTCAATTTAGGAGACCAAAATTGCACACAATACTCCAGGTGCGCTTTCACCAGGGCCCTGTACAACTGCAGTAGGAACTCTTTGCCCCTGTACTCAAATCCTCTAGCAATTTAGGCCAACATGCCATTAGCTTTCTTCACTGCCTGCTGTACCTGCATGCTTACTTTCAGTGACTGATGTATAAGCACACCCAGGTCTTGTTGCACCCTCCCTTTTCCTAATCTGACACCATTCAGATAATAATTTGCCTTCCTGTTCTTCCCACCAGAGTGGATAACCTCACATTTATCCACATTATACTGCATCTGCCATGCTTCTGCCCACACACCCAACCTATCCATGTCACCCTGTAGCCTCACAGCATCCTCATCGCAGCTCACACTGCCACCCAGCTTTGTGTCATCCGCAAACTTGGAGGTGCCACATTTAATTCCCTCGTCTAAATCGTTAATATATATTGTAAATAACTGGGGTCCCTGCACCGAGCCTTGTGGCGCCCCACTAGTTACTGCCTGCCATTCTGAAAATGACCCGTTAATTCCTACTCTTTGCTTCCTGTCTGCCAACCAGTTCTCTATCCATGTCAATACCCTACCCCCAATACCATGTGCTCTAATTTTGCACTAATCTCTTGTGTGGGACCTTGTCAAAGGCTTTTTGAAAGTCCAGATACACCACATCCACTGGCTCTCCCTTATACATTCTACTTTCTACATCCTCAAAAAATTCCAGTAGATTAATCAAGCATGATTTCCCCTTCATAAATCCATGCTGACTTTGACCGATTCTGTCACTGCTTTCCAAATGTGCTGTTATTACATCTTTAATAATTGACTCTTCCCCACAACCGATGCTTCCCCTACATCTTCCCCTACATCTTCCCCACAACCGATGCTAGGCTAACTGGTCTATAATTCCCCATTTTCTCTCTACCTCCTTTCTTAAAAAGTGGAGGTACATTGGCTCACATTAACTTACATCAATCCTCACGTGTGCGTGTGCACCCTCACCGTGGATCCTCACGTGTGCATGTGCACCCACCATCAAAGCTGACATTGCCTGTTGCACTTGATCATCATGACAGGAATGGTCCCTGCGTCAGTATGCAGTGCAGCTGAAAGTGTCCCTGTGTCACTGAGGATCTTGCCCCCTCTGCAGGCTGAAGACCATCGAGGTTGTGATTCGCGTCACGCAAGAGGCTGAAGACCTGGTGAAGAAGTACGAGAAGCAGCTGAAAGATGTGAACAGTGTTCCCGCTGATAGCACATCTCTGGAGTCTTACAAACAACAGCTGAAGGTGGGTGTGTGTGGGAGTGTGTACAACATCATGTCACAAGCAAGCAGCCACCTCGGAAGTGACAGGATGCTGGCTGACTCGCTGTGTTCCTCTCCCCTCAAGATTTGACCCAGTAATCTTCCCTGGTTGGTCTTTGATAGCTGCTGCCACATCTGTTCCTCCATCTCCTGTTCACTGTGCAGTGATCTGTAATCAGCCACAACCTGATTGTTCCTGGACTGTACCCACACAACGTTTGATCATCTCCAGTGATGCAGGGAGCCTTAAGCCACCCCCTGCACCATCCTCAGCCATCATGGACACACGGGCTGGAGCAGTAATCCAATGACAACCTTTCTGGTCCTGCTCAGTAACTGGCTCCTGTTCCCCTGATGTCAGGCCAGGGTTTGAGAAGGATAATGGGAGATGATGGAGTGGTCACCCAGATGCTGCAAGGAGTCGTCGTAAACAAGGCGACAGTAGGTAGCATCAGTCCCAGGGTTTACTGACAGTGTACAACTAACCAAACAGATTAGCAAAGTGGTGCTTTTGGCTCTTGCAAATGACTTTGATAAATTTTGATATAATTATATAAAGTTTGATATGTGAGTGAGATTGTGGGTTCTACATTAGTCTAATCTGGCAGACAGGAAGCGGTAAGAATGACTGAGTCCGGAGGGCATGCCTGGCAGTGGCAGGTGTACCCTCTCTCCAACGTACCCCCACCCCAACGTACCCCCACCCCAACGTACCCTACGCTGCCCAACGTACCTCCCCCCCAACGTACCCTAAGCTGCCCAACGTACCCCCAGCCCAACGTACCCCCTCCCCAACGTACCCTACGCTGCCCAACGTACCTCCCCCCCCCACGTACCCTACGCTGCTGAACGTAACGCCACCCCAACGTACCCTACGCTGCCCAACGTACCCCCTCTCCAACGTACCCTACGCTGCCCAACGTACCCCCACCCCAACGTACCCTACGCTGCCAAAAGTACTCCCTCCCCAACGTACCCCCACCCTAATGTTTGGGACCAGTGACCACTGTTCGATTTGGTTTAAGATAGTTATGGATAGGGACAGAGAGGGTCCACGTGTTAAATGCTAAATTGGGGTAAGGCCAACTTTGAGGGTATAAGATAAGGTCTCGCTCAAGTTGACTGGAGCAGGTTATTTGAGGGGAAAGGAACATCAGCCAAGTGGGATGATTTTAAAAGTGTACTGACAAAAGCTCAGGATATGTACATCCCCGTTAGAGTGAAGGGCAAAGCAGGCAAACGTCAGGAAGGTTGGCTGACGAGAGAAATAGAGGCATTGGTTAAGAATAAAAAAGGACGCATGGGACAGGTATAGGCAGCTGGGATCAAGTGTATCCCTGGAGGAGTTTCAGGAACTATGTGAAAAAGGACATCAGAAAGGCATAAAGGGGCCAGGAGACAGCTCTGGCAAATAGCATTAGTAGCAATCCCCAGAGATTTTATAAATACATAAGGGGGAAAAGAGTAACTAGAAAGAGAGAGTGACCCCTCAGGAACCTCTGTGTGGAGCCACAGGAGATGGGCAAGGTCCTCAATGAGTATTTCTCCTCTGTATTTACCGAGGAGAAAGGCAGGAAGACGGAGGAACGGGGCAGTCAATGGAAATGTCTTGAGAGCAGTCAGTGTAATGGTCGACGAGGTGCTGAAGGTACTGTCGTGTATGAAGGTAGACAAATCTCCAGGGCCTGATCAGTTATATCCGAGGACATTGTGGGAAACTAGAGAGGACATTGCTGTAGCCCTGGTTTAAATTTACGAGTTGTCTTGAAATACAGGAGAGGTGCCGGAAGACTGGAGGGTGGCAAATGTTCTGCCTCTATTCAAGAAGGGCTGAGGGAAAATGCTGGGAACTATAGGCCGGTGAGCTTAACACCTGTAGTTGGAAAGTTACTGGAGAGTATTCTGAGGGATGGGATATACAGGCATTTGGATGGGCTGATTAGGGATCGTCAGCATGGTTTTGTACGTGGGAGGTCGTGTCTCACAAATCTGATTTGAAGACGTGACCAAAAAGGTTGATGAGGGCAGAGCTGTAGATGTGTACATGGATTTCAGCAAAGCGTTCGACAAGGTTGCGTATGGTAGGCTGCTCTGGAAGGTTAGATCGCGTGGGATCCAAGGAGAGATAGCTGAATGGATAGCAAAGTGGCTCCATGGAAGGAAGGAGAGGGTGATGGTGGAAGGTTGATTCTTGGACTGGAGGCCTGTGACTAGTGGTGTGCCTCAGGGTTCGGTGCTGGGCCCGTTTATGTTTGTCATCTACATCAATGATTTGGATGAGAACATACAGGGCAAGATTAATAAGTTTGCTGATACATAAGTGAGTGGTTTTGCAGACAGTGAAGATGGTTGTGAAAGATTGCAGCAGGATCTTGATTGATTGGCCAGGTGGACTGAGGAGTGGGCGGGACAGAGATATCTCAGTCTGAAGAAGGTTTTCGACCCGAAACGTCACCCATTCCTTGTCTCCGGAGATGCTGCCTGTCCCGCTGAGTTACTCCAGCATTTTGTGTGAACTTTTGATTTAAACCAGCATTGCAGTTCTTTTGTACACCCCAACCCCAACGTACCCCCTCCCTAACGTACCCCACACTGACCACAGCTGAGCATGGCTGACCGCTGGTGTTGCTGCCTTTGTCCAGGGCATGCGTGCGGAGGTGCAGGGACACCGGCCTCTCTTTGACAGCCTGGAAGGGGAGCTGGGCAGTGCGCGTGCAGTGAGCGAGCGGATGTTGCAGAGCCACAGTGAGAGAGACGTGGACCTGGACCGGTACCGGGAGTCCGTGCAGCAGCTCCGCGACCACTGGCAGGCTGTCCTGGGCCAGATCGACAGCCGTGCCCGAGAGTTGGAGCAGCTCGGACGCCAGCTCCACTACTACCGCCAGGCCCATGACTGGCTACTGCACTGGATGCAGGGTGCCAAGGAGCGGCAGGAAAAGCTGCAGGCAGTGCCCATCAGGGACAGTGGTGCACTGAGGCAGCAGCTGCAGCAGGAGCAGGTGTGGACCAGGGGGGGGGGCAGTGGGAGGGGCAGTGGGAGGGAGAGGGGGGGCAGTGGGAGGGAGAGGGGGGGCAGTGGGAGGGAGAGGGGGGCAGTGGGGGAGAGGGGGACACTAGGGGAGAGGGGGGACAGTGGGGGACTGGGGGAGAGAGGGGACACTAGGGGAGAGGGGAGACAATGGGAGGGAGAGGGGGGACAGTGGGGGAGAGGGGGGACAGTGGGGGAGAGGGAGCAGGTGTGGACCGCAGAGAGGGTCGGGCATGGACTAGGGATGTTGGGCGGGGGGAGGGTGTGGAGAAGCTCCACTTGGGCACCACAGACCAGATCCCAGGGGGTTGAGCTGACTGTGACCACCTGTTGCACGGACTGCTCTAATCCAAGTGTTGTGCTTTTGTAGAAAATCTTGCAGGAGGTTGAGAAGAACAGAGAGAAGGTGGACGAGTGTGAGAAATTTGCCAAGCAGTACATCAATGCCATCAAGGTAAACACGCGCGCGCACACACACACACACACACACACACACACACACACACACACACACACACACACACACACACACACACACTCTTCGTTATAGCAGCACATTTGGAAAGCAGTGACAGGATCGGTCAAAGTCAGCATGGATTTATGAAGGGGAAATCATGCTTGACTAATCATTGGTGATCATTTTCCAATGTTCTCTCGACTCTGGATCAGTTCCTGTGGACTGGAGGGTAGCCAATGTAACTTCACTTTTTAAGAAAGGAGGGAGAGAGAAGACGGGGAATTATAGACCAGTTAGCCTTATGGGCCTGTCCCACTTAGGTGATTTTTCAGCGGACTGCCGGTGACTGTCAAGTCGCCTGAAAAACTGGCAACTGGAACGGCGACTGTCAGAGTGGAACACACACAAACGCATCGCTTCCTTCACCAGCCCGTTATGCAGGCAGGGGACAGGGCAAGCAGGCGGAGCACTGTCTAAAAAATTCAGATTGTGCAAAGCCAAGGTGATACAGACACACACCGCGATGAACAGGAAGGTTGGCGCTGTAATTAAGACAGCTAAAGCACAGTGTATAGTAAGTCCTTTTAAAAAGGGGGGGAGAAGGAGTGGAGATAACTTTTAAGAAGCCAGAGATACACGGCTGTGAAGTTCGACATTTAACGTTACATTTAACGACATTTGACGTTACCGGTCGGGTATCCTTGGTTCTGAAAACGACTGCTTACCTTTTTTTACCCCAATGAGTAAATGAAATTCACCGGTCAGCACCGGCTCCAACTTACGAGAACCTTCGACCTCCTGACAATCCATTAGGACCTCCTGGCGACCCTCCTATGGCACGAGAATTCTCGCTACTCTCCATGGCGGCTTCATTCTCGTTGCCACAAATCTTTCAACATGGTGAAAAATGTGCGGCGACCATAATGAGGCCGCGACCAGTTCCCAGAACGCAGGAACTCCTCGCGACCATGAAGGCGACTCCCCGGCAACCACCCGCGAACATGTGGCGACCATGTGGCGACTGCATAGTCTCATGCAGTCACCTAAAAAGCCGCCTAAGTGGGACAGGCCTATTACATCTGTAATGGAGAAGATGCTTGAGTCGATTAATTACGTTGTTATAGCAGCGTATTCGGAAGGCAGTGACAGGATCAGTCAAAGTCAGCATGGATTTATGAAGGGGAAATTATTCTGGACTAATCTTCTGGCATTTTTTGGTGATGTAACAAGTAGAATGGATAAGGGAGAGCCAGTGGATGTGGTGTATCTGGACTTTCAAAAAGCCTTTGACAAGGTCCCACTCAAGAGATCAGGGTGCAAAATTAGAGCACGTGGTATTGGGGGTAGGGTATTGACATGGATAGAGAACTGGTTGGCAGACAGGAAGCAAAAAGTAGGAATTAATGGGTCCTTTTCAGAATGGCAGGCAGTGACTACTGGGGTGCCGCAAGGCTTGGTGCTGGGACCCCAGTTATTTACAATATATATTAACGATTTAGACGAGGGAATTAAATGTAACATCTCCAAGTTTGCGGATGACAAAAAGCTGGGTGGCAGTGTGAGCTGCGATGAGGATGCTATGAGGTTGCAGGGTGACTTGCATAGGTTGGGTGAGTGAGCAAATGCTTGACAGATGCAGTATAATGTGGATAAATGCGTGGTTATCCATTTTGGTGGCAAGCACAGGAAGGCAGATTATTATCTGAATGGTGTCAGATTAGGAAAAGGGGTGGTGCAACGAGACCTGGGTGTGCTTGTACATCAGTCACTGAAAGTAAGCATGCAGGTACAGCAGGCAGTGAAGAAAGCTAATGGGATGTTGGGCTTCATTGCGAGAGGATTTGAGTTTAGGAGCAAGGATATCCTGCGGCAGTTGTACAGGGCCCTGGTGAGACCACACCTGGAGTATTGTGTGCAGTTTTGGTCTCCTAATTTGAGGAAGGACATTCTTGCTATTGAGGGAGTGCAGCGTAGGTTCACCAGATTAATTTCCAGGATGGCAGGACTGACATGATGAAAGAATGGGTTGACTGGGCTTGTATTTACTGGAATTTAGAAGGATCAAAGGGGATCATAGCAACATATAAAATTCTCAAGGGATTGGACAGTCAAGATGCAGGAAAACTGTTCCCGATTTTGGTGGAGTCCAGAACCAGGGGTCACAGTTTAAGAATAAGGGGTAGGCCATTTAGGACAGAGATGAGGAAAAAGATGAGCACACACCGGCCTCTCACACTCACACACACGCATTGGCTTCATGCATGCACGCGCACATACATGCACACAACTGCAAAGCTGATGCACGCACGCACGCTGATGCACACTGACACACCCGCACGCACTCTGATGCCACAAACACTGACACACATGCACACTGACGCACACGTGTGCATGCACG
Source organism: Malacoraja senta (assembly GCA_038087875.1). Taxonomy (NCBI): domain Eukaryota; kingdom Metazoa; phylum Chordata; class Chondrichthyes; order Rajiformes; family Rajidae; genus Malacoraja; species Malacoraja senta. The sequence goes on along the minus strand of CM075995.1, from coordinate 9,758,347 downwards.
CACGCACACTGACGCACGCACACTGATGCACACTCGCACGCACACTGATGGACACATGCACGCACACACGCACACTGATGCACACACACACTGATGCACACGCAGGCACACGAACGAACCCTGATGCACAAACGCATGCACACACACACTGATGCACACATGCACATACCCTGACGCACACTGACGCACGCACCCTGATGCATGCACACTGACGCACACGCACACCCCCTGACGCACGCACGCACACTGCCGCACGCACACTGATGCACAGACGCACGCACCCTGATGCACAGACGCACGCACCCTGATGCACACACGCATGCACACTGACGCACACACGTACGCTGACACATGCACGCTGATGTACGCACTCATGCTGATGCATACTGACACGCACGCCCTCTGACGCACACACCCGCACACTGACACATACGCATGCGCTCACACTGACACGCATGCACTCTCACGCACGCACGCTGATGCACGCTGATGCACACTGACACTCATGCACCCTGATGCAAACACACACACACTGACACATACACACACACTTACACTCACGCGCACACTGACACATACGCACGCACTCCCACTGATGCACACACACGCACTCACACTGAAGCACACACGCACACTGACACGCCCGCATTCACTCACACATGCACACTGACACATACGCACGCACTTACACTTGACACACACACACGCACACTGACACATACGCACGCACTTATACTGACGCGCACACACGCACACTGACACTTGCACACACACGCACACTGGCTCGCACGGAGACGTGCACGCAATCAGACACACGCACGCAGATGCACATGTGCTCACACGCACACATGCAGCGCCCACACACACACACACACACACACACACACATGCCACACACCCACACCGTGGATCCTCACCGACTGTCTCTGCATTTCAGGACTATGAGCTCCAGTTGGTGACATACAAAGTCCAGAGTGAACCTGTGGCGTCTCCTGTGAAGAAGCAGAAGCTGGTCTCAGCATCAGACAACGTCATTCAGGAGGTGGGAATCCAGTCACCAACATCTCTCTCCCCTGGAGAACTTCCCACACATCCAGTGACATGTCCCCCACCCCCTCCTTATGGGAGTGAACAGCATTGACTGGTTGGGCCAAAGGGTCTGTGCCTACGCTGCACTAGGACTGTGACTTCACCCAGGATTCATGAAGGTGTCGTTGTTTCGGACTTCCACCAACCAATGAGTTATGGACAAATAACACACTTGGGTGGATGGCATTTATTCCCCATCTCCCTCCAACCCATCCACCAAATATCTCCCATCATTTCTGCGGAGCCCAACCACAGCACATGGCCAGTGCGAGCTCTACTCCAGCACATTCTGCACGCTCTACCCCCAGCCTGTTCTATGCTCTACACCCAGTCTGTTCTGCGCTCTCTACACCCAGCCTGTTCGGTGCTCTCTACCCCCAGCCTGTTCTGTGCTCTCTACACCTGGGTCGTTCGGTGCTCTCTACCCCCAGCCTGTTCTGTGCTGTCTACACCCAGCCTGTTCTGCGCTCTCTACACCCAGCCTGTTCTGCGCTCTCTACCCCCAGCCTGTACTGCGCTCTCTACACCGAGCCTGTTTTGCGCTCTCTACACCCAGCCTGTTCTGTGCTCTCTACACCCAGCCTGTTCTGTGCTCTATGCACCCAGCCTGCTCTGCGCTCTCTATACTCAGCCTGTTCTGTGCTGTCTAGACTCAGCCTGTTTTGTGCTCTCGTTGCAGGTTGTGGATCTGAGGAGTCGCTACATTGAGCTGATGACACTGTCCAGCCAGTACCTGAAGTTCATCACTGTCACCCTGCATCGGCTGGAGAACGAGGAGGTGAGGCTACGGCAGTTGGGGGCAGAGGCAGTGTGTGTAGTGGTCACTGGCAGTCTGCGTAGTGGCCATTGGCAGTGTGTGTAGTGGTCACTGGCAGTCTGTGTAGTGGTCACTGGCAGTGTGTGTGGTGGTCACTGGCAGTCTGTGTAGTGGTCACTGGCAGTCTGTGTAGTGGTCACTGGCAGTCTGTGTAGTGGTCACTGGCAGTCTGTGTAGTGGTCAGGGACACTATGTAGTGGTCACTGGCAGTCTGTGTAGTGGTCACCGCAGTGTGTGTAGTGGTCACTGGCAGTCTGTGTAGTGGTCAGGGACATTATGTAGTGGTCATTGGCAGTCTGTGTAGTGGTCACCGCAGTGTGTGTAGTGGTCACTGGCAGTGTGTGTAATAATAATAATAATGGATTTTATTTACGGGCGCCTTATACCGAGGTCTCAAGGACACCATACAGAGATTTATAGAAAACATATAATCAGAATTTAAAAAAAAAAAAGGTTATAAAGACCAATACATAAATCAGGGACAGAATTCCTTCCAAAAACACCAAAAAGAAGAAAATCAGAAACACAATTTGAGGTAGTGGTCAGGGACACTATGTAGTGGTCAGGGGCAGTGTGTGTAGAGGTGGGCAGGGTGTGGGGGTGTGACCGCATGGGCAAGGGGAGGCCGGTGTGGTTTTTGATCACTTGTGCGGCATGTGGATGGGATACTTGCAGAGGTTGGTCAGGGTGAGCGGTCACTGTGTGCTTGTGTGTGGGTCAGTGTGTGTGTGGGTCAGTGTGTGTGTGGGTCAGTGTGTGTGTGGGTCAGTGTGTGTGTGTGTGGGTCAGTGTGTGTGTGGGTCAGTGTGTGTGTGTGTGTGGGCCAGTGTGTGTGTGGGGTCTGTGTGTGTGTGGTCTGTGTGTGTGTGTGGTCTGTGTGTGTGTGGTCTGTGTGTGTGGGGGGTCTGTGTGTGTGGGGGGTCTGTGTGTGTGGAGGGTCTGTGTGTGGGGGGGTCTGTGTGTGTGGGAGGTCTGTGTGTGTGGGGGGTCTGTGTGTGTGGGGGGTCTGTGTGTGTGGGGGGTCTGTGTGTGTGGGGGGTCTGTGTGTGTGGGGGGTCAGTGTGTGTGGGGGGTCAGTGTGTGTGTGTGTGTGGGTCAGTGTGTGAGTCAGTGTGTGTGGGTCAGCGGTTTGTGGGTTAGTGTGTGAGTCAGTGGGACAATAGACAATAGGTGCAGTAGGCCATTCAATGTGATCATGGCTGATCTTCCCCAATCAGTACCCCGTTCCTGCCTTCTCCCCATATCCCCTGACTCCGCTATCTTTAAGAGCCCTATCTAGCTCTCTCTTGAAAGCATCCAGAGAACCTGCCTCCACCGCCCTCTGAGGCAGAGAATTCCACAGTGTGGGTCAGTGTGTGTGTGATTCTGTGTGTGTGTGAGTCGGTGTGATTCGGCAGAGGTGTGACTGAACAGGGGAATGAGTGTGAGCATTTGTGTGTGTGTGAGTGATGGTTGACTGAGCAGTAGTATGATCGAGTGTGAGCAGGGTTGTTTGTGAGTGGTGGTTGACTGTTGCATTGGTGTGAGGGTGAGCATTGGTGTGAGTGAGCAGCGATGAGTGTGGGCATTGGTGTGAGTGTGAGCATTGGTGTGAGTGTGAGCAGTGATGAGTGTGAGCATTGGTGTGTGTGAGCTGCTGGCAAATTCATTTCATTGCACTTTATTGTGTATGTGATGAATAAAAACTGATTGATTGAGCAGGGGTGAGTGTGAGCGTTGGTGTGAGTGATGGTGAATGAGTGGTGGTGAGTGTGAGCGTTGGTGTGAGTGTGAGCTGCCTTTCCTAGCTGCCTGAGCTGAGCTGTTATAGGCTGACACTTCTCCCTGCTTTCTCGTGCAGCGCTTGCCACAGCGAATGTGTGTGTTGGTTGGCGGCCGTGAAGGTAATTGCGCTTTGTCACCCTGCTGTTTGCTGTCTGTGCATGCTCACTGCTGTCCCTGCCGCACCATCAGTCACTGTGTCTGCGCCCACCCTTGCCATAGAGCGGCTCTGTGTCTCCCATCCACTCCCTCACCTCTGGCATAGGCTGGTCTTCAGGGTCCAGGGTGCTGTGGGCGAGAACCCTGTCCATGGGATCGGTGGTCTGTGTGACTGGGAGCTGGTAGGGGGAGATGGCTCAGGTGACCGGCAGTCCCTGGGTGGGATGGGTCGGGGGGGGGTGGGGAGTGGCTGAGGGGGATGGGATGGGGGGGAGATGGGTTCGGAGGAGAGGTCGGGGGGACGGGATGGGTCGAGGGGATGGGGGGTTGGCTCGGGGGGGATGGGTGGGTCGAGGGGGACGGGTGTGGGAAGTGTCGGGGGATGGGTCGGGGGATTGAGGGGGGGGGGCGGTTTGGGGGATTGGGGGGGATGGGTCGGGTGGTTTGAGGGGACGGGTCGGGGGATGGGTCCGGGGAGTAGCCGGGGGGGATGGGTCGAGGGGGACAGGGGACGGGGACGGGGTCAAGTGTCACCATCAAGGTTCGGCTGCTCCAGGGTTGTGTGAGTGTTCATTGCCGGGATAGTCCATGCCCTCCCCCATCACTGTGCTGTGGTGATATTGCCCTGTGGTATTCCTGCCCACCACTCCCAACATCTCTGCAGCTTTCTGTCATCCTGATGTCTTGTGCTGTTCCTTCCAGTGAGATCCTGTCCACCCTCACACCCTGTGCCCCACTGCACCCTGTGCACCCCCCACCCCCCTTCCCACTGGTATTCCAAAGCACCCTGCCATTTCCCAGCATTCTCACCCCCAGCTGGTATCTGACATTCCTGCCCCTCTCGCAGTGTTCCAGAGCTCCGTCCCCTCTCCCAGTGGGATCCAGAACTCCATCCCCTCCCAGTGGGATACAGAACTCCATCCCCTCTCCCAGTGGGATCCAGAGTTCCCTCCCCTCCCCCAGTGGGAGTCGCGGTGTTGACCTCACAGTGATCAGGCAGTTCCTGCGCCCGGTGGGAGGAGGGGCTGAACTAGACCCAGCCCCGGCTCATTGTGTGATGGTGAACGGGGTCTTCACAACTACAGTAATCTCTTCCACAGTGTGGGAATGCTCCCTCACTGGCCCTGCCCCTCACTGGCCCTGCCCCTCACTGGCCCTGCCCCTCACTGGCCCTGCCCCTCACTGGCCCTGCCCCTCACTGGCCCTGCCCCTCACTGGCCCTTCCCCTCACTGGCCCTGCCCCTCACTGGCCCTGCCCCTCATTGCCCCTGCGCCTGTGTGTTGGTGAACGGGGTCTCCACACCTACACTCATCTCTTCCACAGGGTGGGAATGCTCCCTCACTAACCCTGCCCCTCACTGACCTTGCCCTCGTGTGTTGGTGAACGGGGTCTGCACAACTACACTCATCTCTTCCACTGCCCGAGACCGCTCCCTCACTAACCCTGCCCTTGTGTGTTGGTCTTTAGGAAGCTGCTGAGAAGATGAAGGAGGAGGAACGTCGGCGGCTGGAAGAGGTGGAGGCGCAGTTGGAGAGGCAGAAGGAGCTGGCTGCAGCCCACGCCAAGGCCAAGGTGGAGGCAGAGAAAGCGGCCAAGGAGCTGCAGCAGAGGATCGAGAAGGAGGTGACCAGGAGGGAGGCCGTGGCAGTGGATGCTGAGCAACAGAAGCAGAACGTGCAGCAAGAATTCCAGCAGCTGCAAAGCTCCTCCGAGATGGAGATCAGGAAAAAGACTGTCATGGTGGAGGAGGTGCTGCTCAGTCGTACCAAGGTGGAGGAGGAGATCCGCATTATCCATGTCCAGCTGGTGACAGCGCAGAAGCAGAAAGCGGCGGCAGAATCAGAGCTGCTGCAGCTAAAGAGTCGCGCAGATGAGGCAGACCGGCAGAGGAAGACGGCGCAGGATGAGGCAGAGAGACTGCTCCGGCAGGTCAATGATGAGACGTCCAAGAAGAAGCAGGCAGAGGAGCAGCTGAAGGTGAAGATCCAGGCGGAGAGGGACGCAGCTCGGGAGAAGCAGAAGGCCTTGGAGGACCTGCAGCACTTCAAGAACGTGGCGGAGGAGGTGGAGCGGAGGATGAAGCAGGCAGAGATTGAAAAAGAGAAGCAACTGCTGGTGACCCAAGAGGTGGCCCGGAAAAGTGCGGCGGCTGAGCTGCAGAGCAAGCGCATGTCCTTCGAGGAGAAGACGCTACAGCTGGAGATATCCCTGCAGCAGGAGCACCAGACGGTGGCCCAGCTGCAGCAGGAGGCGGCCGAGCTGAAGAGGCTGCAGGAGGGCGCGGAGATGGAGCTGGAGAAGTGGAGGCAGAAGGCCAACGAGGCTCTGCGCCTGCGGTTACAAGCAGAGGAGGTGGCTCTCCAGAAATCACTGGCGCAAGAGGAGGCAGAGAAGCAGAAGGAGGAGGCGGACCGGGAGGCGAGGCGCAGGACAAAGACGGAGGAGTCGGCGCTGCGGCAGAAGGACATGGCGGAGCAGGAGCTGGAGAAACAGAGACGGCTGGCGGACCAGACAGCCGGGCAAAAGCTGGCTGCCGAGCAGGAGCTCATCCGGCTGCGGGCAGAGACTGACAACGGGGAGCAGCAAAGGCTGCTCCTGGAGGAGGAACTGTACCGACTGAAGAATGAGGTGAACCAGGTCCTCCACCAGAGGAAGCTGCTGGAGGAGGAGCTGGCCCGGGTGAAGGCCGAGATGGAGGCCTTGCTGCTGCTGAAAGTGAAGACGGAGGAGGAGACCAGGTCCACCTCAGAGAAGACCAAGCAGATCCTGGAGAAGGAGGCGGAGAGGATGAGGCAGCTGGCCGACGAGGCGGGCAGGCTGCGGGCTGTGGCGGAGGAGGCTAAACGGCAGAGGCAGCTTGCCGAGGAAGAGGTGGTGCATCAGCGCAGCGAGGCAGAGAGGATCCTGAAGGAGAAGCTGGCAGCCATTAACGAAGGAACCCGTCTGAAGACGGAGGCTGAGATGGTTCTGAAGGAGAAAGAAGCGGAGAACGAGCGCTTGCGGCGCCTGGCTGAAGACGAGGCCTTTCAACGGAAGCTTCTGGAAGAACAAGCCATGCAGCATAAGCAGGACATTGAGAAAAGGATTCTGCAGCTGAGGAAGAGCTCGGATGTGGAGCTGGAGCGGCAGAAGGTGGTGGTGGAGGAGACCCTGAAGCAGAGGCGTATTGTGGAGGAGGAGATCAGGGTCCTGAAGCTCAACTTCGAGAAGGCCTCAGAGGGCAAGTCAGACCTGGAGATCGAGCTGGCCAAGCTGAAGAGGGTGGCTGAGGAGACTCAGCGCAGCAAGCAGGAGGCGGAGGAGGAAGCAGAGAGGCAGCGAGGGATGGCGGGCGAGGAGGCGAGGAGGAGGCAGGAGGCAGAGCGCAGAGTAAAGGAGATCCTGGCGGCAGAGGAGGAGGCAGGGCGACAGCGGCAGGCAGCCCTGGAGGAGGTGAAGCGGCTGAAGAGGAGGGCGGAGGAGGCGTGGAAGCAGAAAGAGGTGGCGGAGCAAGAGGCAGACAGGCAGGTCAGCCTTGCCCAGGAGGCGGCCCAGCAGCGGCTTGTGGCCGAGGAGAAGGCGCACCAGGCAGCCGTGCAGCAGAAGGAGGAGGAGTTGCTGCAGAGCCGGCTACAGGAACAGAGTGCGCTGGGCAGCCTGCGGGAGCAGGCCGAGCAGGCCCGGCGACTGGCCGAAGAGGCCCAGCAGGCCCGGGTGCAGGCAGAGCGCGAGGCCGCCCTGTGCAGACAGCAAGCCGAGGAGGCGGAGCGGCTGCAGCAACAGGCCGAGCAGGAGGCTGGCCTCAAGGCCCAGGCCCAGCAGGCTGCCGAGCAGCAGAGGAAGGAGGCTGAGCTGGAAGCTGCACGGAGAGCACAGGCCGAGCAGGCAGCTCTGAGGCAGAAGCAAGCCGCTGACGCCGACATGGAGAAGCACAAGAAGTTTGCGGAGCAGACCCTGCGGCAGAAGGCCAGCGTGGAGCAGGAGCTGGCCAAGATCAAGCTGCGTCTGGAGCAGACGGACCACCAGAAGGAGGTGCTGGACGAAGAGCTGCAGCGGCTGAAGGCTGAGGTGAGCGAGTCCATGAAGCAGAAGAACCAGGCGGAGGGGGAGCTCCTGAAGGTGCGGGTACAGATGGAGGAGCTGATCAAACTGAAGGGCAGGATCGAGGAGGAGAACAAGATGCTGGTGCTGAAGGACAAGGACAACACCCAGAAGCACCTGGCGGAGGAGGCAAAGAAGATGCGGCAGCTGGCAGAGGAGGCGGCCCGCCTTAGCGTGGAAGCCCAGGAGGCTGCCCGGCAGAGGAGACTGGCTGAGGAAGACCTGGCCCAGCAGCGGGCTCTGGCCGACAAGATGCTGAAGGAGAAGATGCAGGCCATCCAGGAGGCGAGCAGGCTAAAGGCCGAGGCTGAGATGCTGCAGAAGCAGAGAGACAAGGCGCAGCAGCAGGCCAAGAAACTGTCAAAGGACAAGCAGGAGATGCAGCAACGTCGCCATGAGGAGGCAGAGGAGTTCCAGAAGGCTTTGGAGGAGGAGCGGAGACGGCAACAGGAGATCAGCGACGAAGCCGATCAGCTGAAGGCCCTGGTATCGGAACTGACAGATGCCCAGGGCAAGGCAGAGAGAGAGGCTCAGAAGTTCAAGGATGAGGCAAAACAGATCGGCTTGAGGCTTCATGAAACTGAGCAGAGCACCAGGGAAAAGAACAGCATTGTGGAGAGACTGGAGCACCAGTGGAAGCAGAGCAAGCAGGAGGCGAGCGAGTTGCAGATGGCTATCGCTGAGTTGGAGAGTGAGAAGGAGAAGCTGAGGAAAGAGGCAGAGTTGCTGCAGCAGAAAACCAAGGAGGTAGGTCCTGACCTGATCTGATCCTTGCTGACCTGACCTCATTGTACCCAGGTTGAGAAAGGACAGCTCAGGTACAAGGAGAGATTAGGGAGGTTGGTCCTGTTACATAGATACATAGAACACAGGTGCAGGAGTAGGCTATTCGGCCCTTCGAGCCAGTATCGCCATTCAATGTGATAACGGCTGATCATCCACAATCAGTACCACGCTCCTGTCTTCTCCCCATATCCCTTGATTCCCTTAGCCCTAAGAGCTAAATCTAACTCACTCTTGAATGCATCCTGTGAATTGGCCTCCACTGCCGTCTGAGGCAGAGAATTCCACAAATTCACAACTCTCCGTGTTAAAAGGTTTTTCCTCATCTCAGTTCTAAATGGCCTACCCCTTATTCTTAAACTGTGACCCCTGGTTCTGGACTCCCCCAACATCGGGACATTTTTTCCTGCATTCTGTCCAATCCCTTAATAATTTTATATATTTCTATAAGATATCCTCTCATCCTAAATTCCAGTGAATACAAGCCCAGTCGACCCATTCTTTCATCATACGTCAATCCCGCCATCCCGGGAATTAACCTGGTGAACGTACGCTGCACTCCATCAATAGCAATAATATCCTGGAGTGGAGGAGGGTGACGGGATGGGACACCTATATTATGAGGGGTTGTGTTGGAAGGAACTGCAGATGCTGGTTTAAACCGAAGATTGGCACAGAATGCTGGAGTAACTCAGCCGGACAGGCAGCATCTCTGGAGCGAAGGAATGGGTGATGTTTTGGGTCGAGACCCTTCTTCAGACTGATGTCATGGGAGAGGGAAATACGTAGATAAGGAAGTGTAAGGTGTGAAACCAGGACAAAGGTGGATGTAGATCATGGAAAATGTAGGATAGATCATGGTTAGCTAGCAGAAGGTAACAACAAAGCAAACAGAGATATAATGTACTCGGAGACAGTCAGACTTGTCGGAGAACTGGGAAAGCGGAGGGATGGAGAGAGGGGAATGCAGGGGTTACTTGAAGTAACCCTAACCTTAATGTACGATTGGGGTATTCTCCAAGGAGAAGGACATGGGGGACAGTGAGATCCGCGTGGAATAAAGTAATAGGCAAGGGCAGTTTGAGATCAAGTAGAAGGTAGTATTGGGCCTCTTATAGAGCATTAAGATGGATAAATCCCCAAAGCCCAATGGAATTGATGAAGTCTTGTTTAAGAATGGAAATAAAGATAAACTAGGGAGATGCGGATAATCCAGGAAAAAAATGGCCGGTGTGCCTCAAAGGAAGATGTCAGAGGATTCTTCCAGACAGGTTGTTCCAATTAGGAAGATAATGGGCTAATTAGGGACAGTTAGCATGTTTTACTAAGTTCATTGAGTTTTCGAGGAGGTGACAAAGGTGATCAGTGAGAATAGGGCAATGGATATTGTCTACATGGATGTTAGTAAGACATTCCCTTGTGTAGCTGATCCAGAAGATTAAGATACTTGAGATTCACGGTGACTTGGTTGTTTCAATTCAGACTGGTTTACTGTTAGAAGACAGAGGGTTGTGATGGAAGAACATTATTCAGGCTGGAGGTCTGTGACCAGTTGAGTTCCACACACACACACGCGCACACACACACACGTATATATATGTGCACACACACACACACACACGCGCACACACACACACACGTATATATATGTGCACACACACACGCACACACACACATGTATATATATGTGCGCACACACACGTATATATATGTGCGCACACACACATACACACACACACACACACACTAATATATAATATATAATATATATATGAATGATTTGGACATAAGTGTTGATTATTAGGCTTGTAGATGACACCAACATTTGAGTCATCTGACATTGAGGAAGGCATAAAGGATAAAGTGGAATACAGATCGCCAACATATATAGGCAGAGAAATGGCAGATGGAGTTTGATCCGGGCATGTGTTTGGTGTGCACTTTGAGAGTTCATTGAAGAATACAGTAAATGGCACGACCCTTAACAGCTTCGATGTTTTACCAGGGTCGGTAGTGGAAGCAGATATGATAGTGGGTGCATAAGAAGGTTTAAGGTAGGCAAATGGATGTGCATGGAATGGAGGGATATAGATCACGTGCAAGCAGACAAGATTAGATTAGTTTGGTATCATGTTGGGCAAGGACATTTTGGGCCAATGGCCCTGTTTCTGTGTTGCGCTGTTCTTTTCAAATTAGCTTAGAAATATTCATTGAAAATCTCACCCATGTGCCGTGTCTCCACACATGGCTGGCCATGCCGATCGCTCAGGGAATCCATTCTCTTCGAAGCCCCCTTTACTCATAATATACCTGCAGGGTCTCTTGGAATTGTCCTTTATCTCTTGTTCTTGCTCTTCCTTGCTATTGCAATGTGTACCAAGGCACTGTGAAAAACTGTTTTACATGCTACCCAAGTAAAAACATTCATACACGACCATGCCCTTAACTGTAATCCTGCAAGTCTTATACTTGCCAAGGGATTTGCTTGATCCCAACAGCCTAAACATTATTCGTTTTCCTGACAAGTGCCTCTTCAACTCTTGTTCAACTTCCCTAAATATGCCAGAACTTGCTCTTCATCTGAACTGGATAGTGCTGTCCCTGGTTTGTGATCTCACTTAAAGTCTCCGACTTGCCAGGTGTCCAGTTACCATCAGTCGACCTCTGCAAGTTCCCGTTCAATGCCTCCAAAATCAGCCTTGCCCCTATTTAGGGCCTTAACTTGTGGACCAGTCCTATCCTTCTCCATTACTGCTTTAGGGCGACTAGAATTATGGTCACTGGTCCCAAAATGTTCCCCCACTGACTCACCTGCCTTACCTCTCCACCCAAGCGGAGACCCCGTGTTGGTCCCTCTCTAGTAGGGCTCTCTATATATTCATTAAGGAAGCCTTTTGGATACACTTAACAAATTCCATTCCATCCAAGCCTTTTACACTTTGGGAGACACAGTCAATATAAGGGAAGTTGAAATCTCCCACCGGTACCACCCTGTTTTTACAGCTCTCTGCCATCTCTCTGCACATCTGATCCTCTAATCTCCACTCACTATTGGGAAGTCCATCATCCTGTCCCATCAAAGTGATCACCCGCTCCTTAATTCTAATTTGTACCCGTGTAGCCTGACTGGACAATTCCCCACGAACATCCTCTCTGAGCATTGTAGTAATGTCCTCCCTCATCAAAAAGCCCCCAGCCCCTGCTCTCCTTCTACATCTACATCTCCTTCTCTCCCCCTGCACCTATACCCTGGAACACTGAGCTGCCAGTCTTGCCCTTCTCTCAGTCATGTTTCTGTTATAGCAATAATATCCCAGTTCCCCAAGTCAGTCCACGCCCTGAGATCATCCACTACCTCTCCACCCAAATACCAATCTAGTTTAAACCCTCCCAATTATGATATGATACGATGGAACTTTATTTATCCCAGGAGGGAAATTGATCTGCCAACAGTCATAAAACACAAAATACATGAAACATGAAATTAAAGTGACACGTGGAAAGTCCAGAGTAGACAAATAATGCTGGGGAAACTCAGCGGGTGAGGCAGCATATATGGAGAGAAGGATTAGGCGATGTTTCGGGTCGAGGCCCTTCTTCAGACTGATGTCCGGAGGTGGGGGTGGGGTGCGGGAAAACGAAGGAAGAGGCGGAGCCAGTAGACTTGTGGGAGAGCTGGAAGCTGGGAAAGGGAGACGAAGGAGGAGAAGCCAGGGCTATCTAAAATTTGAAAAGTCAATGTTCATACCGCTGGGGTGTAAACTTCGTAAGCGAAATATGAGGTGCTGTTCCTCCAATTTGCGGTGGGCCTCACTCTGGCAATGGAGGAGGCCCAGGACAGAAAGTCAGATTGGGGGTGGGAGGGGAGTTGAAGTGCTGAGCAACCAGGAAATCGGGTTGTTAGTATGAACTGAGCGGAGGTGTTGCCCCTCCCGACATCAGTCTGAAGAAGGATCTCGACCGAAACGTCGCCTATTCCTTCTCTCCATAGATGCTGCCTCACCCGCTGTTTCTCCAGCATTTTTTGTCTACTTTTGATTTTTCAGCATCTGCAGTTCCTTCTTAAACACGTGAAAGTCCAGGATTGGGGATGTGTGAAGATTGGGGAGGGGGATGGAGGGAGGGCAAAGGGTGTCAGTTTACCCCATGACAGAAGGGGCAGGAGTTGTACAGTTTGCTAGCCATAGGGGAAAAGGATCTCCTGTGGCATTCTGTGCTGGCGTTAGTACAAGCAAATTTTCCTCCCAGGATCTTGGTCCCCCTTTAGCTCAGTTACAACCTCTGTCCCTCTTGTACAGGTCACCTTGGCCCCAGAAGAGATCCCAATCATCCAAGAATCTGAATACTTGCCCTGCACCAACTCCTCAACCACACATTCACCTATCTTCACTGGCACGTGGCACAGGGAATATCCAGATTATCAACTTTGAGGTCATGCACGAGGGAGGCAACACCATCCCGGAGTCCCATTTGCTTGCATAGAATCTCCTGTCTGTGCCCTAACTAACAAGACTCCTTTCACTATTGCTCTGCCTTGACTTTACCTTTCCCCACCCACCTCTTCAAACAACTCACTCGTGTGTAAAACATGGCCTTCAAATTACAAAGCCTATCCCATTATTTTCCAAATGCAAGAATCTTACCCAAAGAACATTCATGGGTAGCTTCTCTACCATTGACGTCAAGCTCACCGGCTATAATTTAAGGTTTATCTCTACTTCCCTTCTTAAACAAAGGGAACAACATTCATAACTCCAGGACCTCGCCTATGGCTAAAGCGGATACAAACATTTTCATCAAGGTCCCTGAAATCTGTCTTGCCTCTCAATAACCTGGGATAGATCCTATCAGGCCCTAGGAGTCTATCCACTTTAATGCTTGTCAAGGCCCCAACACCTCCACATTGATCTCACTGTCCTCTTTGTCCTTCTTGGTGAATACACATGCAAACAATCATTTATACCTCATCTACATCTAACTCTTGGCATTAATTCCTTCCTTTATCTCCTTAATCTTTTAATGTACGTAATAAAACAAGACAAGACATTCAAGACAAAGATTCATAAATATTTATAGGTTAAAGCATTGGGAACAGAAGCTTTGGTAAAAGATTGGATGAATGATAAAGCAGGCACAAGGGCCACTGCTCACCTGCTTCTGGTGCTGGACGATGGTTGCATGCTTTGTTATCACTGATGAGTTCCTTGTTCTTATATGTGCAGATGGAGGCAGGGAAAAAGAAAGAAATTGTCCACACCACACAGGTCCTTCAACAATCCTTTCTCAGTGAAAAGGAGCTGCTGATCAGAAAGAGAAGATGATTGAGGCGGAGAAGCAGAAGTTGGAGCATCTATATGAGGATGAGCTGCAGAAATCCAAGTCTCTGAAGGATGAACAGATGATGGAAATGAAGAAACTCAAGGACGACAAGGCCCGACTTCAGGATAGTATGGATGAAGCACTCAGGATGCAGAGAGAGGCTGAGGACCAAGTCCAGGAGAAGCAGAGAGAGCTTCAGGAAATGGAGAAGAGGAGACAGGAGAAAGAGAAGCAGCTGGCTGATGAGAACCAAGCACTCAGGGAATTGCTGGAGCAACTGAAAGCTCAGAAGCTTGAAGTCATATCCAAAGAGACCGCCAAAGTGCAGGCAGCGACTGCCCCCACTCTGGGAGCTCTTGCCAACGGTCGGGATGTGGTGGACTCTGCCCAGGAAAGTGCCGAGGCTGCGTTCTCCTTCAGTGGCCTGCGCCAGTCAGTGCCAGCCGCTCGCTTACATCAGGTGGGCATTCTCAGCAAGAAGCAGTTGGACAAACTGAAGAAAGGATCCGTCTCCGTCAAGGATCTGTCACAGAAGGAAGATGTTCAGAACTATCTGCAGGGCAAGAGCTGTGTTGCTGGCCTGATCATTCAGCCCTCAAAGGAGAAAGTCAGCATTTACCAGGCAATGAAAAGGGGACAATTAAAGCCCACCACAGCTACGGTGTTGCTGGAGGCTCAGGCAGCATCCGGCTTCATCATTGACCCAGCAAAGAACAGGAAACTGCCCGTCAACGAGGCCATCAGGGAGGGAGTGGTCGGACCAGAGCTGCAGGAGAAACTGCTCTCTGCAGAGAGGGCAGTGACAGGTTACAGGGACCCCTACACTGGCGACCAGATCTCCTTATTTCAAGCAATGCAAAAGGACTTGATCTCCCCAAGTTACGCCATCCGTTTGCTGCAGGCACAGATTGCCACTGGTGGTGTCATTGATCCAGTGAACAGCCATCGCATGCCCCTGGCCCAAGCATACAAACAGGGTATATTCACAGAGGACATGAATACAATAGTTGCAGGAGACAGTGACAATGCCAAGGCATTCTTTGACCCCAACACACAGGAGAACTTAACGTACCTCCAGCTGCTGGACAGGTGTCAGAAGGATCAGGAATCTGGCCTTTTTCTATTGCCATTGACCGAGGGAGCAGAGACAAAAAAGGGAGGATATACCATGGAACAGACACACGACATCTTCAAAACAGCCACTGTATCTGTGCCAGTCGGGAAATTCTCTGGAAAAAACGTGACAATCTGGGAGTTGATCAACTCAGAGTATATCACTGAAGAGCAACGCCGGGACCTTATCCGTCAGTACAGGTCAGGAAAGATCACCATCGAACATATCATTAAATTCATCATTACCACCATTGATGAAACTGAGACCAAGAAGCAGCTGCTCTTCCCTGGACTACGGGACAAGGTTCCTGCCAGCGAGTTGTTGGAATCGAAGATCATCGACAAGAAGACGTTTGATGGACTGCAGAAAGGAATGGCAACACCTGAAGATGTGAGCAAGTTGGAGTCGGTGAGGAAATTCCTTCAGGGGTCGGAGAGCATTGCTGGAGTGTTTGTGGAACCCACCCAGGAGACAATGAGCTTCTATGAAGCAATGAAGAAGAACCTGCTAAGACCAAGAACAGCGGAGATCTTACTGGAAGCTCAAGCAGCAACAGGGTTCCTCGTGGATCCTGTGCAGAATCGCACCCTCACCGTCGATGAGGCAGTGAAGGATGGACTCGTTGGGCCAGAACTCCATGAGAAGCTACTGGCTGCAGAGAAAGCAGTAACGGGATATACGGACCCTTACACCGGGCGTAAGGTCTCCTTGTTTGAAGCAATGAGAAAGGAACTGGTACCCAAAGACCATGGAGTTCAGCTCCTGCAGGCTCAGGTGGCATCTGGTGGCATAATTGACCCCAACACCAGCCATCGGCTGCCCATGGACGTGGCCTACAAGCGGGGAATGTTTGATGAGGAGATGAACCAGTTGGTGACCACTCCCAGTGAGAACACTAAAGGTTTCATTGAACCAAATACAGACGAACATGTCACCTACCAACAGCTGAAGCAGAGATGCAGAAGTGACCCTGAGACCAACCTTTCCCTGTTATCCCTGACGGAGGAAGCAGTGAAGAGAGTTGACCTTCACCCAGAGGAGGTCACCAAGGACGTTTTCCAAAAGGCTGTGGTGAGTGTCCCATCAGGAAAATTCTCTGGGAAAACCGTGACAATCTGGGAGTTGATCAACTCAGAGTATATAACCGAAGATCAACGCCGGGACCTAATGTGGCAGTACAGGTCAGGAAAGGTCACCATCGAACACATCATTAAATTCATCATTACCACCATTGATGAAACTGAGACCAAGAAGCAGCTGCTCTTCCCTGGACTACGGGACAAGGTTCCTGCCAGCGAGTTGTTGGAATCGAAGATCATCGACAAGAAGACGTTTGATGGACTGCAGAAAGGAAAGGCAACACCTGAAGATGTGAGCAAGTTGGAATCGGTGAGGAAATTCCTTCAGGGGTCGGAAAGCATCGCTGGAGTGTTTGTGGAACCCACCCAGGAGACAATGAGCTTCTATGAAGCAATGAAGAAGAACCTTCTGAGACCAAGAACAGCGGAGATCTTACTGGAAGCTCAGGCAGCAACAGGGTTCCTCGTTGACCCTGTGCAGAATCTCACCCTCACCGTCGATGAGGCAGTGAAGGATGGACTCGTTGGGCCAGAACTCCATGAGAAGCTACTGGCTGCAGAGAGAGCGGTAACGGGATTTACAGACCCTTACACCGGGCGTAAGGTCTCTTTGTTTGAAGCAATGAAAAAGGAACTGGTACCCAAAGACCATGGAGTGCAGCTCCTGCAGGCTCAGGTGGCATCTGGTGGCATCATTGACCCCAACACTAGCCATCGGCTGCCCATGGACGTGGCCTACAAGCGGGGAATGTTTGATGAGGAGATGAACCAGTTGGTGACCACTCCCAGTGAGAACACGGTGGGCTTCTATGATCCAAACATGGATGAGAGCGTCATCTACCAACAGCTGAAGGAGAGGTGCAGAAAGGATGCAGGGTCAGGTCAGCTCTTGTTGCCCTTGAGTGAGAAAGCAATATCATCGAAACCTGTTTATGATGAAGAGCAGACCAGAGATACTTTTGGGAAGACAACACTGTCTGTTCCAGCTGGAATCTTCTCTGGGAAAACTGTCAGCATCTTGGAGCTTATTAATTCGGAGTACTTTACCGAGGAGCAGAGGAAGGATCTGATTCGACAGTATCGGTCAGGGAAGGTGACAGTGGAAAAGATCATCAGAATTGTCATCACGGTGATTGAAGAGAAAGAAACAAAGAAAAAACCACAGCTGCTCTTCCCCGGACTAAGGGACAAGGTTCCTGCCAGCGAGTTGTTGGAATCGAAGATCATCGACAAGAAGACGTTTGATGGACTGCAGAAAGGAAAGACAATGCCAGAAGATGTGAGCAAGTTGGAGTCAGTGAGGAAATTCCTTCAGGGGTCGGAGAGCATCGCTGGAGTGTTTGTGGAGCCCACCCAGGAGACAATGAGCTTCTATGAAGCAATGAAGAAGAATCTGCTGAGACCAAGAACAGCGGAGATGTTACTGGAAGCTCAGGCAGCAACAGGGTTCCTCGTGGACCCTGTGCAGAATCGCACCCTCACCGTCGATGAGGCAGTGAAGGATGGACTAGTTGGGCCAGAACTCCATGAGAAGCTACTGGCTGCAGAGAAAGCGGTAACGGGATATACGGACCCTTACACCGGGCGTAAGGTCTCCTTGTTTGAAGCAATGAAAAAGGAACTGGTACCCAAAGACCATGGAGTGCAGCTCCTGCAGGCGCAGGTGGCATCTGGTGGCATCATTGATCCCAACACCAGCCATCGGCTGCCGATGGATGTGGCATACAAGCGGGGAATGTTTGATGAGGAAATGAACCAGTTGGTGAGCACTCCCAGTGAGAACACTAAAGGTTTCATTGAACCAAATACAGATGAACATGTCACCTACCAACAGCTAAAGCAGAGATGCAGAAGTGACCCTGAGACCAACCTTTCCCTGTTACCCCTCACAGAGGAAGCAGTGAAGAGAGTGGACCTTCACCCAGAGGAGGTCACAAAGGACGTTTTCCAAAAGGCTGTGGTGAGTGTCCCATCCGGAAAATTCTCAGGGAAAACAGTGACAATCTGGGAGTTGATCAACTCAGAGTATATAACAGAAGATCAACGCCGGGACCTTATGTGGCAGTACAGGTCAGGAAAGGTCACCATTGAACACATCATTAAATTCATTATTACCACCATTGATGAAACTGAGACCAAGAAGCAGCTGCTCTTCCCCGGACTTCGGGACAAGGTTCCTGCCAGCGAGTTGTTGGAATCGAAAATCATCAACAAGAAGACGTTTGATGGACTGCAGAAAGGAAAGGCAACACCTGAAGATGTGAGCAAGTTGGAGTCGGTGAGGAAATTCCTTCAGGGGTCAGAGAGCATTGCTGGAGTGTTTGTTGAGCCCACCCAGGAGACAATGAGCTTCTATGATGCAATGAAGAAGAACCTGCTGAGACCAAGAACAGCGGAGATCTTACTGGAAGCTCAGGCAGCAACAGGGTTCCTCGTGGATCCTGTGCAGAATCGCACCCTCACCGTCGATGAGGCAGTGAAGGATGGACTCGTTGGGCCAGAACTCCATGAGAAACTACTGGCTGCAGAGAAGGCCGTAACAGGATATACGGACCCTTACACCGGGCGTAAGGTCTCCTTGTTTGAAGCAATGAAAAAGGAACTGGTACCCAAAGACCATGGAGTGCAGCTCCTGCAGGCACAGGTGGCATCTGGTGGCATCATTGACCCCAACACCAGCCATCGGCTGCCCATGGACGTGGCCTACAAGCGGGGAATGTTTGATGAGGAGATGAACCAGTTGGTGACCACTCCCAGTGAGAACACGGGCTTCTATGATCCAAACATGGATGAGAACGTCAGCTACCAACGGCTGAAGGAGAGGTGCAGAAAGGATGCAGGGTCAGGTCAGTTCTTGTTGCCCTTGAGTGAGAAAGCAATATATTCGAAACCTGTTTATGATGAAGAGCAGACCAGAGATACTTTTGGGAAGACAACAGTGTCTGTTCCAGCTGGCATCTTCTCTGGGAAAACTGTCAGCATCTTGGAGCTTATTAATTCGGAGTACTTTACCGAGGAGCAGAGGAAGGATCTGATTCGACAGTATCGGTCAGGGAAGGTGACAGTGGAAAAGATCATCAGAATTGTCATCACGGTGATTGAAGAGAAAGAAACAAAGAAAAAACCACAGCTGCTCTTCCCCGGACTAAGGGACAAGGTTCCTGCCAGCGAATTGTTGGAATCGAAGATCATCGACAAGAAGACGTTTGATGGACTGCAGAAAGGAAAGGCAACACCTGAAGATGTGAGCAAGTTGGAGTCAGTGAGGAAATTCCTTCAGGGGTCGGAGAGCATTGCTGGAGTGTTTGTGGAGCCCACCCAGGAGACAATGAGCTTCTACAAAGCAATGAAGAAGAACTTGCTGAGACCAAGAACAGCGGAGATCTTACTGGAAGCTCAGGCAGCAACAGGGTTCCTCGTTGACCCTGTGCAGAATCTCACCCTCACTGTCGATGAGGCAGTGAAGGATGGACTTGTTGGGCCAGAACTCCATGAGAAGCTACTGGCTGCGGAGAGAGCAGTAACGGGATATACAGACCCTTACACCGGGCGTAAGGTCTCCTTGTTTGAAGCAATGAGAAAGGAACTTGTACCCAAAGACCATGGAGTGCAGCTCCTGCAGGCACAGGTGGCATCTGGTGGCATCATTGACCCCAACACTAGCCATCGGCTGCCCATGGACGTGGCCTACAAGCGGGGAATGTTTGATGAGGAGATGAACCAGTTGGTGACCACTCCCAGTAAGAACACTAAAGGTTTCATTGAACCAAATACAGACGAACATGTCACCTACCAACAGCTGAAGCAGAGATGCAGAAGTGACCCTGAGACCAACCTTTCCCTGTTATCCCTGACGGAGGAAGCAGTTAAGAGAGTGGACCTTCACCCAGAGGAAGTCACCAAGGACATTTTCCAAAAAGCTGTGTTGAGTGTACCATCCGGAAAATTCTCTGGGAAAACCGTGACAATCTGGGAGTTGATCAACTCAGAGTATATAACAGAAGATCAACGCCGGGACCTTATGTGGCAGTACAGGTCAGGAAAGGTCACCATCGAACACATCATTAAATTCATCATTACCACCATTGATGAAACTGAGACTAAGAAGCGCCTACTCTTCCCCGGACTACGGGACAAGGTTCCTGCCAGCGAGTTGTTGGAATCGAAGATCATCAACAAGAAGACGTTTGATGGACTGCAGAAAGGAAAGGCAACACCTGAAGATGTGAGCAAGTTGGAGTCGGTGAGGAAATTCCTTCAGGGGTCGGAGAGCATCGCTGGAGTGTTTGTCGAGCCCACCCAGGAGACAATGAGCTTCTATGAAGCAATGAAGAAGAACCTACTGAGACCAAGAACAGCGGAGATCTTACTGGAAGCTCAGGCAGCAACAGGGTTCCTCGTTGACCCTGTGCAGAATCGCACCCTCACCGTCGATGAGGCAGTGAAGGATGGACTCGTTGGGCCAGAACTCCATGAGAAGCTACTGGCTGCAGAGAAAGCGGTAACGGGATATACGGACCCTTACACCGGGCGTAAGGTCTCCCTCTTTATAGCAATGAGAAAGGAACTTGTACCCAAAGACTATGGAGTGCAGCTCCTGCAGGCACAGGTGGCATCTGGTGGCATCATTGACCCCAACACCAGCCATCGGCTGCCCATGGACGTGGCCTACAAGCGGGGAATGTTTGATGAGGAAATGAACCAGTTGGTGACCACTCCCAATGAGAACACGGTGGGCTTCTATGACCCAAACATGGATGAGAGCGTCAGCTACCAACGGCTGAAGGAGAGGTGCAGAAAGGATTCAGGCTCAGGTCAGCTCTTGTTGCATTTGAGTGAGAAAGCAATATCATCAAAACCTGTTTATGATGAAGAGCAGACCAGAGATACGTTTGGGAAGACAACAGTGTCTGTTCCAGATGGAATCTTCTCTGGAAAAACTGTCAGCATCTTGGAGCTTATTAATTCGGAGTACTTTAGCGAGGAGCAGAGGAAGGATCTGATTCGACAGTATCGGTCAGGGAAGGTGACAGTGGAAAAGATCATCAGAATTGTCATCACGGTTATTGAAGAGAAAGAAACAAAGAAAAAACCACAGCTGCTCTTCCCCGGACTACGGGACAAGGTTCCTGCCAGCGAGTTGTTGGAATCGAAAATCATCGACAAGAAGACGTTTGATGGACTGCAGAAAGGAAAGACAATGCCAGAAGATGTGAGCAAGTTGGAGTCAGTGAGGAAATTCCTTCATGGGTCGGAGAGCATCGCTGGAGTGTTTGTGGAGCCCACCCAGGAGACAATGAGCTTCTATGAAGCAATGAAGAAGAACCTGCTGAGACCAAGAACAGCAGAGATCTTACTGGAAGCTCAGGCAGCAACAGGGTTCCTCGTGGACCCTGTGCAGAATCGCACACTCACCGTCGATGAGGCAGTGAAGGATGGACTCGTTGGGCCAGAACTCCATGAGAAGCTACTGGCTGCGGAGAAAGCGGTAACGGGATATGCGGACCCTTACACCGGGCATAAGGTCTCCTTGTTTGAAGCAATGAGAAAGGAACTGATACCCAAAGACCATGGAGTGCAGCTCCTGCAGGCACAGGTGGCAGCAGGTGGCATCATTGATCCCAACACCAGCCATCGGCTGCCCATGGACGTGGCCTACAAGCGTGGAATGTTTGATGAGGAGATGAACCAGTTGGTGACCACTCCCAGTGAGAACACTAAAGGTTTCATTGAACCAAATACAGACGAACATGTCACCTACCAACAGCTGAAGCAGAGATGCAGAAATGACCCTGAGACCAACCTTTCCCTGTTACCCCTGACTGAGGAAGCAGTGAAGAGAGTAGACCTTCACCCAGAAGAGGTCACCAAGGACATTTTCCAAAAGGCTGTGGTGAGTGTCCCATCCGGAAAATTCTCTGGGAAAACCGTGACAATCTGGGAGTTGATCAACTCAGAGTATATAACCGAAGATCAACGCCGGGACCTAATGTGGCAGTACAGGTCAGGAAAGGTCACCATCGAACACATCATTAAATTCATCATTACCACCATTGATGAAACTGAGACCAAGAAGCAGCTGCTCTTCCCCGGACTTCGGGACAAGGTTCCTGCCAGCGAGCTGTTGAAATCGAAGATCATCAACAAGAAGACGTTTGATGGACTGCAGAAAGGAAAGACAACACCTGAATATGTGAGCAAGTTGGATTCGGTGAGGAAATTCCTTCAGGGGTCGGAGTGCATCGCTGGAGTGTTTGTGGAATCCACCCAGGAGACAATGAGCTTCTATGAAGCAATGAAGAAGAACCTGCTGAGACCAAGAACAGCGGAGATCTTACTGGAAGCTCAGGCAGCAACAGGGTTCCTCGTGGACCCTGTGCAGAATCTCACCCTCACCGTCGATGAGGCAGTGAAGGATGGACTCGTTGGGCCAGAACTCCACGAGAAGCTACTGGCTGCAGAGAAAGCGGTAACTGGATATACGGACCCTTACACCGGCCGTAAGGTCTCCTTGTTTGAAGCAATGAGAAAGGAACTGGTGCCCAAAGACCATGGAGTGCAGCTCCTGCAGGCTCAGGTGGCATCTGGTGGCATAATTGATCCGAACACCAGCCATCGGCTGCCCATGGACGTGGCCTACAAGCGGGGAATGTTTGATGAGGAAATGAACCTGTTGGTGAGCACTCCCAGTGAGAACATGGTGGGCTTCTATGATCCAAACATGGATGAGAGCGTCAGCTACCAACAGCTGAAGGAGAGGTGCAGAAAGGATGCAGGGTCAGGTCAGCTCTTTTTGCCGTTGAGTGAGAAAGCAATATCATCAAAACCTGTTTATGATGAAGAGCAGACCAGAGATACTTTTGGTAAGACAACAGTGTCTGTTCCAGCTGGCATCTTCTCTGGGAAAACTGTCAGCATCTTGGAGCTTATTAATTCGGAGTACTTTACCAAGGAGCAGAGGAAGGATCTGATTCGACAGTATCGGTCAGGGAAGGTGACAGTGGAAAAGATTATCAGAATTGTCATCACGGTGATTGAAGAGAAAGAAACAAAGAAAAAACCACAGCTGCTCTTCCCTGGACTAAGGGAGAAGGTTCCTGCCAGCGAGTTGTTGGAATCGAAGATCATCGACAAGAAGACGTTTGATGGACTGCAGATAGGAAAGGCAACACCTGAAGATGTGAGCAAGTTGGAGTCGGTGAGGAAATTCCTTCAGGGGTCGGAGAGCATTGCTGGAGTGTTTGTGGAGCCTACCCAGGAGACAATGAGCTTCTATGAAGCAATGAAGAAGAACCTGCTGAGACCAAGAACAGCGGAGATCTTACTGGAAGCTCAGGCAGCAACAGGTTTCCTCATTGACCCTGTGCAGAATCTCACCCTCACCGTCGATGAGGCAGTGAAGGATGGACTCGTTGGGCCTGAACTCCATGAGAAGCTACTGGCTGCAGAGAAAGCGGTAACTGGATATACGGACCCTTACACCGGGCGTAAGGTCTCCTTGTTTGAAGCAATGAGAAAGGAACTGGTACCCAAAGATCATGGAGTGCAGCTCCTGCAGGCACAGGTGGCATCTGGTGGCATCATTGATCCCAACACCAGCCATCGGCTGCCCATGGACGTGGCCTACAAGCGGGGAATGTTCGATGAGGAAATGAACCAATTGGTGACCACTCCCAGTGAGAACACTAAAGGTTTCATTGAACCAAATACAGACGAACATGTCACCTACCAACAGCTGAAGCAGAGATGCAGAAGTGACCCTGAGACCCACCTTTCCCTGTTACCCCTGACAGAGGAAGCAGTGAAGAGAGTGCACCTTCACCCTGAGGAGATCACCAAGGACGTTTTCCAAAAGGCTGTGATGAGTGTCCC
Organism: Malacoraja senta; assembly: GCA_038087875.1. NCBI lineage: Eukaryota > Metazoa > Chordata > Chondrichthyes > Rajiformes > Rajidae > Malacoraja > Malacoraja senta. The sequence continues at coordinate 9,734,273 of CM075995.1, read as the reverse complement.
ATCTGGAAAATTCTCTGGGAAGACCGTGACAATCTGGGAGTTGATCAACTCGGAGTATATAACCGATGATCAACGCCGAGACCTTATCCATCAGTACAGGTCAGGAAAGGTCACCATCGAACACATCATTAAATTCATCATTACCACCATTGATGAAACAGAGACCAAGAAGCATCTACTCTTCCCCGGACTACGGGACAAGGTTACTGCCAGCGAGTTGTTGGAATCGAAGATCATCAACAAGAAGACGTTTGATGGACTGCAGAAAGGAAAGGCAACATCTGAAGATGTGAGCAAGTTGGAATCGGTGAGGAAATTCCTCCAGGGGTCGGAGAGCATCGCTGGAGTGTTTGTGGAACCCACCCAGGAGACAATGAGCTTCTATGAAGCAATGAAGAAGAACCTGCTGAGACCAAGAACAGCGGAGATCTTACTGGAAGCTCAGGCTGCAACAGGGTTCCTCGTTGACCCTGTGCAGAATCGCACCCTCACCGTCGATGAGGCAGTGAAGGATGGACTCGTTGGGCCAGAACTCCATGAGAAGCTACTGGCTGCGGAGAAAGCGGTAACGGGATATGCGGACCCTTACACCGGGCGTAAGGTCTCCTTGTTTGAAGCAATGAGAAAGGAACTGGTACCCAAAGACCATGGAGTTCAGCTCCTGCAGGCACAGGTGGCAGCAGGTGGCATCATTGATCCCAACACCAGCCATCGGCTGCCCATGGACGTGGCCTACAAGCGGGGAATGTTTGATGAGGAGATGAACCAGTTGGTGACCACTCCCAGTGAGAACACTAAAGGTTTCATTGAACCAAATACAGACGAACATGTCACCTACCAACAGCTGAAGCAGAGATGCAGAAATGACCCTGAGACCAACCTTTCCCTGTTACCCCTGACAGAGGAAGCAGTGAAGAGAGTAGACCTTCACCCAGAAGAGGTCACCAAGGACATTTTCCAAAAGGCTGTGGTGAGTGTCCCATCTGGAAAATTCTCTGGGAAAACCGTGACAATCTGGGAGTTGATCAACTCAGAGTATATAACCGAAGATCAACGCCGGGACCTAATGTGGCAGTACAGGTCAGGAAAGGTCACCATCGAACACATCATTAAATTCATCATTACCACCATTGATGAAACTGAGACCAAGAAGCAGCTGCTCTTCCCCGGACTACGGGACAAGGTTCCTGCCAGCGAGCTGTTGGAATCGAAGATCATCAACAAGAAGACGTTTGATGGACTGCAGAAAGGAAAGACAATACCTGAATATGTGAGCATGTTGGAGTCGGTGAGGAAATTCCTTCAGGGGTCGGAGAGCATTGCTGGAGTGTTTGTGGAATCCACCCAGGAGACAATGAGCTTCTATGAAGCAATGAAGAAGAACCTGCTGAGACCAAGAACAGCGGAGATCTTACTGGAAGCTCAGGCAGCAACAGGGTTCCTCGTGGACCCTGTGCAGAATCTCACCCTCACCGTCGATGAGGCAGTGAAGGATGGACTCGTTGGGCCAGAACTCCACGAGAAGCTACTGGCTGCGGAGAGAGCAGTAACGGGATATACAGACCCTTACACCGGCCGTAAGGTCTCCTTGTTTGTAGCAATGAGAAAGGATCTGGTGCCCAAAGACCATGGAGTGCAGCTCCTGCAGGCTCAGGTGGCATCTGGTGGCATAATTGATCCGAACACCAGCCATCGGCTGCCCATGGACGTGGCCTACAAGCGGGGAATGTTTGATGAGGAAATGAACCTGTTGGTGAGCACTCCCAGTGAGAACATGGTGGGCTTCTATGATCCAAACATGGATGAGAGCGTCAGCTACCAACAGCTGAAGGAGAGGTGCAGAAAGGATGCAGGGTCAGGTCAGCTCTTGTTGCCGTTGAGTGAGAAAGCAATATCATCAAAACCTGTTTATGATGAAGAGCAGACCAGAGATACTTTTGGGAAGACAACAGTGTCTGTTCCAGCTGGCATCTTCTCTGGGAAAACTGTCAGCATCTTGGAGCTTATTAATTCGGAGTACTTTACCGAGGAGCAGAGGAAGGATCTGATTCGACAGTATCGGTCAGGGAAGGTGACAGTGGAAAAGATTATCAGAATTGTCATCACGGTGATTGAAGAGAAAGAAACAAAGAAAAAACCACAGCTGCTCTTCCCCGGACTAAGGGACAAGGTTCCTGCCAGCGAGTTGTTGGAATCGAAGATCATCGACAAGAAGACGTTTGATGAACTGCAGATAGGAAAGGCCACACCAGAAGATGTAAGCAAGTTGGAGTCGGTGAGGAAATTCCTTCAGGGGTCGGAGAGCATTGCTGGAGTGTTTGTGGAGCCTACCCAGGAGACAATGAGCTTCTATGAAGCAATGAAGAAGAACCTGCTGAGACCAAGAACAGCGGAGATCTTACTGGAAGCTCAGGCAGCAACAGGTTTCCTCATTGACCCTGTGCAGAATCTCACCCTCACCGTCGATGAGGCAGTGAAGGATGGACTCGTTGGGCCTGAACTCCATGAGAAGCTACTGGCTGCAGAGAAAGCGGTAACTGGATATACGGACCCTTACACCGGGCGTAAGGTCTCCTTGTTTGAAGCAATGAGAAAGGAACTGGTACCCAAAGATCATGGAGTGCAGCTCCTGCAGGCACAGGTGGCATCTGGTGGCATCATTGATCCCAACACCAGCCATCGGCTGCCCATGGACGTGGCCTACAAGCGGGGAATGTTTGATGAGGAGATGAACCAGTTGGTGACCACTCCCAGTGAGAACACTAAAGGTTTCATTGAACCAAATACAGACGAACATGTCACCTACCAACAGCTGAAGCAGAGATGCAGAAATGACCCTGAGACCAACCTTTCCCTGTTACCCCTGACAGAGGAAGCAGTGAAGAGAGTGGACCTTCACCCTGAGGAGGTCACAAAGGACGTTTTCCAAAAGGCTGTGGTGAATGTCACATCCGGAAAATTTTCTGGGAAAACGGTCACAATCTGGGAGTTGATCAATTCAGAATATTTCACCGAAGATCAACGCCGGGACCTTATCCGACAGTACAGGTCAGGCAAAGTAACTGTTGAGAAAATCATTACAATTGTGGTAACAATCATTGAGGAACGTGAGGTGAAGAGAAAACCACAAATTACTTTCGCTGGTCTAAGGGACAGGGTTCCTGCCAGCGAGTTGTTCGAATCACATATCATCAACAAGAAGACGTTTGATGGACTGCAGAAAGGAAAGGCAACACCTGAAGATGTGAGCAAGTTGGAGTCAGTCAGGAAATTCCTTCAGGGGTCGGAGAGCATCGCTGGAGTGTTTGTGGAGCCCACCCAGGAGACAATGAGCTTCTATGAAGCAATGAAGAAGAACCTGCTGAGACCAAGAACAGCGGAGATCTTACTGGAAGCTCAGGCAGCAACTGGGTTCCTCGTGGATCCTGTGCAGAATCGCACCCTCACCGTCGATGAGGCAGTGAAGGATGGACTCGTTGGGCCAGAACTCCATGAGAAGCTACTGGCTGCAGAGAAAGCGGTAACGGGATATGCGGACCCTTACACCGGGCGTAAGGTCTCCTTGTTTGAAGCAATGAAAAGGAACTGGTACCCAAAGACCATGGAGTGCAGCTCCTGCAGGCACAGGTGGCATCTGGTGGCATCATTGACCCCAACACCAGCCATCGGCTGCCCATGGACGTGGCCTACAAGCGGGGAATGTTTGATGTGGAGATGAACCAAAGCTTCTGTGATGCTCGAGATGATGCCAAGAGATTTATTGATCCCAACACTACGGAAGAAGTCACCTATCTGCAACTGAAGAATAGGTGCATTTCTGATCCAGGAAGTGGTCTATACCTCTTGTCCATGACGGATGGAGAGAAGCCCAGAGTTGTTGAAAACCCAGTCTACAGCGCGGCTCAAATGCAGAAGGAATTTGAGAACACAAAAGTCGAAATTCCTTCAGGGGCTCTGGGTGGGAGGTCGATGTCAGTGTGGGAGATCTTACATTCTGAATACATCTCTGAGCAGGAGAGGGCCAGGCTGACAAGAGAGTTTCAAATGGGAAAGCTCACCCGAGAGCGTTTAGTGTTGATAATCATCAGAGATCATAGAGCGTGTAGAAATTTACCATGGATACGAGATGATCAGCTTCCACAGCTTCCGGGGCAACGTCTCTGCAGATCATCTCTATGCCTCAGGAATTATTGATCAGGAGACGCTCAGGAAACTGAGGGAGAGGCAGCTGACAGTGCAGCAGGTGTGTGAAATGGAGAAGGTGAAGATTTTCCTGTTTGGCACAGGTGCTGTCAGTGGCGTATACAAGGCTGCTGTCAAGGAGGTGTCAAGTCTGTATCAAGCCATGAAGAAAGACTGGGTGAAATCAGAGGTGGCACTTTCTCTGCTTGAGGCCCAGGCCGCGACTGGCTTTATCCTGGATCCAGTGAAGAATATGCGCCTGACGGTGGACGAAGCTGTTAGGGATGGCGTGGTGGGTCCTGAGTTCCACGACAAGCTGCTGTCGGCAGAGAGAGCTGTCACTGGCTACCGGGACCCGTACACGGGCAAGAACATCTCCCTCTTCCAGGCTATGAGGAAAGGGCTGATTGGGGAAAGAATACGCAGTTCGGTTGCTAGATGCTCAGCTGGCCACAGGAGGAATCATCGACCCGCAGTACAGCCATCACCTGCCTCTGGAAGTTGCCTTTCAAAGGGGTTACCTGGACCGTGAGACCTACAACCTCATCACAGACCCAGCCTCAGGGACACAGGGATTCCTTGACCCCAGCACCGACGAGCCGTTAACTTACACTCAGCTGCTGGCAAAGTGCAAAACTGACGAAAAGTCAGGCCACCGTCTTTTGAACCTGACCGACAGGAAACGGTTAATATTCAAGGGTCTACGCAAACAGATCACCATGGACCAACTCATAGAATCAAAGATCATTGAAAGTTCCTTAGCTCAGAGGCTGGAGCAAGGTGAAACCACTGTGGAAGAAGTTAGTGACAGTATCAGGAAATATCTGGAAGGCACCAGTTGTATTTCAGGAGTGTTTGTTGAGGCCTCGAAGGAGAGACTGTCCATTTACCGGGCTATGAAGAAGGGCATGATCAGACCTGGGACTGCCTTCGAACTGTTGGAGGCCCAAGCGGCAACAGGCTATATGATTGACCCGATCAAAAACCTGAAGCTAACTGTTGCTGAGGCTGTCAAGGCAGGAGTGGTGGGCGCAGAGTTTAAAGACAAGCTCATGTCAGCAGAGCGTGCCGTCACTGGTTACAAAGACCCATATTCAGGGAAGCTGCTGTCTCTCTTCCAAGCTATGCAGAAAGGCTTAATTGTGAAAGACCATGGGATCCGCCTGCTGGAGTCACAGATCGCCACAGGAGGTATCATTGACCCTGAGCACAGTCATCGTCTCCCGGTAGAGATGGCCTACGAGCGCGGGCTGTTTGATGTGGAGATGAACAAGATACTTTTAGATCCAGGTGATGATACCAAAGGGTTCTTTGATCCAAACACAGAGGAAAATCTCACCTACTTGCAGCTGATGGAGCGGTGTATGGTGGATTCGGACACTGGACTCTGCTTATTGCCACTGAAGGAGAAGAAGCGAGAGAGGAAGACTTCTTCCAAGTCCTCAGTCCGCAAGCGAAGGGTAGTGATTGTAGATCCTGAGACAGGCAAAGAAATGTCCGTGTATGAGGCTTATCGTAAAGGACTGATTGACCATCAGACATACACCGATCTGTCTGAGCAGGAGTGTGAATGGAGGAAGTGACAATCTCTTCATCAGATGGTGTTGTAAAGTCAATGATCACGGACAGAAGATCTGGGAAACAATATGACATTGATGATGCTTTGGCCAATGGTTTGATTGACCAAGGGTCTCTGACCTGTACCGCTCAGGGGCTTTGTCCATCACTGAATTTGCTGACATGTTATCAGGAAACATGAGTGGATTCCGCTCGAGATCTTCCTCAGTTGGATCTTCATCTTCATACACAAGCCAACAGTCCAGCCCAATGAGAAGCCACATGGTTGCCTGGAGTGACCCAGTGGAGGAAACTGGTCCAGTTGCTGGCATCCTGGACACTGATACCCTTGAAAAAGTTTCCATCACAGAAGCAATGCGCCGAAACCTGGTGGACAACATCACTGGCCAACGCCTGCTCGAAGCTCAGGCATGCACTGGAGGAATCATCGACCCCAACACTGGTGAGAAGTATTCGGTCGCAGATGCTGTGGGCCAAAACCTGGTCGACAAGATTATGGTGGACAGGATCAATCTGGCTCAGAAGGCTTTCCATGGGTTTGAGGACCCCAGAACCAAGTCGAAGATGTCTGCTGCCCAGGCCTTGAAGAAAGGCTGGTTGTACTATGAAGCTGGCCAGAGGTTCCTGGAGGTGCAGTACCTGACCGGAGGACTGATTGAACCAGACGTGTCTGGACGGGTTTCCTTGGATGAAGCTTTGGGGAAGGGCACCATTGATGCCCGCACGGCACAAAAGCTAAGGGATGTCGGGGCCTATGCAAAATATATCACTTGCCCCAAGACCAAACTGAAGATTTCCTACAAGGACGCAATGGATCGATCCATGGTTGAGGAAGGATCTAGTCTGCGCCTGTTGGAAGCCTCTTCGCAATCCTCCAAAGGATACTACAGCCCCTACAACGTGGGCGGGGCTGGTTCTTCTGCAGGGTCACGATCAGGTTCTAAAACAGGATCCAGAACAGGCTCCAGACGAGGGAGCGTTGACGCTACTGGATCTGGTTACTCCATGTCCTTCTCCTCCTCCTCCTACACGTCCTCCAACTATGGGCGGAGGCTGCCAGCCAGCATCCCTGGGGGCAAGGAACTGAGTCTGACTGCCCCTCAGTCCCTCTTCAGTCAAGGAGAGAGCCCAGCGTAGGTTGCCAGAGATGGCAATCATGTAATGCCAGCCTCCCCACCTCAGACCCACCACCCTGCTCCGCAACTAGAAACACCTCCAGCGGTCGCAGTTTAACTGCGAGCAACAGAATCACTACGGGAAGTTGTGCAAATAAATTCATTTTAATTTTGCATCACCTCAGTTCCTCTGAGTTTTAAATAATATTGGCATTTTAAATGGATCAGATGGAATGTTGTGTAAATGTTTGGACTAAAGGATCTATTTATGGGAATGATTTGATTGTGTGTGCCGTTCCACTGGATGGTCCTGTCGCTTTTTGCAGAGCAAGGTGGACTAATCCCAAACCACTGCTGCCAGCTCCCACAGAAGCCTGGGAAGATTGTAATCTCGCAACTGTAAACCTTCTCGATGAATGCACTGACCACAACGTGCCCAGCTTTTTCTGCCTGTCATCAGACAAATGCTGCAATTATCAATTGAACTGTAATAAAGACAATGCTGTTAATCCAAATATTAATAAGGTGCATCTCTTAAAAGTCTGCTCAGACTGGGACCCCCATATTGTGGGAAGAGTCGATAAAGTTTCCTCGCCACCTTTGCACTGATTCAGCTCGAGGAACCATCCGAGGTAATTGTGACTCCCTGTGCAAACCAAAACCACTCCATAAAGACCAATCAGCCGCCTGTCCCAAGGCAATTCCTGCATCGATATGTCTCAGCAGAGACCCTCCCCCTTCAAACAGGGCTAGAGCACAGCAGGTGAGCACCCCTCCTTCAAACTCTGAGCCCTCTACCCCCTCCCTGACACTCTGACCTTTGCACCCACACTGACCCTTGCATCCCCTCCATGACATTCTGACCCCTATACCCTCTCTCTGACCCTTGCATCCCCTCCAATGCACTGACCCCCTATACCCTCTCCCTGACACTCTGACCCCTATACCCTCTCCCTGACCCTTGCATCCCCTCCATGACACTCTGACCCCCTATACCCCATACCTGACACTCTGACCCCTATACCCACTTCCTGACACTCTGACCCCTATGCCCCCTCCCTGAGACTCTGACCCCTATACCCCCTCCCTGACACTCTGAACTCTATACCCCCTCATTGACACTCTGACCCCTATACCCCATACCTGACACTCTGACCCCTATACCCCCTCCCTGACACTCTGACCCCTATACCCCATACCTGACACTCTGACCCCTATACCCTATACCTGACACTCTGACCCCTATACCCCCTCCGTGACACTCTGACCCCCTATACCCCATACCTGACACTCTGACCCCTATACCTGACACTCTGACCCCCTATACCCTCTCCCTGACACTCTGATACCCCATACCTGACACTCTGACCCCTATACCCCATACCTGACACTCTGACCCCTATACCCCCTCTCTGACACTCTGACCCCTATACACCCTCTGTGACACTCTGACCCCCTATACCCCATACCTGACACTCTGACCCCTATACCCTCTCCTTGACACTCTGACCCCTATACCCTCTCCCTGACAGACCCCCTATACCCCATTCCTGACACTGACCCCTATACCCCCTCCCTGACACTCTGACCCCTATACCCCCTCCCTTACACTCTGACCCCTATACACTCACTCTGACCGTTACACCCCCTCCCTGACCCTCTGACCGCTATACCCTCTCCCTAACACTCTGACCCTTGCACCCTCTCCCTGACAATGGATAGATTTGAGGAGAAATGGAGGGGCCTCCATGTGTGGTCTCCTCCCAGCAGATGTGGGAACTTCATTCAGAAAGCATAGCAGGTAATGAGAGCTGTGGTTGGAAACTTAGAATAGTACAATAAAGAAACAGGCCCTTGATCCCACAATGTTAGTGCCAAGCATGATGCCAAGTTAAACTAGTTTAGTTTAGTTTTTTGTCATGTGTACCGAGGTTGCAAATCTCGTCTGCCTACTCGTGATCCATATCCCTCTATTCCCTGCATATCCATGTGCCTATCTAAAAGCCTTTAAACACCACTATCGTATCTGCTCCACCACCACCCCTGGCAGCACGTTCCAGGCCCCCACCACCCTTTTAGATACATAGATAGATAGATGGACAATAGTTACAGGAGTATGCCATTCGGCCCTTCGAGCCAGCACTGCTATTCAATGTGATCATGGCTGATCATCCACAATCAGTACCCCGTTCCTGCCTTCTCCCCATACCCCTTGATTCCGTTAATCCCAAGAGCTCTAACTCTCTTTGTGCCATTACATCTTTAAACGTTGTTCCATCTTAAAGCTATGCCCTCTAGTCTTTGACATTTCCACTATCAGGAAAAGTTTCTGACTGTCTTCCCTACCTGTGCCTCACACCTTGTTGAGTTCAACTGTGCTATTTGAAATGAACCCATCTGAAATGTGGAGGATTTTAGCCTGTCTTCCCGGTGAAGCCTGGCGCCATGATGGCTACTCCTTCCCTCTATATGTTGCCGAGTGTGATGTTTACCTGTCCTGAAGGCTGATCCCTTGTTACTTCCAATGGACATCTTGCTGCAAAGTAACAAGATTGCCGTCAGACAGTGAAACCTTCACTCAGACTCAGGAACATTCCGGATACTTGGCCAGGACAAGTAAGGAAACACAGGGACAGTCATTATTCCTCGCAAGGCTCTGATCCCTGAGGATTCTGTGTCCAATACACACTGATCACAGCAACCTTCACCTCGGGATGAGCCCTGGATCTACCAGTTTATCCCTGGTCTGAGCATCTCCCAGTTACTGTTTTATGGGTGGATTACTTTGCTATGCATGCTCTACTAACCTGTCAGGGAATCTTAATATATATGTTTATATTAAAGCAGTGAGTTTAACAAACTAACTAATTGTACTCCAATTCGAATCACCAACCACTGTACAGAAGATAACCTGTTACAACCGCCTCGATGTAGAGGCACAAATAAAAGATAAATTAATATATATACAAGTGGCCAATGATTTGACCAACTGACACCATTACACTGAATGGGTCTATTGCTGTAAAACATTGGGGTACAATATTGGTGCGGACGGGTCTTTCACTGTATAATACAGTGCTGGTGGGGTCAAGTCATGTTGTATAACATTGGGGTACAGTACTAGTGGGACTAGTTGCTGCATAACGGGTACACTACCGGTGGGGACGGGCCTGTTGCTGTATAACATTGGGATACAGTACTGGTGGGGGCGGGTCTGTTGCTGTAAAACACTGGGATGCAGTAACGGTGGAGACGGGTCTGTCACTACAACACTAGGTACAGTACCAGTGGGGGCGGGTGTGTCACTACAATGAGGTACAGTACCAGTGGGGGTGGGTGTGTCACTACAACACTGAGGTACAGTACCAGTGGGGGTGGGTGTGTCACTACAACACTGAGGTACAGTACCAGTGGGGGTGGGTGTGTCACTACAACACTGAGGTACAGTACCAGTGGGGGTGGGTGTGTCACCACAACACTGGGATACAGTACCAGTGGGGGTGGGTGTGTCACTATAACACTGGGATACAGTACCAGTGGGGGCGGGTGTGTCACTACAATGAGGTACAGTACCAGTGGGGGTGGGTGTGTCACTACAACACTGAGGTACAGTACCAGTGAGGGTGGGTGTGTCACTACAACACTGGGATACAGTACCAGTGGGGGCGGGTGTGTCACTACAACACTGAGGTACAGTACCAGTGGGGGTGGGTCTGTCACTACAACACTGAGGTACAGTACTGGTGGGGGCGGGCCTGTTGCTGGATAGCACTAGGATGCAGTAACAGTGGGAATGGGTCTGTTGCTGTATAACACTAGCAATGGTGGGAACGGGTCTATCACTACAACACGGGTACAGTACCGGTGTGGACGGGTCTTTTGCTGTACAACACTAGGATGCAGTAACAGCGGGAATGGGTCTATCACTACAACACGGGTACAGTACCGGTGTGGACGGGTCTATCACTACAACACTGGGATGCAGTAACGGTCGGAATGGGTCTGTTGCTGTATAACACTAAGGCAATGGTGGGAATGGGTCTATCACTACAACATTCGGATGCAGTAACGGCGGGAATGGGTCTATCACTACAAAAAAGGAAGAAAGATTCTAAGGGGAGTAGGAGGCAACCGTGGCTGACAAAAGAAGTTAGGGATAGAATAAAACTAAAAGAAAAGATGTATAACACAGCAAAGAGTAGCCGGAAGCCAGAGGATTGGGAAACGTTCATAGGACAACAGAAGGAAACAAAACGGGCTGAAAAGATGAAGTACGAGGGGAAGCTGGCCAGGAATATAAAGAAGGACAGTAAAAGCTTCTTTAGATATGTTAAGGGAAAAAGAGTAGCAAAGTCAAATGTGGGTCCCTTGAAGGCAGACACGGGTGAAATTATTATGGGCAACAGAAATGGCAGAAGAGTTGAATAAGTACTTCGGATCTGTCTTCACTAAGGAAGACACAAACAATCTGGAGGACAGAGGATCTAAGGGGGTAGAGGAACTGAAAGAAATTTTCATTAGGCGAGAAATAGTATTGGGTAGGCTAATGGGACTGAAGGATGATAAATCCCCTGGGCCTGATGGTCTGCATCCCAGGGTCCTCAGAGAGGTGGCTCTAGAAATAGTGGACGCATCGGTGATCATTTTCCAATGTTCAATAGATTCAGGATCAGTTCGTGTGGATTGGAGGATAGCTAATATCCTGCTTTTCAAGAAAGGAGCGAGAGAGAAAACGGGGAATTACAGACCAGTTAGCCTGACTTCGGTGGTGGGCAAGATGCTGGAGTCAATTATTAAAGAGGTAATAATGAGGCATTTAGATAGCAGTAAAAGGATTAGTCCAAGTCAACATGGATTTATGAAAGGGAAATCATGCTTGACTAATCTTTTGGAATTTTTTGAGGATGTGACAAGTAAAATGGATGAAGGGGTGCCAGTGGATGCAGTGTATCTAGACTTTCAGAAAGCCTTTGATAATGTCAAGTCAAGTCACATTTATTTATATAGCACATTTAAAAAACAACCCTTGTTGGCCAAAGTGCTTTACATTTGTTATAAGAATAGCACAAACAAAACAAACTACATACATATATACATGTAGCCCTCACTCAGAGGACGTCACGAAAGGCTTGGGAGTATAGATACGTCTTTAGTCTTGACTGAAAAGAGTCGATGGAGGGGGCAGTTCTGATGGGAAAGGGGATGCTGTTCCACAGTCTAGGGGCTGCAACTGCAAAGGCGCGGTCGCCCCTGAGCTTATGCCTAGACCGCGGGATATTGAGCAACCCCAAGTCGGCCGATCTGAGGGGCCTGGAGGTGGAGTGGTGGGTGAGAAGACTTTTTATGTAGGTGGGGGCAAGCCCATTGAGGGCTTTGTAGACATGGAGGAGGATCTTGAAGTTTATACAGAATCGCACAGGGAGCCAGTAGAGAGAGGCCAGGATCGGGGTGATGTGGTCCCTTTTTTCGGGTGCCCGTCAGGAGTCTCACTGCGGCGTTTTGGACCAGTTGCAGGCGGGACAGGGAAGATTGGCTGATGCCAGTGTAAAGGGAGTTGCAGTAATCTAGGCGGGAGGAGATAAATGTGTGGATGATCTTTTCGAGGTCATCAAACTGGAGGAATTGTTTTATTTTAGCTATCGTCCGAAGCTGAAAGAAGCTAGCTTTTACCACGGCATTGACTTGTTCGTCAAATTTCAGTGCTGAATCAAATATCACGCCATGGTTTTTAACGTGAGGTTTGAGTAGTGGGGTAAGGCTTCCAAGGCTGCCTGCTATCATTTTGATTGAGTCCGAGGGGCCGAGAAGGATGACCTCAGACTTACTCTCGTTTAGTTGGAGGAAGTTCTGGGCCATCCAACACTTTATATCCTCAAGGCATTGGGTAAGGTTAAACAGATTTGATTGTTTTTTGGGCTTCAAGGGGAGATAGAGTTGTGTATCGTCTGCGTAGCAATGGAAGGAAATGCCGTGCCTTTCAATGACTTGGCCTAAGAGGAGCATATACAGGGAGAAGAGAATGGGGCCAAGGATGGAACCTTGTGGAACCTAACAGCAGAAATTAGCTGGGGAGGAGAAAGAGTTGCCTATGTTAGACGAGAAACTCCTACCTTTGAGGTAGGAGATGAACCAGCTCAGGGCAGTGCCATCAATACCAACCCCATACCGGAGACGGTCAATTAGGATGGTGTCCCGCACGGGAGACTGGTGACTAAAATTAGATAACATGGTATTGGGGGTAGGGTGTTGACATGGATAGAAAATTGGTTGGCTGACCGAAAGCAAAGAGTAGGAGTGAATGGGTCCATTTCAGAATGGCAGGCAGTGGCGAGTGGAGTGCCGCAAGGCTCGGTGTTGGGGCCGCAACTGTTTACCATATATATTTAATGATTTGGAAGAGGGAATTAGGAGCAATACTAGCAAGTTTGCGGATGACACAAAGCTGGGTGGCAGTGTGAACTGTGAAGAGGATGTTAGGAGGTTGCAGGGTGACCTGGACAGGTTGAGTGAGTGGGCAGATGCGTGCAGATGCAGTGTAATATAGATAAATGTGAGGTTATCCACTTTGGTGGCAAAAACAAGGGGGCAGATTATTATCCCAATGGGGTTAGGTTAGGTAAGGGGGAGTGCAGCGAGACCTGTGTGACCTTGTACACCGGTCACTGAAAGTTGGCGTTCAGGTACAGCAGGCAGTGAAGAATGCTAATGGAATGTTGGCCATAACAAGAGGATTTCAGTATAGTAGTAGAGAGGTTTCATCTGCAGTTGTATAGGGCTCTGGTAAGACCACATCTGGAGTATTGCGTACAGTTTTGATCTCCTAATTTGAGGAAGGACATCCTTGTGATTGAGGCAGTGCAGCGTAGGTTCACAAGATTGATCCCTGGGATGGCGGGACTGTCATGAGGAAAGATTGAAAAGACTGGGCTTGTATTACGTGGAGTTTAGAAAGATGAGGGGGGATCTTATAGAAACATAAAATTATAAAAGGACTGAACAAACTAGATGCAGGAAAAATGTCCCCAATGTTGGGCGAGTCCAGAACCAGGGGCACAGTCTTAGAATAAAGGGCAGGCCATTTAAGACTGAGGTGAGAAAAAACGTTTTCACCCAGAGAGTTGTGAATTTGTGGAATTCTCTGGCACAGAGGACAGTGGAGGCCAAATCACTGGATGGATTAAGAGAGAGTTAAATAGAGCTCTAGGGGCTAGTGGAATCAAGGGATATGGGGAGTAGGCAGGCACGGGTTATTGATTGGGGATGATCAGCCATGATCACAATGAATGGTGGTGCTGGCTCGAAAGGCCGAATGGCCTCCTCCTGCACCTGTTTTCTATGTTTCTAACTCTAGGATGCAGTAACGGTGGGAATGGGTCTATCACTACAACACGGGTACAGTACCAGTGTGGACGGGTCTATAACTACAACACTGGGATGCAGTAATGGCGGGAATGGGTCTATCACAACACGGGTACGGTACCGGTGGGGACGGGTCTGTTGCTATACAACACTAGGATGCAGTAACGGTGGGGACGGGTCTGGTGCTGTATAACTCTAGGGCAATGGTGGGAATGGGTCTATCACTACAACGCTGGGATACAGTAACGGTGGGAGTGGGTTTGTCACTGTAACATTGGAGTGATATTAGCATCTGTTGATATATTATTTGCTCCATCTTCACCACCTTTTCAACCTGCACTGCTATCTTCTGGACCCTCAAACTTGTAAACCATGCACTTCAGGAAGGCTGAGCAGGTAAACTGACTGTCATGTCGTGGAGGGATGGAAGTGACTTCCTGTGAGAGACAATGGAGTGGATGTTTTGTGAAGGATTATTTTGGGATCAGTACAGCGGTGTGACAAGGTGAGTTTAGGTGTCTTTCCTTTTATTTCTTTTAAACGCAGTAGTAACATGAGGGATAAACATGTACAGTGAATGGAAGGATCCTGAGGAGCATTGATCTATAGAGGGATCTTGGAGGTCCTGAAAGTAACAACACAAAGGATAGGATAACAAAGTATCCTTGCTATCACGATCAGGGCACTGAGCAGAAACATTAGCAAGTTTGATCAGGCTACAGTTAGAGTATTGTGTGCAGTGTCGGCACAGACATAGTGGCCGAAGGGCCTGTTCCATGCTATATTCTATGAACATTAATATTTTATATATAAATACAGAAGGTATTATTGACAAGTCTACTCTGTACTTTATGACAAAACTCCAATAAACCACACCTTGGGCGGTGTGGACTACTTGGGCTGAAGGGCCGAAGAGGAAGGGGGAGGAGGAGTGAGAGGGAGGTGGGAGAGGGAAGCTGGAGGGAACAGCGGGAAGAGGAGATCAGTCATTTGGGTGCGGGGAGAACCATGCTTGCCCATTGCTGCCCTCTTGAATTCCCATTTGTGTAGAGTTGTATTGCAATCCTATGCGCCAGTCATTTTATGAGTTTATGCACCGAAGTGGATAGTGTGTGTGTGGGAGAGGGTGGATAGTTTGTGTGTGACGCTGCAGGCCCCCCCCCCCCCCAACGGGTCCCACTTAGTCTAGTAATTATTAAAAGTCTGATCTTGGATGTGTATTTTTGTGTGTGTGTGTGTGTGTGTGTGTGTGTGTGTGTGTGTGTGTGTGTGTGTGTGTGTGTGTGTGTGTGTGTGTGTGTGTGTGTGTGTGTGTGTGTGTGTGTGTGTGTGTGTGTGTGTGTGTGTGTGTGTGTGTGTGTGTGTGTGTGTGTGTGTGTGTGTGTGTGTGTGTGTGGTGTGTGTGCGCGCGCGCGCGCGCGCGCGCGTGCGTGCGTGCGTGCGTGCGTGCGTGCGTGCGTGCGTGCGTGCGTGCGTGCGTGCGTGCGTGCGTGCGTGTGTGTGTGTGCGCGCGCGTGCGTGCGTGCGTGTGTGTGTGTGTGTTGCTCGTCTGTGATTCACATCTTCTCGAAAACACGACGTGCTAATGGTGAAATTTTTAGATATTCCGATAGAGATTTATGCCATGATGTCAAAAATCGCCTCATCTGAAAATGTGATGCATTATTTCTTTAGTTATTTATTAAAATTGTTCACAAATCTGTAATATTTTTTAAATGTGTCAGCCTCGATAACAATCAGCACGGGAACACCTCAAGGCTACGTGTTCAGCCCCCTGCTGTACTCACTCTATACTCATGACTGCGTAGCCGGTCATAGTGCGAACTCCATCATCAAGTTCGCTGACGACACCACTGTTGTGGGGCGTATCACTGATGGGGACGAGTCAGAGTGTAGAAGAGAGATCGAGCGACTGTCCATATGGTGCCAGCACAATAACCTGGCCCTCAACACCAGCAAAACCAAGGAACTGATTGTGGACTTTGGAAGGGGTAGGATGGGGACCCACAGTCCCGTTTATATCAACGGGTCGATGGTGGAAAGGGTCAAGAGCTTCAATTCCTGGGCGTGCATATCTCTGAAGACCTTTCCCGGTCCGAGAACACTGATGCAATTGTTACGAAAGCACATCAGCGCCTCTACTTCCTGAGAAGATTACAGAGAGTCGGCATGTCAAGGAGGACTCTCTCTAACTTCTACAGGTGCACAGTAGAGAGCATGCATCGTGGCTTGGTTCGGCAACTTGAGCGCCCTGGAGCGGAAAAAGACTACAAAATGTAGTAAACACTGCCCAGTCCATCATCGGCTCTGACCTCCCTTCCATCGAGGGGATCTATCGCAGTCGCTGCCTCAAAAAGGCTGGCAGCATCATCAAGGACCCACACCCATCCTGGCCACACACTCATCTCCCTGCTACCTTCAGGTAGAAGGTACAGGAGCCAGAAGAGTGCAACGACCAGGTTCAGGAATAGCTACTTCCCCACAGCCATCAGGCTATTAAACGTGGGTGGGACAAAACTCTGAACAATAATAGCCCATTATCTGTTTATTTGCACTTTATCAGTTTATTTATTCATGTGTGTGTATATTTATATAATGGTATACGGACACACTGATCTGTAGTCATGCCTACAATGTTCTGTTGTGCTGAAGCAAAGCAAGAATGTCATTGTCCTATCTGGGACATGAAAATAAACTCTCTTGAATCTTGAAGTTAATGAGCTAATGATATCAAAATGTTGTCTGCTCACAACGCCCGCTGTGGCACTGTTTTCCACGCGCTGCGAGTCACGTCACCCCCCCCCCCCCGACTCGCAGTCATTTGGTCACCGCCCGCTCGCAGTCGACTCGCACTCGGCCGGGCCGTTTACCCCGCCCACAGCCCAGCCGCCCTCCCCCCCGGACTCTGGATTGAAGCCGCTGAACACGCAGTAATTTGGTTGGGCTTCCAGGGCTTCCGAGGTTCCGCGCACTCCCGAGGCCCGCCGCCCGCTCGCAGTCGGCCCCGCCCGGTCAGTGTCCATGCCGCCCACCTCGCCGAGTTCAAGTCCACCCTCTCCCCTCTCTCCCCCCTCCTCTCTCCCTCCCCCTCCCTTTCCCCCTCCCCATCCTCTCCCCCTTCCCCTCGTCTCTCCCACTCCCTCCATCTCTCCCACTGCCCCCCTCCCTACCCCCACTCCTCCCCCACTCTCCCCACTCCTCCCCCCTCTCTCCCCCTCTCCCCCTCTCCACGCATCTCCCCGCCTCTATCCCTCCTTTCCCTCCCCTCCTCCCTCCCACCCCCTCCCCCTTCCCCTCGCCCTCCTCCTCCCCCTTAGACCCTCTCCCCGCTCCCCCTCCCTCCCCCTCTCCCCTCACTCTCTGCCCCCCTCTCCTTCCCCTCTCCTCCCCCTCTCCCCCCTCTCCCCCTCTCCTCTCCCCTCCCCCTCCCCACTCTCCATCCCCCCAACCCCCTCTACACCTGACATAGGTAAAAAAAGAGAAGAGGTCCTGAAAGGAGAATTTAGGGAGTTAGGAGGGGAATTAAAGAGAAGGACAGCAAAGGTAACAATCTCAGGATTACCGCCTGTGCCACGCGACAGTGAGAGTAGGAATGGAGCGAGGTGGAGGATAAATGCGTGGCTGAAGGACTGGTGCAGAAGGCAGGGATTCAAATTTCTGGATCATTGGGACCTCTTTTGTGGAAGGTTCGACCTGTACAAAAAGGATGGGTTGCACTTGAACCTGAGGGGGACCGATATCCTGGCGGGGAGATCTGCAAAGGCTACTGGGGAGACTTTAAACTAGAATGGTTGGGGGGAGGGACTCAAATAGAGAATGCTATTAGACAGTGTGTGAGGCAGGAGGCAGAGAAGGAAAGCACTCAGACCCAACATGTAGCGGGGAAAGAAGAAAACAATAATAAACAGAGAATAAGAGGTGGTGGGGTTCTTAAATGGGTGAGCAGAGAAACAGAGGGGTGTAAAATGCGGGTGGAAGCAATAGGTAGCAAGGTGAAAAGTAAAAGTGGCAGGCACACAAAACCAGGGCAAAAATCAAAAAGGGCCACTTTTCAACATATTTGTATGAGGGGTAAGAGCGTTGTAAAAACAAGCCTGAAGGCTTTGTGTCTCAATGCAAGGAGCATTCGTAATAAGGTGGATGAGTTGAACGTGCAGATAGCAATTAATGATTATGATATAGTTGGGACCAGAGGACTGGGAGAAATTCAGAGACAAGCAGAGGAGGACAAAGGGCTTAATTAGGAAAGGGAAAATAGATTATGAAAGGAAACTGGCAGGGAACATAAAAACTGACTGCAAAAGTTTTTATAGATATGTGAAGAGAAAGAGATTAGTTAAAACAAATGTAGGTCCCTTGCAGTCAGAAACAGGTGAATTGATCATGGGGAACAAGGATTTGGCGGACCAATTGAATAACTACTTTGGTTCCGTCTTCACTAAGGAAGACATAAATAATCTGCCGGAAATAGCAGGGGGCCGTGGGTCAAAGGAGATGGAGGAACTGAGTGAAATCCAGGTTAGTCGGGAAGTGGTGTTGGGTAAATTGAATGGATTAAAGGCCGATAAATCACCAGGGCCAGATAGGCTGCATCCCAGAGTACTTAAGGAAGTAGCTCCAGAAATAGTGGATGCATTAGTGATAATTTTTCAAAACTCTTTAGATTCTGGAGTAGTTCCTGAGGATTGGAGGGTAGCAAACGTAGCCCCACTTTTTAAGAAGGGAGGGAGAGAGAAAACAGGGAATTACAGACCAGTTAGTCTAACATCGGTAGTGGGGAAACTGCTAGAGTCACTTATTAAAGATTGGATAGCAGCACATTTGGAAAGTGGTGAAATCATTGGACAAAGTCAGGATGGATTTACGAAAGGTAAATCATGTCTGACGAATCTTATAGAATTTTTCGAGGATGTAACTAGTAGAGTGGATAGGGGAGAACCAGTGGATGTGTTGTATCTGGACTTTCAGAAGGCTATCGACAAGGTACCACATAAGAGATTAGTATACAAACTTAAAGCACATGGTATTGGGGGTTCAGTATTGATGTGGATAGAGAACTGGCTGGCAAACAGGAAGAAAAGAGTAAACGGGTCCTTTTCACAATGGCAGGCAGTGACTAGTGGGGTACCGCAAGGCTCAGTGCTGGGACCCCAGCTACTTACAATTTATATTAATGAGCTGGATGAGGGAATTGAAGGCAATATCTCCATGTTTGCGGATGACACTAAGCTGGGGGGCAGTGTTAGCTGTGAGGAGGATGCTAGGAGACTGCAAGGTGACTTGGATAGGCTGGGTGAGTGGGCAAATGTTTGGCAGATGCAGTATAATGTGGATAAATGTGAGGTTATCCACTTTGGTGGCAAAAACAGGAAAGCAGACTATTATCTAAATGGTGGCCGATTAGGAAAAGGGGAGATGCAGCGAGACCTGGGTGTCATGGTACACCAGTCATTGAAAGTAGGCATGCAGGTGCAGCAGGCAGTGAAGAAAGCGAATGGTATGTTAGCTTTCATAGCAAAAGGATTTGAGTATAGGAGCAGGGAGGTTCTACTGCAGTTGTACAGAGTCTTGGTGAGACCACACCTGGAGTATTGCGTACAGTTTTGGTCTCCAAATCTGAGGAAGGACATTATAGCCATAGAGGGAGTGCAGAGAAGGTTCACCAGACTGATTCCTGGGATGTCAGGACTTTCATATGAAGAAAGACTGGATAGACTTGGCTTATACTCACTAGAATTTAGGAGATTGAGAGGGGATCTTATAGAAACGTACAAAATTCTTATGGGGTTGGACAGGCTAGATGCAGGAAGATTGTTCCCAATGTTGGGGAAGTCCAGGACAAGGGGTCACAGCTTAAGGATAAGGGGGAAATCCTTTAAGACCGAGATGAGGAAAAACTTTTTCACACAGAGAGTGGTGAATCTCTGGAACTCTCTGCCACAGAGGGTAGTTGAGGCCAGTTCATTGGCTATATTTAAGAGGAGTTAGATGTGGCCCTTGTGGCTAAGGGGATCAGGGGGTATGGAGAGAAGGCAGGTACGGGATACTGAGTTGGATGATCAGCCATGATCATATTGAATGGCGGTGCAGGCTCGAAGGCCGAATGGCCTACTCCTGCACCTATTTTCTATGTATCTATGTATCTATGTATCTCCCCCCTCCCTTCCCCCCCTCCCTCTCCCCCTCTTCCTCACTGCCCCACTCTCTCTGCCCCTCTGTCTCTGCCCCTCTGCCCCCTCTCTCTATGCCCCCTCTCTCTACCCCCCTCCCTCTCTAGATGCGCATGTGAGGTGGGGACTATGTGTCAGTGGATAGGGCGGGGATGGGGTAAAAGGAGCTAATGAATAATGTAATGAGTCGAGTCAAACACATATCAAAATACAACACATGTTTATTAGATCTACTTACAGCATCGATCTGCGGGACATTACAGTTCTTAGCAGCTACTCATACTGAATGGTGCAGGCAAGCTCTTGTTAATATAAAACACATATTAGGCGGAGCCACTACCTAACAAGCACTACAATTGGCTAGTAGGAAATAACCAATCTACCTCTTTCCTTGTAGAAACAAAAGAAAGCAACGGTACATAGGAACATGGTGGCAAAGCGATATGGGTGTCGGAACATTAATAACGCATACGGGGAAGTTTGTATCATTACACAAAATCACCGTATCTAATGGGTGGCCTGCTAACCCGTCCGGCGAGTGTGCAGTACGAATCCGCCTCACCTCCTTTCACCGGAGAAGATACCAGGGAGGGAATGGGGGAAGTGACCGGGGCCCCGACTGGGCGGGGAGATAGGCGAGCTAGTCACTGAACGCCACGGGGAGGCCGCGGTGGAAATGGTCGCTGATAGTGGAGCTGCAGGACCGGCTGAGGGAGGGTATACAAAACGCGAGACATCTGGATACGGAGTCACAGGACGCGGTCCCTTCACTGGAAGGATATGTTGACGGTTGTGTCTGTAAATGGCTCCATCCGCTTCAACCAGATAAGAGCGTGGTTCTTTGGCAGGGCCTTAGATGTGACCCAGATGGCCATAGTTTTCGGGTCTGGAGGCGAACCACCTGTCCACTGGCGGGAGGTTTAAGTGGCTTACTGGATTTATCAAAAAAACGTTTCTGAGTATCGCGTTTGAATTTAGTTGTTTCTGGACCGCAGACGGAGAACGAACTTGTGGTTGCACAAGCTGCTGGAAAACAGGCAGGGGTTTGGCGAGACATCAGTCATTGGGCTGGGGAATCCAGTATGGGATCCCTTGCAATGTTTCTTAAATTGAGCAGGTCTAGGTATACGTCCGATTTTGCAAGGTATGACCACTCCATTCATTGTTTTGCGCTTCGGACGGTGCGTTCGGCGAGTCTGTTGGGCTGCGGGAACTTTGGGCTGCTGGTAATATGTCGGAAGTCCCATAGTTTTGCAAAGTTTTTGAAAGACTGGCTGGTGAACTGTCTGCCGTTGTCGGACAGAAGACGTGCAGGGGAGCCGTGCACGGAGAAGTGACGCTGCAATTTCTCGATAACCGCTTCAGATGTAATGGTTTGGAGTAAATCGATGTCGAACCAACCCGAATAAGAGTCAACAAGAACGAGATGGTGTTTCCTATGCCATTCGATTATATCAATGGCTAAAGTGAACCACGGGAGAGGAGGAACCGGGTGCAGCAGTAAAGGGTGCTTCTGCTGATGTGGCATCAGGCTTTTGCAGACGGCGCAGACTTTAGTTTTGTCGCGTATGTACTTGGTCATACCAGGCCAGTATAACATGCATTGTGCCCGTTGTAGGGTTGCCTCCACGCCGGGATGGCCCCTGTGGACGGTGTCGAAGTACTTGTCCGGGGAAGACAGCTGGGACAACTGCCTTGTGGCCCTTGACTATAATCCCGTCCAGTAACACCAGTTCGTCACGAACCAGGAAGTATGGGTGGATTGCGAGCGGGGTGTTGTGTTGTTTATCCGGCCAGCCACGCCGGATGTCTGCATACAGCAGATGTAAAGTCTCATCAGCAGCCGTGTGTTCTGCTAGGCTGCTCAAACAATCAGTAGGAACATACGATAACTTCATTACTGAGAACTGGTCCTGTTCAGAGAGTTGTTGTTCGTTGGTTTTGCGTGGGGCTCTTGATAGCGTATCAGTTATGTGCATGTCCTTGCCTTTCTTATAGACAATGGTGAAATCATACTGCAACCATTGCATCATCATTCGTTGCAGGAGGGCTGGGGCAGCGTGAATGGGTTTATTCAAAATAGTGACCAATGGCTGGTGGTCAGTTGCTATAGTCACAGACTTCCCCAAAATAAAGTCCTTGAATTTTGTGCAGGCGGAAACCACAGCGAGCAATTCTTTTTCGATCTGGGCGTAACGTTGTTCAGTTTCAGTTAGTGTGTGAGAGGCGTGAGAAACAGGTTTGCAGTCGCCATAGGTAGTGGTCTGCAGGCAAGCAGCGCCAAGTCCGTACTGGGACGCATCGCAGGTGAGCGTTACTGGTAACTCCAAAGCAAAGTAGGCGAGTGTAGGTGCGCTAGCCAGCTGCAACTTGGGACTGTCAAAAGCTCTTTGATGCTGCGGATACCAGGACCATGCAGCGTCCTTGTGTGTCAGTTCTCGCAGCGGGGGCAGATATGTTGCTGAGGTTAGGAATAAATTTCCCCAGGTAGTTGACCATTCCAAGGAACCTTTGTAGACTCGCAACGTCAGTAGGAACCGGCATTTCGTTGATAACTACAGTTTTTGATGGGTCTGGTCTGAGACCATCACTTGTGAAAACATGTCCGACGTAGGTAACTTTTGGGACTTGCACTTCAGGGGATTGAGTTTGAGCTGAATGTCTTTGGCATGGTCTAGTACTTTCTTCAGATTGGCATCATGTTCAGCCAGGTTGCGTCCATAGACGAGAATGTCATCAACAATGATGGCGCATGGATAATCAGCAAACAATTGTTCCATCGTGCGCTGGAAAACTTCGCTGGCGGAGTTGATGCCAAAGGGCATTCAGAAATTTGTATCGGCCGAAGGGGGTGCCGAACGTAGTAAGATTGGTTGAGTCTGGGTCCAGTGGAATCTGCCAAAACGAGCTTTTGGCATCCAGAACAAAGAACACTGATGCATTGCCTATTTGACAGCAACTTCATCTACTGTTCGCATAGGGTAGTGTGGGCGTTTGATAGCAGTGTTGAGATCTCTGGGGTTTATGCAGATACGGATCACCTCCTTGTTTTTTTTCGTTGCGACCACCATGGTGGAAACCCAGTCAGATGGGTCTGTAACTTCAGCAATAACACCCATGGAGACCATCTGCTTGAGTTCATTGTGTACTCTGTCATGCATAGTCACCACAGGAGTGACGTTGGGATCAATGACAATGTGGTATTTGAGGGGGCAACTTGCCAAGCTCATCGTTAAACAGTTCTTTTTATTGAGAGAGTACTCGCTGAATGGGCCCATCAGCGAGAAAGAGTTGATGGACAGCGCGGCCAAAGTATACCAGGCCCAGGTCTAGACCTTGATACTGAGCAAAGTCTCTGAATCCCCCTTGCCGATATAAAACTTTAAGGTATGGGGCTGCTTGTCTACGGTGCACTTTAAATTAGTTTGTCCAAGTGGGTGTAGAACATCTCCCATGTAGGCCCGAAGCATGGCCGAGACCTTTTCAATACGTTCATCCTTACAATTAAAAAAAAACTCTGATAACGAGATGACGTTGCATTTCACGCCCGTATCAACCTTAGTGATGAAAGGTCTGTTATTCACAAACATGGTTACCTCAGGGTCAAGTTTCTCGTTAGACGAAGGGAGGAGAGAGTGGATTGATGAGCTGGTGTCTGTACTTTCAGAGAGCTGAGCGGGGATGGCAAGTGAGGTTCTAGGCATTCGTTATCAGCAAGGTCATGTTGAAACAGGTGCAGGCTTGTCCTTGGAGCTGGTTGAGTCGCACGGGAATGGCAGCATCAAGCAAAGTGGTTTAATTTCTTGCAGAAATTGCAGGTTATACCATATACCTGCTGACCCGTAGCATGAAAATAGTTGCAATTTTGACATCGAACAGTAAATCCTCTCTGCTGCCAGGCAGGGGAGGCTGCGAATGGCTGTTACGAGAGGAGGTGTCTGTAAGATTGACACTATACTGCGAACGCTGACCGGAGGGCACAGACTTAGTGTGAGAAGATGTTATCTCAGCAATACGACAGGCGTGCTCCGCTTGATTAGTTATTGGTTGTTTCCTACTAGCCAATTGTAGTGCTTGTTTATGTGCCAGTTATCTCTATCATGGCAAACTCGTCTCTCCGTCCTAGTCCTCTGATCTTTGACGCTGACATTGTAGTTAGTGTGTGTGTGGGGGGTGGTCAGTGTGTGTGTGAGACGCCGCAGGCTGCCCCCCTCCCCCCCTCAACCGCACATTGAGGGGACGGGACCCACTTGGTTTAGTAACTATTAGAAGTCTGATCTTGGATGTGGATGTATTTGTGTGTGTGTTTGTGTTTGTGTGTGTGTAATATTCGACTGCGCTTCACATATCCTCAAAAACACGACGCGCTAATGGTGACATTTTTACATATTCTGATGGAGATTTACGCCATGATGTCAAAATCGCCTTATCTGAAAATTGGATGCATTATTTCTTGAGTTATTTATTTACATTGTTCACAAATCTGATATCAGCTCGTTAAAAGTTAACGGGCTGATAACATCACAATGGGTCTGCTCATGCCGCCTGCTGCGCACTGTTTTCCACACACTGCGAGTTACGTCACCCTCTCACTCGGCTGGCCGCCCCGCCCCGCCCCGCCCCGCCCACAGCCCCGCCCCGCCCCGCCCACAGCCCAGCCCGCCCACAGCCCCGCCCCGCCCCGCCCCGCCCACAGCCCAGCCCAGCCCCGCCCCGCCCCGCCCACAGCCCAGCCCCGCCCCGCCCCGCCCCGCCCACAGCCCAGCCCAGCCCCGCCCCGCCCCGCCCACAGCCCAGCCCAGCCCCGCCCCGCCCCGCCCACAGCCCAGCCCCGCCCACACGCCCCGCCCCGCCCCGCCCCGCCCGCCCCGCCCACAGCCCAGCCCCGCCCACAGCCCAGCCCCGCCCACAGCCCAGCCCCGCCCACAGCCCAGCCAGCCTCCACAACCGGGCTCTGCATTGAAGCAGCTGAACACACAGTAATGACGCGTGCACCGCTGCCCGCTCCCTTCCTCATCCTGGCGATCTCTGACCTCCACTCCGCCACCCCGTCCGATCGTTTGTCACGCGGGTGGGTGGGCTTTGCTCGCGGAAGCCACCATCGGCAAGCCCTCTGCTGCGTTTGACCGTCCTCAGATCGCTCCGAGCCTTGCTCAGGTCCATGCCGGCTGTAGCCTCGCTCGGGCCCGGCGCCTGGTGGGGAGGCTGCTGCTCTACAACCTGGGTAGGTGCTGCCTCTACCTCTCCCCCTCTCTCTCTACCCCCTCTCCGGGGCAGAGAAGAAGAGAGAGGTATGGGGAGGGAGAGGGGGGAGAGAGGGGGTTTGGTGGGAGGGGTGGTGGAGGGGGGATGGAGAGTGGGGGGGGGAGAGGGAGAGAGGAGACGGGGAGGAGAGGGGGGAGGGGAGAGAGAAAAGGGGAGAGGGGGGCCTCGATCGGGTACAAGGCCCCCCCCCCCGAAACCAGGCGTTGGGGGGACGGGACCCAACGGGTCCCACTTGGTTTAGTAACTATTAAAATTCTGATCTTGGATGTGTGTATTTATTTGTGTGTGTGTGTGTGTATGTGCGTGTGATGTTCGTCTGCGTTTCACATCTCCTCGAAAACATGATGCGCTAATGGTGAAATGTTTACATATTCCGATAGAGATTTACGCCATGATGTCAAAAACCATCTTATCTGAAAATTTGATGCATTATTTCTCGTTATCTATGAAAATGTACAAAAGAATCAAATAACTTGGTAAATAAACGAGATTGCCTCGCCGATGATGTCACAAGAGCTCTGCTCCATGCGGCTGCTGCGCATTGTTTTCCCACGCGATGCATGTTACCCCATTACCCCCTCTAGCAGTCATTTGGTCACCGCCCACTCCCAGTCGACTCGCACTGGGCGGCCGTCCGCCCACCTCGCCCGCAGCACAGCCACCCACCCACCCGGGCTCTGGATTGAAGCCGCTGAACACGCTGTAATTTGGTGGACGCGTGCACCGCTGACCGCTGACCGCTTGCTTTTCGCGGCCCGCTCGATTTTCAGACTGCGACACGCGCTGCGAGTGAAGACGATACTTTATTTCCAGAGTTATTTACGAAAATGTTCAAAAAATTCAAATAACGGAAAATAAACGAGATGGTCTCGTTGATGGCGTCCTCGTGGCCTGCTGCCCTATGTTCCACGCGCAGCGAGTGACGTCACCACCCTCCCCCCTCCTTCCCCCTCACCCCTCCAACCTCCTGGTTCTTCAAAAGACGCAGAAAGAATGAGCAAGTGGGCTCTGCACTGCAGATCCCGAGGGTAGCGAGGTCTTCCGAGGTCCGCGAGGTTCCGAGGCCCGCTGCTGGCTCGCAGTCGGAGCCCATTCTCTGTCTGCCCTGCCCGCTCGCTGAGTTCGCCCTCTCCCTCTTTCTCCCCCCTCCCCCTCCCTCCGTTTCCGTCTCCCTCTAACTCTGTGCGTCTGTGTCCCTCGATGTCCCTCTTTGTCCCTCTCTATGCCTCTGTGTCCCTCTCTGTCCATCTCTGTGTCCGCCTCTGTGTCCATGTGCCCCTCTCTGTGCCTCTTTGTCCATCTCTGTGCACCTCTCTGTGTCCCTCTCTGTGTGCCTCTGTGTCCCTCTCTGTGCCTCTGTGTCCCTCTCAGTGCCTCTGTGTCCATCTCTCTCCCCGCCTCCCTTTCTAGCCCCACTTGCAAGTTGGGGGCTATGTGCGAGTGGATAGGGCGGGGATGGGGTAAAAGGAGCGAATGAATAATATAAATATAATATCACAAATGTTGAAAATAACGAGATGGGCACGTCACAATGCTCTGCTTGCGCTATATTCCACGCGCTGCGAGTGACTTCACCCTCCGACCCCACTACCCCCCCCCCCCTGCCCCGGCCATGCATTGAAGCTGGCTGAAGTCCTTTGGTTGACGTGCGCACTGCTGCCCGCTGCCCGCTCCCCGCTCCTTCCCTCCTCTCCCCCCCTATTTCCCCCGACCACCCCCGTCCCCGTACTCGGGCCCTGATGCTTTAATAAAGCCTGAAGCTTGCAGCATGAATGAAACCTGCAGCCGCCAATGGGAGGCGTTCGGGAATCAGCCTCCTCCTGTGACCGCAGCCCGCTCGCCCGCCCGCCCGTCTCCCCTCCCCCTCACCACCCCGCCTCCTGCTCCCCCCTTCTCCCTTCCCCTTTTCCCCCTCCTCTCTACCCCCTCCTCGCTCTCCCCTCATCTCTCCCATACTCTTTCTCTCCCCTTTCTTTCTCCACTCTCCCTCTCTCCCTCATCTCTCTCCCATCCGTACTCTCTCTCCCCCCTCGCATCCCCCTCCCTCATGCCTCCCCCCTTCCGCCCCTCTTCCACCCCTCTACCCCCCCTGAGTGAGTGGTGGAAAGGGTTGCCTTGGTGGAACGGGTAAGTGGTGGAATATTGCGTTGGGGGAACGGGGCCCAACGGGTCCCACAATAAAACTCCTGTCTTGTTTTCTATTATTTGTTTGCCCACCTCACAATGACGTCACCATGGGATCCCGAATTTCATGTACATGAAAAACTCAGTTTTAAAAAAAACGTTGCGATTTAATTGTGTTTGTGTATGTATGTGTGTGTGTGCGTGTTTTTTTGGGTGTGCGGGGATGGGATAAGGGGAGTTCATTTATAACAAAATATCGCGATTTTCATTTTGGGGGTTTGGATAGGAGGAGGCTTCATTTAAAAAGCATTGCGCTTTTTCATCGTGTGGGATGGGGGAGGTGGGGAGCCACGGGATAGAGGGAGAGGAGGGGGCATGGAAGGAGTGGGAGGGGAAAATGTCACAATGGGGATCTCGCGTCACAACGAGAACCCCTCAGCTGCGCCTGTGGGGTTGGGAACAATGGATGAGTGCTGGAATATTGCGTTTGGGGGAAATGGGCCCGACGGGTCCCACTTGGTCTAGTATATTACTAAAAGTCTCATCTTGTTTCTATATTTGTGTGCCCGGTTAGTACCTGTATTTGCGCAAAAATGGCACACGATAGCACTACAATTTATGGTCCGCTTTACTCGCAATTGTCCTGTGATGTCAATTAAACAACTTTCGTTCAGATTGATGCCTTGTTTTACACGTTATTGACATTTTACACTTACAAAAATTAAATAAAATCTTCCTGCACGTCAATGGGATCCCGAATTTCATGAACATAAAAAAAAACTCAGTTAAAAAAAACATCGTGATTTCCATTATGATGTGGGGGGGGGGGGATAGAGGGGGTTCCATTTAAAACAAAACATCGTGACTTTCATTCTGGGGGTGGGATGGGGAGAGCTTTCATTTACATAGTGAACAAACGTTTAAAAAAACTCGCGCTTTTCATGTGTGTGTGGGGGTGGGGTGGGATAGAGGGGAAGTTTCATTAAAAAAAAACGCGATTTTCATTGTTGGGGGGAGGGAGTGGGTGGATGGGGGAGATTTTCATTGTGGGGGGGTTGGGATAGGGGGGAAGTGGGGAGTGGGGACCTGTGGGATAGAGGGAGATGAGGGGTAGGAAAGGAGAGGGAGGGGAAAGTAGGGGAGGTGAGGAGGGTGGGGGAGGAGGGGACACAGGGAGAGGAGGGAGGGAGTGGGGGATTGAGGGAGATGAGGGCAATTGAGGAGGTCGGGAGGGAGAGTGGGGGATGGGATAGGGGATAGGTGTGGAATGGGGAGCAGGTCAGGGCCGGATTTAGATGAAGAGAGGCCCAAAGCTATTTCACTTGTGAGCCCCCCTTCAATCCCCCACCCCCACGACTAGAGGACCATACTACCCGACAGTGACAGTGTGACACTTTTAGATCCTACTGTATGTTGTCATTAAACAGTTGGTTTTAAAATACATATTGGATTCACCGCAGAGCGGGCGATGCCTTACCTGGATTGCCGTTTGAAGCTCTGGAGTGTTGGGCTGCTGCTTCAACATCATGAGCTGTGATTTGCGCAGCTCCCAGCCTCGGGCCACGCTGATTTCAATATCGCGGAGCCCTGGGATCCCTTTGCCGAGGGCCGCCAGCGAGAATCTCCACCCAGCTCAGCCTGTGGGACTTAGGAAGTCGCCGATTCGGAAGTCCAAGCCGCTGAGAATGTTCTACCATTCTGAAGTCGGATGGTGATCCCCAATTTTAATTGTACCACTGGTATGAGGGGGGTCCAAGAGGAGGGGGTCCATTGGAGACGAGAAAAGGATCATCAATGGGGGCGAGGACTCCTTCGTATGGAAGAACGGTGTGAGGCGGAGGCGACGGAAGAGCTCCAAATCGCGTCGGGCGCGGAACTCATTGAGGTGGGGATGGAGGGAGACAAAGGTGAGGCCTCTGCTGAGGACAGACCGTTCGGTATCTGAAAGGGGAGGTCAGGGGGGATGGTGAACACACGGCAGGGATGGGGTGGGGCCAGAGGAAGGCAGGTGAGTGGACTGAGGCCGAGGCAATGTCTGGTGGGTGGTCAGGGGGTGGGGGGGTATGAAGACTGGTGTGGGTGGGGAAGAGCTGGGTCACATGGTTTGAGGGAAGACCCAGCGGAACAGCCACTGAGATTACCAGGTTGGGGGTTGCTAGCACTAGAACCCAGCGCAGTCAAACCCGGGAGAGTGGGAGTCTGCAGGTGGAAACGTCAGGCCGGTCCTGAGTCCAGGCTGCAGGTAAGGCGATGGCTGCGGGCTGCTGGTGGACGGTGGAGTGGCCAGGTTCGCGGGGCAAAGAGAGGAGGTCCCGGTGGGTGGATGGTCAGTGGGGCGGCGAGGTTCAACGGGTCCCGGTGAGGCAGCGTGGTTAGTAGGCCCTCCTAGATCTCAAGGCCCTAAGCTTAAGCTTGTCTTGCTTATATGTAAATCCGGCCCTGGAGCAGGGGGATAGAGAGAGAGGAGGGGGTAGGTAAGGGTGAGGGGTTATGGAGGGAGGGGGGAGTGACTGAGTGTAGGGGAAGGAAAGGGAGAGAAAGATGAGAGGAGTGGGGAGGGGAGGGAGGAGAGGGGAATGTAGAGGGAGGGTGAAGAGGGGAGGGAGTGCTGGTGATGAGGGGGAATGATTAACCGGCATATCCTGGAATCGGTGACGTTGGGCTAATACATCAATAATGAAATAAATGAGTCAACTCGTTCCCGGGAAGCTGACGATGAGAGAAAAACCTTGCCCTGTCCAAAATGTGATTTGAGGGCAGGTCACAGATCTGGCTTAGTTTACGCAGCAAAACATTAGGGTCAGTAGGAGATTCCGCCGGTGTAATTACCTGGTTGTTGGCATCACGGATAGCCGGAGCATACGGAATGTTCTGGATCGACGATGGGCATCTGGGCCCCGCAAGGTTGAGCAGGAGCGAGGCCTTGACAGCATCTGGTTCATTTTGGTGTACAATGTTCATGTAGTGCTGCCAATTCAATTTCAAACGTGGCCCAGCGTTCGCTGATATCCGCATCAAAGACAAGAGGGTCAGGCTTTCGAGAAGAAGAAGCCATCGTAAAGTAAAGCAAAACTCACAAAAGATAAAATATAAACCGTTATACAAGAGGAATGGATAATCCCACTTCTGACGCCATGTAGACAGACACCTGAGACAGTATTGTTTAAACACTCTTTAATCAGCACTATAACTTGGCAGAATTTAAAGGCAAGGTGTTGTCAGTTCATCCTAGCTGCTCGACTGACGGTGCTGGAATAGGCGTTAGTATAAATGTTATAGTGGGGTGGTGCTGGCTAAGTGTGATTGGTTCACATGCATCATCAATCTACTCCTTCCCCTAAAGATTAAATGTGGAAAGGAAGTGTATTAAAACATGCTCGCCATATCTGTCTGGTGTCTACTAACACGGCCCGAGCGCGTGCGGACCCAACATCTCCTCCCTCCACTGAAGGATTAGGCGGAGAGGCTGAAGGTGAAAATCGCAAGGGAGAGGCTTGTGGTGACCGAGAGGGGAAACATGGGGTAGGTGTAACCCCGTGGTTAGTGGAGACCGAGGGACGTGGGGGGTTGCAAGGCATGCGGGGATGGGCGGGAGACATTGCGAAAGACGGCTAGAACTGAGCGGCAGAGCACAGGTATCAGCAGGTGGTGTCGGGGCTCCTTCACAGCAAGCAGGTGTCGACTTCTCCGGTATACCGCTCCCTCAGTCACAAGGTACAATCGCGGCTCATCACTCGGGTGTACAACAGTGCCCAGACGAGAATGTCCAGTTGTAGTTCGTAGACGGACGACCTGGCCGGCAGTAGAGGCTGGAGTGGTCTGCAGGAACTGTCGTATGACGTTTCTGGATGTTGTGCTTCTCTTGGAGACATTGCTGGATAGTGGCGGGCTTCAGCATCCGAGGGACCAGCTGCTGTTGTGCGATGGGGACCGGAGACCTCGTCACTCTCGACAGCAGACGCTGTGCTGGTGACCCCAAGGTTCCGGCTCTTGCGATGTTTCTGAGATTCAGGAGATCGAGATAGACGTCTGACTTTGAAATGCGCGCTCCCTCCAGCAAGTGCTTGGCGCTTCTGACAGCGCGTTCAGCGAGTCCATTACTCTGTGGATATTTGGGACTGCTCATGACGTGCTGGAAGTTCCATCGATCTGCGATAAGCTTGAACAAGTGGCTGGTGAACTGCCGACCGTTGTCGGTTCTCAGGATGACAGGAGCGCCATAGGCTGAGAAGTGTCTTTTCAGCTTCTTGATGACCATCACAGAAGTGAGGGAGGTCAGTTGGTCAAGTTCAAAACAGTTGGAAAAAGAGTCGACCAGAACGAGGTAGTGCTTACCGCACCATTCGGAAATGTCCGCAGCCAGCGACGACCAAGGCAGTGCTGGTGGAGGTTGTTGCAGAAGGGGTTGCCGCTGCTGATGAGGCACAAGATTGTGCAAGTGGGGCAGGAGCTATGCGGTCCCGGATGTACGTGACCATTCCCGGCCAGTAGAACAGACCCCAGGCGTGTACCAGTGTGGAGTCGGCTCCTGTGTACCTCTTTGAAGTATTCGTCTAGTAGCGATGAAGGTATCACTACCTTGTGACCCTTAACGACCACACCATCCTGACCACCAGTTCATCACGGACCAAGAAGTACGGCAGCACCTCTGTGGGCGTGTCGGATCGTTTGTCTGGCCAGCCTGTTTTGATGATGGATGAGAGGCTTGAAGCGTATCATCATTGGCAGTGTGCGCGGCCAGGATGCGCAGTTGCTTACTGGAGATGAGATCGAAACCGAGAACCGTGAAATTCTCCCATTCATGGTGGTGTTGTTCGCAAGATGCTCGAGGCACCGAGAGAGTGTGTCAGCGACATGCATGTCCCTACCCTTTGTGTAGGTAATAGAGAAGTCGTACCGCTGCAGCTGCATCATCATGCGCTGCAAGCGAGCTGGCGCGGCACGGATAGGCTAGTTCAGGATGTCACCGGTGGTTGGTGGTCCGTCTCGACCGTGAACGTGTTGCCATGGACGAAGTCGTGGAATTTGGAGCAAGCAAAGACGACAGCCAGCAGTTCCTTTTCGATTTGCGCGTCGTGTTGCTCCGTGTCGGTCATTGTGCGAGAGGCATACGCGACAGGTAGTAGGGTGCCATCGTCAGATGGTTGCAAGCAGGCTGCGCCGAGCCCGAATTTCGAGGCATCGCAGGTGATCGCCACTGGACGTTTCAGGTCGAAAAAGTCAGGGTCGGTGCACTCGTCAGTTTGGATTTTTAGAACATCAAAGGCATCCTGGTGTTGCTGGAACCATGACCATGCAGTGTCTTTTTTGGTCAGCTGCCGCAGTGTGGAGCTTAGTTCACTGAGGTTCGGTATGAACTTTTCGAGATAGTTTACCATGCCCAGGAAACGTTGCAGGCCTTTCACATCTGTGGGTGAAGGCATTTCTGTGATGGCAGTAGTTTTCTTCGGATCGGGTTTGAGGCCATCAGGGGTGAAGGTGTGGCCGACATAGGAGACCACTGAACCCTGAACTTGCACTTGTCAGGATTGAGCTTGAGGTTGATCTTGACAGCACGCTCCAAGATGAGCCTGAGATTGTGGTTGTGTTCCGCTGCGTCTTTCCCATAGACGAGGATATCGTCGACAATAATGGCACAAGGCAGATCCTCGAATAATTGCTCCATAGTTCTTTGGAAGACTTCACTGGCGGAGTTGATCCCGAATGGCATTCTCAGAAACTTATATCTGCCGAATGGGGTGGCAAATGTGGTGAGGCTAGATGACTTCTTGTCCAGTGGTATCTGCCAGAATGAGTTCTTTGCATCTAGGACAGAAAATAGGGTAGCCGTTCCGATCTTTGCCGCTACATCCTCTACTGTCTTCATGGGATGGTGCGGGCACTTAATGGCAGTGTTCAGGTCTTTGGGATTAATGCACAGGCGGATTTCATTCTTTCCCTTCTTGACTGTGGCAATCATGGTGGAGACCCAGTCAGTGGGGTCGCTGACTGCTTCAATTACGCCTTTGGAGACCATGTCCTTCAGCATAGAGTGAACCCTGTCAGTCATGGCAAATGACAATCGGTGCGGGGGTTGGATGACGGGTGTCACATCGGGGTCAGTAATAATCTTGTAGGACACAGGCAACTTGCCTAGGTTGTTGTCGAAGAGATCAGGAATTCATTCAGTGGGTCATAAGAAACTTGCAGTTTGTGGACGGTTTTGTCAAAGGAAATTAGCCCCAGTTCCTGACAGGAACGATTGCCAAGCAGAGTAACTGAATTAAAGTTCAACACATAGAAGGTCAATTCCCTCGTTGTTTTCTTTAGTACACATTTCAAGTTGGTTTTGCCCAGGAACCAGCACCTCCCCTCCAAAAGCATGTAAAGTGGATGTGTCCTTGACAAGTGGCTCGCTATCTCTAATCTTGTTAAAGAGGTTGATTGACATAGTGTTGACCTTTGCGCCCGTATCTAATTTCGCGCCAAAAGCAACATTGTTTACAGATATTGTCACTGTAGGATCAGAATTCTTGGCAGCAGCATGCTGTAACGTGTAAACAGTCGGGTCGTCTTGCGAGTTAATTGGGCTGTATCGGGGGCGGTTTCGGGCTGGAAATGGGGAGGCAGTATGTTGCTGTCTCATTGCAAAAAATTGAGATTAGACTTGGGGCTGGGCGCATTCTTTCCTCAGGCCTTAATTGCAGCCCGACAGACTGAGGCAAAGTGATTTAGCTTTTTGCAGTAATTGCAAGCCTTCCCGAGGGCGGGGCAGGCTGATTCTCTGTTGTGTAGATAACCGCAGTTAGGACATCTCTTCGGAGGACCGCTGTGATCTGCCTGACTAGCTTGGGTCATAAATCGGCTGTTATCTGTGTATGTTCGCTGCCTAGTGAGGCCCATCAGATTGATGGTTTTGCTTTCATGCGAAATGTCTATGGGATCGACAAGTTCGGCGGTTCTACAAGCATGAACAGCATCATCGAGCGTTAAATCTGGCCTTCTCAGGAGCTCTGATCTGAGCTTTTGATCGGTAATGCCATTCACTAAAATGTCCCTCGTTAACTGATCAGTCAACTGATCAACCGGCATATCCTGGAATCGGCCACGTTGGGCTAAATACATCAAAGATGAAATAAATGGGAACTCGTTCCCCGGGAAGCTGACGACGAGAGAAAAACCTTGCCCTGTCCAAAATGTGATTTGAGGGCAGGTCACAGATCTGGCTTAGTTTACGCAGCAAAACATTAGGGTCAGTAGGAGATTCCGCCGGTGTAATACCTGGTTGTTGGCATCACGGATAGCCGGAGCATAACGGAATGTTCTGGATCGACGATGGGCATCTGGGCCCGCAAGGTTGAGCAGGAGCGAGGCCTTGACAGCATCTGGTTCATTTGGTGTACAATGTGCATGTAGTGCTGCCAATCAATTTCAAACGTGGCCAGCATTCGCTGATATCCGCATCAAAGACAAGAGGGTCAGGCTTTCGACAAGAAGAAGCCATCGTAAAGTAAAGCAATCAGCACTATAACTTGGCAGCATTTAAAGACAAGGTGTTGTCAGTTCATCCTAGCTGCTCAGACTGACTGTGCTGGGAATAGGCGTTAGTATAAATGTTATAGTGGGTTGGAGTTAGTGATGCTGGCTAAGTGTGATTGGTTCACATGCATCATCAATCTACAGGTGGGAAGAGGGATGCAGAGGCGCAGTTGGGGGAGGGTTGCCGTGATTCCACAGGCAAAGGGTGGAAGACCACTTCAACACCGCGGACACCAGAAGCATGTGGCAGGGTGAAAGGGACATCACTGACTACAAGAGCAGCCCCGCCTGCCCGCACAATTATATCACACAGGCCAATGACTTAAACACCTTCTTTGCCCGCTTCGAAACTGGCAACACTACCAGGAGTGGAATAACCCCGGCCATGGCGGAGGGACAGGCCTTAACACTGAGCACTCAGGAGGTACAGTGCGCTCTGCATAGGATCAATCCACGCAAGGCTGCAGGCCCGGATGGAGTCCAGGGAAGGGTACTAAAGGACTGTGCTGTACAGCTGGCGGAGGTATTCACGAGGATCTTTAACCTGTCTCTATCTCTGGCAACAGTCCCCAAGTGCCTGAAGACAGCCACCATAGTGCCGGTGCCGAAAAAGTCTAAAGTCACCAACCTGAATAACTACCGCCCGGTTGTCCTAACTCCAATACCAATGAAGTGCTTTGAAAGGCTGGTCCTCTCCCACATCAAATCCAGCATCCCTGCCTCACTGACTCTCATCAATTTGCATACAGGGCAAATAGATCCACAGAGGATGCCCTCTCTCTGGCTCTTCACACTGTCCCTGACTCACCTGGAAAGACAAGGCACGTATGTGAGGATGCTCTTCATTGACTATAGCTCTGCCTTCAACGGTCATCCCACCAAGCTCACCTCCAAGCTCCACCAGCTATGCCTCAGCTCGCCGATATGCGATTGGATCCTGATTTTCTGACGGAGCGACCGCAGGCAGTGAGACTGGGCCCGCACCTGTCTTCCACTATCACCCTGAGCACAGGCACAGCACAGGGCTGTGTACTGAGCCCCATGCTCTACTCCCTCTTCACAAACGACTGTGTCCCTGCATTCGACACCAACACCATCGTCAAGTTTGCAGACGACACAACGATGATCGGGCTGATCACCAATGGTGATGAAACAAAATACAGAGCGGAGGTGCAGAACCTGGCGGACTGGTGCTCACGTAACAACTTGTCACTAAACACCTCCAAGACAAGGAGCTGATTATCGACTTCAGGAGGTCACAGAATGGGGAATACGCCCCAATCTCCATCTACGGGGACAGTGTGGAGAGAGTGTCCAGCTTTAAGTTTCTGGGCACTCACATCTCAGAGGACCTCACATGGTCCACTCACACCGCTGCGCTGGTAAAAAAGGCACAGCAATGAATGTTCTTCCTGAGAACATTGAAAAAGACTGGTCTGCCCCAACAGCTGCTGACAACCTTCTACCGCTGCACCACAGCGAGCATCCTAACGTATGGCATCTCTGTGTGGTATCTCAGCTGCACGGAAGCGGAGAGCAGAACTCTTCAGCGCGTCGTCCACAGAGCGCAGATGATGCCCTCCACAGCTACCAGCCTTGGAGGGCATCTACCGCACATGGTGCCTCAGGAAGGCCGTCAGCATCCATAAAGACTCCTCACACCCTTGTAATGACTGTTCGAACTACATCCTTCTGGCAGATGTTACAAGGCCTTCTATGCCCGCACCTTCAGACTCAGGAACAGCTTCATTTCCAGAGCTATAGCGGCTCTGAACTGGCCCTGCTGAGTGACCCCCACCCCCGTGGACTGTCTCCCTCGGATGGTCACGTCGCACAGACACATCTGCAATTTAGTCTGTTTTGACTGTTTTACTGTTTTAATGTTCTTTTTACAGATCATATTCTCGGGGTATCTAAATCAAAATTTTATCAGTTATTTAAGTTATGACATCGGATGGAAGCTGCAAACCCAAATCCCGTTGCACTTATGTGCAATGACAATAAAAGATATTATTATTATTATTATTATTATCACAACGGGGATCTCTGGCATCACAACGAGAACCCCTCAACCATGCCTGCGCAGTTGGGGGCTATGGGTGAGTGGTGGAATATTGCGTTTGGAGGAACGGGGCCCAACGGGTCGCACTTGGTCTAGTATATTACTAAAACTCTCATCTATTTTCTGTATTCGTTTGCCAGGTTTCTTTGCCCGCCCGGTTTGTACCTGTATTTGCTCAAAAATGGTACATGATAGAGCTACAATGTTTGTCCCACCTTACTCAGCATTGTCCTGTGATGTCAATTAAACAAATTTAGTTCAGATTGATACCATATTTTACAACTTATTGACATTTTTATCTTTACAAAAACCTTTAAAATAATTTGCGCTGCCCGTCAGCAGCGTTCCACCTCACAATGACGTCACAATGTGATCCCGAACTTCATTTCCATAAAAAAGTTAGTTTCAACCGAATTTCATTTACAAGGACTGCATCTCTGGCCGCCTGCCTGCAGTCCGTCCTCTAACTTTTTAATTGTCTAAAACATTTTTTTTTGGAGTCTATTCTTTCTATGTGGGGGGGGGGGGGTGGGAAACTGTTTGTAACCTAGTCCTACCTGGTCGGAGATGCGGTTTTCTCCAAATCGCATCTCCGGTCTCCCCATGCGGCCTTCCATCGGGCTGGAGCGGCGTTCCTGCCAGGGGACCACAGCTTCGGCGGCACAGTGCTGGGACACCAACAAGGAGCGGACGATGCCTTGCCGGGTCGCTGCTCCGGAGTGCTGTGACCGCCGACCACCAACATCTGCGGTTTGAGGGCATCCCGCGGGCGGCGCTGGATCGGAAGCACCGCGGAGTCGAAGCTCCAACCAGCACGGCCGAAAGTCCACGGGCGTCGCAGTCTCCGGGGAAGGAGCGGCCGCTCCAGACATTTCTAAGCTGCTGAGGACTTTTCCACCCGATGCGGGTGGAGCCTATAATCATCGGGCTGCCATTGCGGCGACTGGCTGCAGTGGCCTCAAACTGGCCCCGACCTCGGGTGGACTAGGAGGAGGAGGAGGACTGGACATTTGGTGCCTTCCCTCACAGTGGAGAGTGTAGATTCTACTGTGGGGGGATGTTCGTGTTGGATTTCTTATAGTGTGTTGTGTCTTTTTTTTCTACCTCTTTTTATTATTTGTATGGATAGTCTTCCCTGTAAAGCACTTTATAATTTTTTAATTATTGACTATTTTATTTTTACTTTCCTGTAAAGCACCTTGAATTGCTGTTTGCACGAATGGTGCTATACAAATAAATTTACCTTACCTTACATTAAAAGAATGTTTAAAAAAACATCGAGATTTTCA